>OV049924.1:378339626-378939626 GCA_920104205.1 Eupeodes latifasciatus
TGACAAACCTAGAACAGTTTAGAACAGGATTTTCTGTTCTTGCTTTTGAGTCAGATCAGGTTAGAACAGAATCGTGAGAAATGTCAAAATCAAAGTTGTCATTTTTTTTGTTTACGTTTTGATTTGGCTGTGCTTTGTGTTTTTTTTCTCGTGATTTAAAAAAATTAAAATAAAGTTATTTTGCCAATTTGTTTTATTTGTTTAATTAAATAATTATAAAATATAATATAATAACTTTCAATGCAATTTCTTTTACATTTCATCAAAGAAAAGGTAATAACATTCGTCACACTTTCATTCCAATCATCTGAAGAGGAATCCGACGAAAAATCACTATCGGTGTCTGAACCACTAAGATTTTCATTTAGTATTATCTTAGCAATCACTTGATTTTCCATTTGAATAATTTTTAATAATATTTTTCACAGTAAAAACACAAAAAATGAAAAAAATAAGCGAGAAACGAAAAATTCACACAATTTGCAATTTGTTTTTTTTTTTGACAACTGACGTTTAACTGACTGTTCTAACTTGATCTGACGTTTCTCACGAAACTGTGCTGTCCTGTGCTGTTCTGATCTAGAAAAATCCTCACTGAACAGACTTTTAGTTTCCTTTTATGACGAGTAAAACGCCACTTTCTGTCGACGGAAAATCTTCAAACGCCTTGTGAAAAATTAAATAAAAATGCAAGTTTTTCTAATGTTTTAATGTTTGTTTTAGTGTAAATTATTTTATTTTTAATAAAGGGTGAAAGTTACGAATCCAGGTGAAATGAAAAGTCTCACAGAATTATTGGAATTAAATCCTTTATTAACAACAAATTTTGGGAGAGGCGCCCCCCAAATAGAACAAAAAAAAAACAATTGGGAATCCGTTGCAAATACCCTCAATTCCTTGAGGCCAAACGGTTAGAACGGTAAAGGAGTGGCAAAAGGTATGGTTTGATGCCAAGTTTAAAGTAAAACTTTATTGACTGTTTCCTTTTTGGGCGGATCTGAATTGTGTTATTAGAAAGGGTTCCAGGGGATAGCCTTTATTCAAGCTATTCCTGTTGTAGTAACGATGTTGTTCATCTTTTTATGTGGCTGAGATCTACACGTCCAATTATTCCCGAAATCCTAGCCCTTTTATAAAAAAAAAGCTTAAGCATGTCTTTTTTCTTCGTCTAAATAGTGAGAATTTATTCAACAAGGGAGTGTGTGCTTCCATAATTTCGAGCATTTCTTTATGATTGAGGCTCATCGTTGGTTGTGCAATTCCCCAATTTGAAGTCATTGCATACACCCTTTTGGTAGCTGCTTTCAGCAAAAAATCTCGAAGTAGTTGCAAGCTTTAAAACTAGTGTCACCGATAACATGCTTTGTCTTTTCGGTACCTTTTCTTCAATTTCATTTAATAGGTAAATAAAGAAGTCCTTATTCAACCTAAAGTACATTACATGTCTTAAAATATAACAAAATAAAATGATTTGTCCAATGAATCATCCTTGGATGTATGTATGTACTTGTCCGTACTTACTTCGAATCTAATAAATGTAAAGGATTTGAAGTTGATCTTATCTTCTTCTTTGCTCAATAAGTTCAGTTTTTTATTCTCGCCCAATCTATTCTCATCAAAGCTCACGTAAGAAGCATTATTTAACAAAATAAACAGTCCAATGCTACCTTTTTTTATAATTACACTAAAAAAGTTTTATTTAAATTTTAAAATTGAACTTATTCATTCGAATATCAATCTCTCATAATCAGCTGTTTATGTGGAATGTGTATGGATTGCAAATAATAGCGTTTAAGCAACGCAATACCGACTCTTAAACGCCAAGAAAGTGACTCAACTCAAAAAGTGACAGTTGTCGTTTAAGAAAAACGCCTATTACAATAAAGGTGATTATCAGGACCAAATGAATATGTAATTTTTAAGTCGTCAATATATTGCACTACTTCCGCTTCAGTCAGCCTTAAAAAAGGTTAACAGTTAAATCAATGTCGGATTGAATTATCACAGTATTTAGGATTGCACGAAGTATAAGTTTGTTGAAAAAAATCAAGAAACGTTTCTTGAACGTGTTATTTCTCGATCACAAATTGCCACCGAGCTCTTGTGATTTACCATCTTAAGACTTGTTTCTACGTCGTCGTCAATGCCCCACTACAATCAAAGACTTTAAATACGGAATTCGTGAAGTTACCGAGGTTATACAGTTGCAAATGGGGGAAAATTGTAAATTTTTCGATTTTTTGAATATTCAAGAAATAATTTAATATAGTGTCAACAATAAGAGTTATAATATTCAATGAGCTTTACTTTCGAAAACAAAAGATGGGGGTATTTCAAACTGCAAAGCTACCTATAAGAAATTTCAACGGATTGAATAAAATAAATAGTAAAGTTCTTAAAAGGCTAAACTTTAGCTTCTCTTACATCTTTCATCTCTTTGAAATTTAGACTTATTGGGAACGATTTTAAAGGACTATCTCATCGATAAGTTATTCATGGTGGGTGATCTTTAATTCATGGATTCCTTTTTTGATATCCCAGCTGTTCTTTTACACTTATTACCTTCCAATTAAGGCAACATTAATGATTGTGCTGATAAGGGAATTAAATATCAAGTTTGACATTTCTACCATTAGAAAAGTGTCAATAAATTACTTCGAAAACAAATGTAACTGATTCATTGGCTGCGATCAATCTCAGACAGATAGGGTATCCGGATACGTTTTTGTTAGAGTTTTACGTTTAAAATAACAGCTGATCAAAAACAGCTGAGATGTCAAAAAAGGAATCCAAAGGTATCCAAGAATTTCTGGGGTAGGTAGGTATCTGTCAGAACAGCTGATTCAACACATGGTTGAATTTCAAGAAACTTGAAAATTGATTTCAGTTTTTTGTATTTGTTGGTAAACAAAAAGATACAAAATGTTAGTTGAAGTTGTATTTGAGGATGTTCTGTACATATCACTGGTAAACAGCATGTTTGTTGCATGAGATTTCTTAAATGAATCTGAATAGTTTTCCACGCTGATTTCAAAAATACATATATGCCGTTTTTATGTGGCAGCTCTAGTTTTGGAGTTATGAAGGGACAGGATTTTTCATTGAAAATGCATAGTTTAAGTTTAAAAAATATATTATAAACATATTTATACTGAATAAAATGTTCTTTTTTTGGATTTTCTAGAGTGAAATGTATTATGAGAACTATTTTGAATGCTGCAATCATAATATGTTCATTCCAGTACCGCTGATACCTCTCCTCCATAGTGCGAATATCCTGGTGAAAGCGCTCTCCCTGTTTCTTGCTTAGGTCGCAGAGATTTTCAGGAAAATAGTCTAGATGGCTTTGAAGGTAGTGAAGCTTGATACTCATGTTATATCCAAGTCGCTGGAAGTGTATCAGCAACTGCTCAATGTGCTGAATGTAGCAGTCAGACTTCCTATTGCCCAAAAAATTCTTTGCTACCCAAACAAACTCTTCCCATGCACGTTTCTCGACAGCTGTCATATGGTTGATGAAATATGTATAATCTATCAACTTCCTGATTTGTGGGCCATCGAAAATACCTGCCTTGATTTTCTCACTACTCATTTTTGGAAACACTTACAATGTAGTTGAAACATTCGCCATCTTTGTTTAGAGTTTTTAGGAACTGTTTTATCAACCCCAGTTTTATATGCAAAGGAGGCAATATAATTCGGTCTCTGGATAAAAGTGGAGCATAAATTACATTTTGCTTACCGGGAATCAAAGCCTCCCTGGAAGGCCATTCTCTTTTTGTCCAGTGCTCAGCTTTAGGTCGGCTGTCCCATAGGCATACGAAACAGGGGTGTTTTGTATAGACACTTTGTTGGCCCAGGGAAAAATTTACCATTTTCAAATCAACACATAAAACCGAGTTATGTTCATTGTACTTAATTTTGTCGAGAACAACTTTTACATACCAAACTTGGTATCCAAGGTTTAGAGTTTGACGGCAACGGAAATCCAAAGTAGTTGAAGTATGCCTTTTTTACAAAAGTCCGGCACTTTTAAACGAAATTTTTGGAACATATATTCTCCGCAAATAACACAAAAAAAATCACGGTTATTTAAACACGTCCTTCTTGAGGAATACATAATGGAATTTATAAAGGAACTAGTTAAGTTACACCGCTATTAATAGAAACTATCGACTACTTACATATGTAAATTCAAGACGGTATCCGTATCTCACTAACTAGAGCTGCTACAAAAAATCTGAGAGTAGATTTGAAATCAGCGCACCCAAATTAGTAAACAACGGTAAAAAAATGTCATGCAACACAAAAAAAGGTTGATCTTGTTTTTCTGTCTATAGACGATGAAGAAGCTATTTGCCTCCGAATTTTAGAAGGTAATTATTTTTTTTTTTTTTTTTTCTGCAGGAAGGTGAGAAATCTTCAGAGACACTATAAGCCCGATGCTTATAGTAGTGTCAGATTTGTACTGACTAAAACTCACCTCCCTTATCTTCTATATTATTACTACAACTAAGTCCAGCTTAACAAGTAGTTTTAGCGTCATTTTGTTCGCGTTTTGTCAGGAAGCTCCCCAACGAGAGGACCTGAAGATTCCACAAAATTCGAGTGGAGAGATTAATTTGTTTGCGCTAGATCAGAAGGTCTTGTTCGGTGCAGACGCCGAAAAACGAACGCCTCGCTAACAGATTGTTGGATTAAGTTATTACTATGATTTCTAAGTCGTGATCTTAGCTCTGTAGCAAATTTTTTAATTTCGTTTTCTACATATTTTATATTTAAATCTCTATGTAAGTCGCTATTTCTTACATACCATGGAGCATTTACTATTATTTTAAGTACTTTGTTTTGGTATGTTTGCAAAATTTGTATATTTCTTTCGTTGGTACAACCCCAAAGTTGTATACCGTACGTCCAAACTGGTTTCAGTACTTGCTTATAAATAAGAAGCTTGTTATAAACGCTTAGATTGGAATATCTTCCAATAAGCCATGTCAATTCGCGGAGTTTATTTTCGAGTTCATCGCGTTTCTTTTTTACATGAACTTTCCATTTAAGTTTCGCGTCTAGAGTCATGCCTAGATACTTCGCTTCATTAGCGTATGGAATTTGCACAGAATTTATATAAATAGGTAAGTTATATATTTTTTTATACGTAAAATTTGTGTGCGTCGATTTCGTTTCATTAAGAGCAATTCGCCATTTCTTTGTCCAATCTGAAATGCTATTTAATGCCTTTTGAAGCTTAGAGGTTGCCGTTTCTATTGAATCCGATATTGCGAGTACAGCTGTATCATCGGCAAAAGTGGCTAAAGTTGTGCCTTCTGTTTGGGGTATATCTCGGGTATAAAGAACAAACAAAATCGGTCCAAGGACGCTACCCTGGGGAACCCCAGCGTTTATTTCTTTAAACTCCGAATACTCCGTTCCTTGCTTAACTCGAAAGAATCTATTTTCTAGGTACGATTCAAGAATGTTATATATTTGCTCTGGAAAGACTTTTAATTTATATTTTAGCCCGTCATGCCAAACTTTGTAAAAAGCTTGAGAAACGTCAAGAAATGCAGTTGAGCAAATCTTTTTTTCTTCAAATGCTTTTTCAATTTCGTTAGTTATTCGGTAAACCTGATCAATTGTCGAGTGATTATTCCGGAAACCGAATTGGTGGTAGGTGGTTTTTCTTCAATAATTGGTAGCATTCGTTTAAGAAGCAATTTTTCAAATATTTTAGATATAATTGGTAAGGGAGAAATTGGTCTATACGATTTTTTCTCATTCGGTGGCTTACCCGGTTTGGGGATCATTATTACTTCGGCGACTTTCCATTGCGTGGGTACGTAAGCAAGTCTTAAAGCAGCGTTAGTGAGCTGTAAGAGCTTAACCATTGCTTTTTTAGGCAACTCTTTGAGGACACGACCGTTAATCAGGTCGTAGCCAGGAGCTTTATTATTTTTCTGCCGTTTTATTTCCTGGACAAGTTCAGTCAAAGTAATATTCCTGATAGAAAAATTGTCCGGCGCTGGTTGGAGCTCTCCGTCATTAGTCAGAAGCTCTTGACCATCGAAAGGTTTGAACGTTTCCTCAAGGTGCTTAGCAAATAAATCCGCCTTTTCCTTATCAGTTTTTGCCCATTCAGAATTATTTTTTCGAATAGGTGCCGACATTATTTTAGGCTTTTTAATACCTTTTATCGTCTTCCAAAGAGAATAATTCGTTTTTTTGTCTGCTGTTAGGCTTTCAAGATAGGCAGAATTCTCGCTGTTTTTAAAATCTCGTAACAAATTTTTAATCTTGTTTGATAAAAAGTTGACGACACTTTTATGCTGAGGAGCACGTGATTGCTGCCATACTTTTCGAGCTTTTCGTTTTTCGCGTATCAATTCTTTTATATCTTCTGGAATTTTTTCTTCGTATTGCCTTGACTTTTTACTACAGATCGGAGTATTATTCCAAGCTGCTTCTTGAACAATATTTATAAATTTTTCTGTTTCATCTTCTAACTCAAACGGAGTTTGCAAAGAGACGTTCAGTATAATTCTATTTTCGCAATCTTCTTTGAATTTATCCCAATTTGTGTTATTATTTGTTAAAATTAGGGGCTTTTCTTTTTCGATTACGTTACTGTTTATTGTTAAGATAACAGCCGAGTGATCCGTAGAAAAATCGAAGTCATCATCTACTGTCATATATTTTCTGTTCATTCCTCTTGCGATGAAAAAGTCAACAAGATCGGGTGTTTTCGCTGTATCGGCTGGCCAATACGTTGGTTTTCCTGATGAGAAAAATTCAACGTTACATTCAATACCCGCTTTGTAGAGTTGTCTACCCTTCGTCGAAATGCAACGTGATCCCCAAAATGAATGTTTCGAATTGAAGTCGCCGCCAATAATAAATTTTGGACCTAAAGCGTTGAAAAGATCTTTAAAATCGTTTTTGTCTATCTTGGACCGAGGAGGACAGTAAATAGACGCAATATTAAAAAATACGTGTCTAACTTTTATGCTAACGGAAGTAACTTGCATTGTATCGAGCTCGATATTTATCTGAAACGAATGATTGATATATTTTTTAAACTTTAAAATTGACTTATTTTGTTCTCGTTTTGTAGATGACCAATTTGATAGGTCTTACCTCCAGTCTAGTGTCCAGCATTCTGAAGTTGAAGAACCTCATCCTGTTCCAGAGATAGAACAAAGTACAGGTAATATATATTATCTTGTGGAAATAAATAAAGCTAACTTTTTTGTTTTTATGTATAAAAGCAGACAGAGGCGGACAGCTTGTGGAGCTACAAGCAAATAAGGTCGCTGAAAGGAAAGGTAAGTTATTCTTTCAGATGATTCAAAACCCCAAAGAAGAACCACTCTATTCCCTTTTTTTAAGGTTGAGAACATAAATCCATTCTGCTCTTCTTGGAGGAGTGCAGAAAGAGAAAGGACCAGCTCCGAGACCCAAAAACCCGGCGAAAAACAATTTTTCAAGAAATTGGAAAAGTTCTTGAAGAACACGGGTCAATTTTTGATGAGAAGGAGAAATAAAATTAAAAAATATGAAAAAGCGCTACAACATTATCATAGACAATAACAAGAAAACGTCGACTGGTCGAGGGCGAATGAATTGGCCATACCTTGAGATGATGGCTGAAATTTACCTCAACGAGGCACAAGTTAGTGACAGCGAAACAATAAGTTCCCTTGTATAAGTTAAGTAAGTTAAGTAAGCAATTAAGTAATACATATTGTTTTATTTTAGGTTTTTTTTTATCGAATGGATGTAATTTATTTTGTATCTCAGCATTAAATATAGTACTTAAAAAAGAGTTAACAAATAATTCCTCTTTTCGTTTGAATTGGATGGAACCGCTCTATCATTTTCGATGATAATATTTTCGAACTCATCGCTTTCTGATATATCAAGCACAACATCATGCATATCATCCGGACTATGTCTTTGTATATGGTTATGCAAAATACAACACGACGCAATTATTTTATTTGCCATCAATGGTTCCGCAACATCTAAATATTTTAGACGGCGAAATCGTGCTTTCAATAAACCAAATGTTCTTTCAATGGTTACTTGAGTACTATTGAGGCGAGTATTGAAATGGACTTGTCTCGGTGTCAAGTGTCCATTGTCACGAAATGGTGTAACCAAATTATTTTTTAGAGCATAAGCTGCGTCGCCTAGTAAATGATATTCCCCAAATATAATTTCATTCATCTGATGATAAAGGGGACTGTTTCGAAAAACTCTTGCGTCGTGTTGTCTCCCTAGGGCTCCAATGTGAACATCGGTGAAACAACAACGGTCATCACAAACATTTTCTGCTCATTCGGAAATGAGATCGAAATTCTTCCAAACTATATCTAGGTATTGTCACTTCATAATAGTCCTCGTTTCTGTTAGGATAGTGTTCTGTTAAACGTAAATCGTTTAAAATCGGAGATTTCGCAAGTAAATTTATTAATCGTATAGAATTCCAATTGAGCTAAGAGAGAAATTTAACATAGATTACAGATTAATGTTATCTCTTATTTATTAAATTGTTACGCACCTATCAATTCATCATCGTCCGACGAATCAGTTGAATTATCCATTAAATGTTTTATCTTACAACAATTTTGACTTCGAGGCTTAAATGTTTCTCTGCTTTTTGTGAACAGCTGAAAGTTGTTTTTATTTTTTGACAGCTATCTCAATACAATAAAAATCCACCTATCCAAGATACGCAGCCATTGGATTCGATAATCGCTATTATTATTGTTGACCTGAAACAAAGAATATTGGCAAATTCAGACGATATAAGAAACTTGAAGGTAAGGCAAGTTTCTAGTATCTGATTGCCTTTCAATTAGAGCAACTTTATTGGAAAGTTGACTGGAAAGTTAGTAAAGTTTTCTTGGGCAGGTTCTGAAACATAAGTCACTTCATTTGCAGTCAACTGCATTCTTTGAAGTTTCATTTTGACCACTAGTTGACAACTAGTTAGGTTAGGTCAAGTTAAAGTGGCTGTCCGTGATGGAATAGGACACACTTAGGCCCGTTTAATGGCCTATTGTCATACCACATGAATATTGAGGCTTTCTTCTAAGCTCAATGAAACCTGTTTGTGTCCCATGGCAAGTTCATCTGCCTTACAGTTTTCTGGATTACCTCTATGGCCCGGCACCCAGCAAAGGTGAATGTTAAACTGTTGTGCCATCTCCATTTGAGATGATCGACAGTTGTAAACTGTTATGGAATTTGTGACAACTAGTCTTTTTTTCAAGTTAAATAAACTTCAGATTTGGAACTTTAGTTCACTAACCTCCACCTTCATTTGATCGTGTCAAAAACCATAAAACCATTTTTCTCTAAAAAACACTTCTTATTCAAGCTACAAGTTCATCACGACTTGTATTTTGTATTGTATATTCAAGCCCTTTAACCGATCCGCACCTGTAGCTACGCGGTAAGAATTTTTTTGACTGACGTACGTTTATTTTGAGAAGTTGTTTAATGGGTTTTTGGAACTTTCGACTGCAGACGAACAAGATTCATGAATGGCTTCCGATTTATAACAACCAATTAGTCTCTATCTCCCAGTAACTGCTCTCATCGACAGACGTTTGATGCATTTCAATAGTATTCTCATATTACAGGGAGAAAGATTAAACCCGAAATTTTGGCAGTACCTAGTAATTTTGTGTTCTTCTGAAAGTTTGAAAATCTGTATGTATTATTTTATTTGCAATATGGGGAAAAATGAAATCACGTTTCTATATAAACACGAGAGGCATGAGACAGTTGTCGAGACCTTGATAACGAGGGGTTTGACATCTTTTTTTTTTCGTTTCGTTAATGATCGATTGGAATTGCATCAGTTTTATTTTGTTTATCAAAAAACAAAGAGTACCTACAACTTTAATTACTTGTTTGGCAAAGAAGACTGACTTGGTTGAGTGATGGCTCATATAATGTATGTATTTCGAGAGTAATCAAAAAGACACATTATTTCTAGTTTAGCAGATAATATTATTAAAAGAGTGCATTGGTTTTGCTTTTTTTGTTTAATCAACAAAGTTGTCAATTTTGTGATAAGGAAATGATTTTATTGTGTGAGGTCTTGGTATGTTATGAATTTTTTAAGCGATAGCGTTGCAGGTCTTACAAGAAGGAATTAATTAAATTTGTATTTTATTTCAATAGTAATTAAACGTAATAAAAGTGTTTTCAATTTGAGGGCGTTTCGTTGAACAAGAAATGATCTGATCTGAGCAAGTTATTTTTGGTCTGCTGAGAAATTAAGAGACTTAATCTATTTTTGAATGTTTTTAATGGTGTTAGGTCGTTTCGCCCAAGACCATGTCGCCAAAATTTAAAACTTCATAGCGCCCACAACAGTTTTATTGACATCTTGTTGTTGTACGATTTGGGCAATATTGCCGATTGGGCATTAAATGTTTTTGGGTTTTATGAAATTCCAAATAAAAAAAAAAGCTTTCGGTCTAATTTCCATATAAAATAAAGCCAAGATATTAAAAATGTCATATCGTCCAAAAATGGATTTATTGCCCAAAAACTTTTTCAGTAGAAAAATTCTACAAAGCAAAGCCCAAAATGAATGTCAAAATACCCAAATCAATGGGCAGGTTCAGACAACATAAGGGACTTCATTTGCAGTCAACTTCATTCTTTGAACGTAAATTTTGACCAAGGCAACTAGTTAGTTTTTCAAGTGTCATAAATTTCAAATTCAGAACTTAACTTCACAAACCTCTACTTCAAGTTCATAGTACAAAAACTACCAAAAACATTATTGTCTACAAAACACTCCTCAGACAAGCTACAAGTCCATCATGATTTGTATTTTGTATTTTAAAGAAATATTACTTATTTCTTTTCCAAATTTACAAGGAACCTTTTTACAGAAAGCATTGAATGAAGTTGTGCAGAAAATAAATAAATCATTGAGTAATAAAGTTCAGCTTTTAGTTGAATTAAAAAATATGATCAATTGTCATTTTGACATAAGTTGACTTGACTTGATAGTAAGGGAGATTTTTCTTGCCTAATTTTCCAGTCAACTTTCCAATAAAGTTGCCTTAATTGGAAGGCAATTTTTTGGCAGCTGGCCAATCAGATGCAAGAAACTTGCCTTACTTTCAAGTCCCTTATGTCGGCTGAACCTGCCCAATTTTAAAATATCTTAACGCCCAATTACTAATTGACATATCGCCCAAAAGATGTCTTGTTTTTTAACATTTGAGCATTGTGATATTTGTCTATTTAGGCACTACGACATTTTGAGTTTTAAATGATATCGCCCGAAAGCAGACATTAAACGAAAAAAATGCCCTCCTCCAACATCCTTGCTTGGGCTCACTATAGGTTTGGGGTAGGTGCGAGGTTGTGTGTATGAAGTTTCTTTAAATTTAGGTTAATTAAATTCAAAGAAACTTTGTATACACCTAACATCGCACATACCCCATATCTTTTAGTGAGTCCAACCAGGTGGGTTGCAGGGGGCAGCATACCACCCGATACATAACTTGATATATAAAAATTTACGATACAGCAACAAAATTTTCACCAAAATGAAAAATTGTATTTATTGAAAAATTATGAAAATTACCAATCTAAAAAAAATGTCATAATGCCCAACAAAAATTTAACAAATAACAAGAAATTTTTTCGGCATTTTGACATTTCTAAATTTGTGCGTTACAAGATTGAAAATTGGTTTGGGTGATATGTCATTTTATAATATGGGTTATACACGTTGCGTGATAAGGTAAATACGGAACGATAGAAATCATAAGCGTCGTAATGCCCAAAATAAATGTCACAAAGCCCAAACTTTATGTCATAAAACCCAAATTCTAAAACTTGGGCGTTCTTTTATTTATGTTACATTCGACATTCGGTTTGCGTTTGTTGGCGATTCTTTTAACTTTTTGGGCTTTTTGACCAATTTTGGGCCTTATAATATTATGGGCGTTATGGTTTTGGGCGAAAACATCTAACGCTGTTTTTAAATAATGGTAAAGACTTATGTATAAGTTTAATAAGAATAAGTGGAGAACTTCTTGAACTACTTGGACACTTAAGTAGGCGCAACTTAATGAGACCGTTAAGCTTAGTCTAAAGAGTGTAATTGATGAGAAAATAATATTCCACTTTAATTCCATAAGTGTGTACTTCTGGTTCAAAGCCTTCCATGTTGTCTCCAATAAAGTGCCACTTCAGTAACTTTGAGTTTGAACGATTTACACATTGGGCTCGTTTGGGGCGAATCATATTGACTTATCTTCATATTATCTCGATCCCTCTTAAATAGTGAAAAAAAGATAAAGATGTGAAGCGGATATCAATAACTAAAAAAAAACCTATGGGCAGGTTCCAACAACATAAGAGTCTTCCAGCCAACTGAATTCTTTGAACATAGATTTTGACCAAGGCAACAAGTTAGTTTTTCAAGTTTCATAGATTGCAAAATAGGAACTTTTCTTCACTTCAGTTCATCGTACAAAAAAAAAACACCAAAAACATTATTGTCTACAAATCACTCCATAGGCAAGCTTCAAGTCCATCACGATTTGTATTTTGTGTTGTAAAGAAGTTTTACTTATTTCTTTTCCAATTTGACAAGGAACTCTTTTACAAAAAAATACTAAATGCAATTGTGCAGAACATAAATAAATTACAGAGTAATAAAGTTCAGCTTTCAGTTGAATGAAAAAACATGATCAGCTCTTATTTTGACATAAGTAGACTTGACTTGATAGTAAGAGATTTGGCAGGTTCAGACGACATAAGTGACTTGAAAGTAAGGCAAGTTTCTTGTATCCAGCTGCCAAAAAATTGCCTTCCAATTAAGGCAACTTTATTAGAAAGTTGACTGGAAAGCTAGTCAAGAAAAATCTCCCTAACTATCAAGTCAAGTCAACTTAAGTCAAAATGACAATTGATCATGATTTTTCATTAACTGCAGTCTGAACTTTATTTTTCTACTATTTATTTATTTTCTGTACAATTCCATTTAATCTTTTGTGTAAAAGGGTTCCTTGTTAAATTGGAAAAGAAAAAAGAGGCTGGGTTGCGACCCACACTGATAACTTCCCATCCCGTCTATCGATTTGTCTTGCTTAAAAGTTTGTCTATATGTATCAATTTTTACCAAATTTGCGTACTATTTGTTGTAGATTTTGTTTTTTTATGAAAAAACGGACTGTTGGATTTTTATAAAAAAATTACTGAATATCGAAAACAATATTTTCTGTGAAATAAAATAAGTTTGAAGCCAATATTTTAACCTTTTGAAAAGCTATTTAAGTCGAAAGTAAATTTTTTCCAAGTTTTAGTATTGTTTTTTTTAGGTTTTTATTTTTTGTAAAAAAACTGTCAATTCGATTTTTTTCAAAATTTGTCCTAATGTTGAAAACAATATTTCTTATAAGTTAAAATTAGTAAGAAGCCATTATCTCAAATTTTTGAAAAGATATTTGAGTCGAAAATCAATTTTTACCAACTTTTGTTAATTTTTTTTTTCGGTTTTTAATTTTTTGTAAAAAAAAAACTTTCAATTCGATTTTTTTCAAAATTTTACTGAATGTTTACAACAATATTTTTTGAAAGATAAAAGTGTTTTATGCCAATATCTCAAAGTTTTGAAAAGATATTTGAGTCGAAAATCAATTTTTACCAACTTTTATTAATTTTTTTTAGGTTTTTATTTTTTGTAAAAAAAATGTCATTTTTTTCAAAATTTTACTGAATGTTGACAACAATATTTCTTATAAGATAAAATAAGTTTGAAGCCTAAGTCTCAAGTTTTTGAAAAGATATTTGAGTCGAAATTCAATTTTTCCCAACTTTGAGTAATGTTTTTTTTTAGGTTTTTATTTTTTATAAAAAAAACTGTCAATTAGATTTTTCTCAAAATTTTATCAGATGTCAAAAACATTATTCTTCGTTGCACAAAATTGTTTTGGAGATAAAATCATATTTTGGTCGTAAAATTTTCGAGGTGACAAATTTTTTTTTTCAGTTTTTTTGATTTATAAAAAAACCGTTAATTGAATTTTTTTTCCAAAAATATACTTGTTTTCTATTACGTTACAATATATAATATAAAATTTAATTCAAGTCTCTAGCGTCATTGGTTCATGAGATATTTAGGGTTAACCAAAATTTTCACCTTTTTTTAAACTGCTATGGTAAACAAAACATCTTTCTGCCTTATTATCTGTATAACAAAATTTATTTGAAGTCGATATCTCTTCTGGTTCTTGAGTTATGGAAGACGAAAAAAACGTCGCGAACGTACAGGTACGGACGTACGAACGTACGTACACACACACGCACAGACATCTTTCTAAAAATCTTTTATTTCGACTCTAGTCGAGAAATGTCAAAATTTTCAATTTGACAAATCGGACTCATTACAATAACTTCCTATGGGAAGTTAATAAGTAATATTTATTTAAAATACAAAATACAAGTCGAGATGGAATTGTAGCTTAGCTTGCCTGAGGAGTTGACTGCAAATGAAGTCCCTTATGTTGCCTGAACCTGCTCATTTTTCTTCCAGTCAACTTTCCAATAAAGTTGCCTTAAATGGAAGGCCATTTTTTTTAAGCTGGCCAATGTATTACTAGAAACTTGTCTTACTTTCAAGCCTTTTTGTTGCCTGAAGCTGCCCTGTGATGAGACCAAAATTGATTAAAATTCGTCAAAATTCATAGGATTATTCGCTTACAAGTTTCAATTCATTCAGTTTAGTTAGTTTAGTTTAGTTTTAATTCTTTATTAGTTTTAAAAAACTTTTTTGAACAATTTATTTCTAATAAATATATACATTTATAATATTTTGCGCAATTTTTTTTAAATAAATTAATATTAGTTTCCATTTAAGTATTTACATCTAAATTATTAAACATTTGTGTTCCTTTATACAAAATATTGTTTTGAGAACTAGTTCTCCTATACAAAGGTAGTCTAAAATCACCTACATTTCTTAGGTTGTAATAGTTACCAACATATTGCAAATTTCTTTGGAGGTACATCGGATACAGTCCATTTTTAAGTTTAAATATAAATATTAATAAATTAAATTTAAGTCTCTGGCTAACACTCATCCATTTTAACTCATTCAACATATCAGATATATGAGTTCTTCTGCCACATTATAGGACACATCTCATAGCTCTATTTTGTAAAATTTGAAGATTATCAATTTTTCCATTGTTACATAAACTCAAGATAGCAGAGCAATAATCTAAGTGAGGTAATATAATAGAGTTATAAATACTGATTGCACATTTTTTTGATAATTTTTTTCTTATTCTATATAAAAAATTTATTTTTTTAGACATTTTTGAACTAATAAAGTCGGCATGATCATTAAAATTTAATTTAGAGTCAATTAAGACACCTAAATATTTTATTTTTTTAACACACTCAATATTTGAATTTTCTATTTTTATGTTAATATGATAATTTGTATTGCCTATATACATACTTTTCGTTTTTGACACATTTAATTTCAGCAGTTGGAGGCTTGAATTGAAAAAACATTTTGAGGGAAAAACAAATATCTTTTAGGATAAAGCGCATTTTCATCTTTTTCTTTGTACCTTGGACGTTATTCTTTCACCAACTTTAGTGATCCATAACTTATGAATCGTATAGAATATTTTATAAGACATTTTACAAAACATAAGAAAAGTATAAACAAATTTTCAGCTTACTATTTACTAACTCTTATTCCGAATTGAAAGCAATATTTTACAGGACTAGAATTTAAAACCAATTTCCTGAGAGTTTATTTGGTTACTAAGTTCTTTACCAAACATCCTGTATAACATGAGTTAACGTTTCTTACAATCAAAAATAATTTATCAATTTCCGTCATAAATAGATAACTGACGTCAAACGCTATAAATAAAACTATTTTTCCTGATATCCTACATTCTATAGCTTAACTCAAGTGTTTTTATGAGCTTATTGTAGCGTCTACAATCATTGAGTAGACAAAAGTCCAAGGAACAAAAAATACGCCAATTGATAACAGAAATAAAAAACATCCGTTTGATTTAATTCTAAAAAAATAATTCGGAAATCTGTTTGAAATAATCAATCTAACACATTTTACCGCTCATTATAAACATTTCGTAATCGATATAAATTCGTGTTTTCTATCGAGAAGATAATTTTATCTTTTGAAAAATAAATTAACTTCTTCTTCTATTGTTTTTCTACATCAGGTTTTTTTAAATTTAAACATATTTAACTTCAAGGCCATAAGGACACATAAATTCATGAGGGAACATAAAATTTAAACTTATCGGCGCTACAGCTCGTGAATAATCAGGGCCTAGTCATTAACTAGTCAAACAAAGCTGATGGCATCGGTGCCGAACTATTCAAAGCAGCACTTGTTGTACCGTCAACCAGATTGACCATATTGCGATCGACGCCAGACACGCTTCCAGCATCATGGATGTCCGAACTTTCCGAGGAGCTAACATCGACTCGGACCACTACCTTGTTTTAGCCAAGGTAGCACTTTGGGTTTCCAGGCCCAAGGCAAAACAGGGAGATGCTGGGAGAAGATACAACTTCGAACGGCTACAATCACAAGAGATCGCCAAATCCTTCTCCGACCGAGTTACAAGTAACCTCTCTCGAAGTTCTGTGCCGCCAACACAATGTATAGAAAACCAGTGGCAACATTGCCAAGATGCACTCAGAGAAGCCGCTTCTGACGTGCTGGGTTTCAAGCAACCACCAACAAGGAACCCCTGGTTTGATGAGGAATGTCGGCAGGCAAATGCAGCCAAACAACAGGTCCGCAAAGCGGCGCTGCATAAAATAACGAGAGCTGCTCATGAGCTCTATGAGCAGAAGAGGCGAGAGGAACACCGACATCTCAGAAGAAAAAAGAGAGAGAGCATGAGAAGCGTGCGGTCGAAGATGTTGAGAGGTTTAAAAGCAGGAATAAAATTCGAAAGCTTTATGAACAGGGGAAACGAAATTCACAAGTACATAAACCTAGAACCGAAGGCTGCAAAGACGAAAGTGGAAACATAATAGTGGAACCGCAGTCAATGCTGAGGATATGGAAGGACCACTTCTGCAGACTGTATAACGGCGACGACGAACCGAATTCCGCTGTTAAGCAGGATGATCCATTCAACATAGACGACGAAAGCCAACAATCCCGCCCTCCCGACTTAGACGAAGTAAAGATTGCTATATCTAAGCTGAAGTCTAACAAAGCCGCTGGAGCGGATGGCTTGAATGCCGAGCTCTTTAAAGCAGCTGGAGATAAGTTGATTAGGAGCATGCACCAACTTATCTGTAAGATATGGTTGGAAGAAAGCATGCCCGATGAATGGAACCTCAGTATTGTTTGCCCGTTCCTGAAAAAGGAGACCCTCTAAACTGCACCAATTATAGAGGAATCAGTCTACTTAACATCGCTTACAAAATCTTCTCTGCCGTAATATGTGAACGTGTAGAGCCCATCGTCAACAACCTGATAGGTCCTTATCAGTGTGGTTTTAGACCAGGAAAGTCCACAGTCGGTCAAATATTCACATTACGGCAGATCCTGGACAAAACCCAAGAACACCAAATCGACACCCACCATCTTTTCATCGATTTCAAGGACGCATATGACATTATGTACAGGGACGAGCTGTATAGAGCCATGTCTAGTTTTGGCATCCCTGCGAAACTCGTCCGTTTGTGCAGGGTGACCATGGAGAATTCACGCTGCTCCATAAAGGTTGGAAACAACTTTACAGAACCTTTCGGTGTCAAAAAAGGTTTTAGACAAGGTGAAGCGCTGTCATGTGATTTTTTTAACATCTTACTTGAAAGAATAGTGCAAAGCTCACACGTCAACACCAGAGGCACTATCTTTCAAAAGTCTGTCCAATTACTGGCATATGCTGATGACATTGACATAATCGGAAGAACTCAGCGTGATGCCAATGGGGCTTTTGTGAGTATTGAGGCAGAGGCAGCAAAAATGGGTTTAACGGTTAATGAGGGCAAAACAAAGTACATGCTGTCGTCAAGAAAGGACCTACAACACCGACGTCTTGGTCAAAACGTCACCATCGACAGACGTAACTTTGAGGTAGTCAAGGACTTCGTCTACCTAGGCTCCGCTGTAAACGCAGATAACAACACCAGCGCTGAGATCAAACGAAGAATAACTCTTGCTAGCTAACCGCTGCTTCTTTGGGCTAAGAAAGCAATTGAGTGGTAAAGTCCTCTCTCGAAGGACCAAAGTGTCGCTATATAAGAACCTTATCATCCCCGTCCTGCTATACGGTGCAGAAGCATGGACTATGACAAAAGCGGATGTAAGCACCTTGGAAAGTTTACCATTGACCAAATATTCACATTAGGCAGATCTTGAAAAAAAAAGCAGGAATGCAGAATGACGGTGGAGAATGCTTTTGATGTCAAAAAAGGTTTTAGACAAGGCGATGCACTGTCATGTGACTTCTTCAACATCTTTCTGGAAGGAATTGTGCAAAACTCAATCGTCAACACTAGAGGCACAATCTTCCAAAGGTATGTCCAATAACTCGGATATGCCGATGATATCGACATAATTGGAAGATCAAAGCGTGATGTCTGTGGATAACTCTTGCAAATTGTTGATTCTTTGGAAATAGTAGTAAAGTTCACTCTTCAGCATCTAAAGTCACCATCCATAAGACACTCCTCATCCCGGTATTCATTTCTAGCACCGAGGCTTAGACCTTTTCAAAGAAAGATGAGAATGTTTTAGGATGATTTGAGAGAAAAATTCTTCGGGTGATTTTTGGTCCCGTCTGCATAGATGGAGAGTGGAAAAAGAGATATAACGACGAACTATACATGCTAAACAGCGAAACTAAGTACAACGACTTAGATGGCTGGGTCATGTAGAGCGAATGGATGTCAACGCTTCAGCCCCGAAGATCTTCGAAACCAATCTTGTGGGACGGCGCAGTAGAGAAAGACCTCCAATCAGGTGGAGCATGCAGGTGGGAGAGAACCTCAACGAACTTGGCGTGCAAAACTAGAAACAGTTAGCTATGGAGCTATCTAGCGGAAAACGCATGTTATTTGAGGCCTAGGTCCGTCTCGGACTGTAGCCCCGCCTTAAGTAAGTAAGTAAGTCACTTACTAGCCCTCAACTATTCCTGTGCCCAAGTAATTTTAAGGCCACCCAAAAGAGGGTGCTGTTCGTACGGAGTAATAAAGGGTGTCCCAAAATTAACGCAAGATTTGAATTTGCCGCCATTTGTGCAGTGAAATGTTGGCAACCCTGAAAAAAAAAGCAATTTGACAACTAACAGTATAGGGTTATTACAAATGAAGCGTTACACGAGAGAACAACGTGTCTTCATTATTAAAGAATATTTCAAAAATAGTGAAAGCTTGGCCCCTGATTTTTCGAGCAAAATCATCCTAAGCGATGAAGCACATTTTCATCTTGATGGCTTTGTCAATCGCCAAAATTGCCGCATTTGGGGTTCGGAGAACCCACATGTGATTGTCGAAAAACAAATGCATCCACAACGCGTGACTGTATGGTGTGGATTTTGGGCTGGAGGCATAATTGGGCCATATTTTTTTGAAAATGATGCTGGTCAAGCAGTGACTGTTACTGGTGCTCGATATCGCGACATGATTACACAGTTCTTTCTGCCAAAATTGGATGATATTGATGTGTCCAATATGTGGTTTCAACAAGACGGTGCCACATGTCATACAGCCCGTGAAACAATTCAATTACTGCATGAGACATTTCCAGGTCGTGTACTCTCTCGTTTCGGTGATCAAAATTGGCCTCCTAGATCGTGTGATTTAACACCATTAGACTTCTTTTTATGGGGTTATTTGAAATCACAAGTCTATGTCAAGAAGCCCACAACCACCCGTGCATTAAAGGAGGAGATTCAACGCTGCATCAACGAAATTCAGCCACATTTATGCAGAATGGTCATGAAAATTTCAACAAAAGAGTGCGCATGTGCATGCAAAGCCGTGGAAGCCATTTGTCCGATGTGTTATTCCATACATAACCCTATCCTATGTACTTTACGAGTCAATAAAAATATAACTATCAAAAGACTAAAAACGGCGTTTTCTATTTAATTCAAATCTTGCGTTAATTTTGGGACACCCTTATAAATAATGCTGATATAATATGCCTGCCTGCATTAAAGCGATGTTCAAATGGTAGACATGTGCATTCAAGAGGACACAAGCGTCCACAGGTTTTTTCTCAAAACCCACCTCTGTCTATCAACTCCTACTCTCACCTCCCCGTGGTGAACATCGGGTGCCTAGTACCTCAACTGGAGATTGGGTTCTAACCCCAGTGGAAAGTTGTTGGGGGCAGCAAACGAGAGAGGGGGGGAGAGGTGTTTCCACTAAGGCACCTCTCCTTATCCAGACGGCAGCGGACGAATTCTCGAGATGGAATCAACGGTGGCGTCTACAGTTCCAGTAAGGCTGAACTACTTAGTGAACACCTTATAGGGCTTCTACGACTTATTCGGAGCCCAGGCCTATAAGGAGCGGTTTATCCGGCTCCCCGTCCTTGGAGTTATACTAAGGATCTGGCCCTCCAGGTTGGGGGTTGTGCCGTCAGGGTGACTTCCTGACCACGCAAAAATTTTCTAGTTGCGAAGCACCAACAAGCCTCGGATACGGACGGATTCACTGTTGACAACCCAAGCAAACGAAATAAGGACAACGAACTTCGGATCTGTACGTGGAATGTTAGGTCCCTTAACAGACCACGTGCAGCCGAACAATTAGCGGAAGCCCTAAACTGCTGCAAGGCAGATATTACCGCCATCCAAGAAGTGCGATGGGATGGACCGGGCAAACGCAAACTAAAAGACTGCGATATATACTACGGCGACTGCTACCGAGAACAAAGGCAGCGTCTATTTGGGTGTGGATTTGTTGTTGGAACTAGACTCAGGCAAAAAGTCTTGAGTTTCAACAGTGTGAGCGAGCGCATCACGACAATCCGCATCAAGGCTAAATTCGCCAACATAAGCCTAATATGCGCGCATGCCCCAACAGAGGAGAAAGATGAAGACACCAAAGACATATTCTTCGAGCTCTTGGACAAGACATATGAGCAGTGCCCTGGCTATGACATTAAAATTGTCTTAGGAGACTTTAATGCCAAGCTAGGAAGAGAAGACATCTTTGGTGGCACAATCGGAAGATACAGCCTGCACGACACCACCTCCGACAACGGATTCAGGCTGATCGATTTCGCTGCGGGGCGAGACGTTCTGGTAGCTAGTACGCAGTTCACACATCTCAATATCCACAAGGGGACATGGAAATCTCCTGATCAATCAACCGTCAACCAGATTGACCACATTGCGATCGACGCACGACACTTCTCCAGTATACAGGATATCCGAACATTCCGAGGGGCCAACATTGACTCGGACCACTACCTCGTTGTAGCCAAGGTACGGCTACGGATATCCCGGTCCAAGCCAAAACAAGGAAGTACTGTGAGAAGTTTCGACGTTAGACGGCTACAATCGCAAGAGACTGCCATGTCCTTTTCCGATCGAGTCTCTAGTAACCTCTTAAGGAGTCCTATGCTGCATGCATTAAGCATTGAAAACCAGTGGCAACATTGCCTTGCAGCCATCAGAGATGCCGCCTCTGAAGTGCTAGGTTTCACACGTCCACAACAGCGAAACCCCTGGTTTGACGACGAATGCCGGCAAGCGCACGCAGCGAAGCAAGAGGCATACAAAACGGCCCTGCACAGAAGGACCAGAGCTGCTCGCGAGCTCTACGAGCAGAGGAGGAGAGAGGAACACCGGCTTCTTAGATGGAAAAAAAGAGAGCACGAGAAGCGCGCGATCGAGGAGATAGAGGGATGTTACAACAGGAATGAGGTTCGTAAATTTTACCAAAAGGTAAAAAAGAACTCCCAAGGGTACCAGCCACGAACCGAAGCCTGTAAAGACGATCAGGGGAACATCGTAGTAGAACCGCAGTCTATGTTGAGAATATGGAAAGACCACTTCTCCAAATTATATAACGGCGATGACGAACCGAATCCCGCTGTAAGGGAGGTAGAACCACTCAACTTAGGCGACGCAGATCAACAATTCCGCCTACCCGACCTAGACGAAGTGAAGATAGCTATATCTAAACTGAAGTCAAACAAAGCTGCTGGAGCTGACGGCATAGCTGCCGAACTATTTAAAGCAGCAGGCGATGACTTGGTAGGGAGCATGCACCAACTCATCTGCAAAATATGGTCGGAAGAAAGCATGCCCGATGAGTGGAATCTCAGCATAGTTTGTCCGATACATAAAAAAGGAGACCCTTTAAATTGCGCCAACTACAGAGGGATCAGTCTCCTTAACATTGCATATAAGATCCTTTCTGCCGTACTATGTGAACGTCTGAAGCCGTTCGTCAACAACCTGATAGGTCCTTATCAGTGTGGCTTCAGACCAGGAAAGTCCACTATCGACCAAATATTCACATTACGGCAGATCTTGGAAAAAACCCAGGAGCTTCAAATCGATACCCACCATCTCTTTATCGATTTTAAAGCCGCGTATGACAGCATCCATAGGGAAGAGCTCTACAGAGCAATGTCTAGTTTTGGCATCCCTGTCAAACTTATCCGTTTGTGCAGAATGACGATGGAGAATGCACGCTGCTCCATCAAGGTCGGAAAAGATCTCACCGATGCATTTGATGTCAAAAAAGGTTTTAGACAAGGCGATGCACTGTCATGCGACTTCTTCAACATCGTTCTGGAAAGAATTGTGCAAAACTCAACCGTCAACACTAGAGGCACAATCTTCCAAAGGTCCATCCAATTACTCGGATACGCAGATGATATTGACATAATTGGAAGATCAAAGCGTGATGTCAGTGGAGCGTTTTTTTTTTTGAGCATTGCGACGGAAGCGAAGAAGATGGGTTTAGTGGTCAATGAGGGCAAGACCAAGTATATGCTGTCATCAAAAAAGGACATTGAACAACGACGTCTTGGACAAAACGTCACCATGGACAGCTATAACTTCGAGGTAGTTAAGGATTTTGTCTACCTAGGCACCGCTATAAACACAGGCAACGACACCAGCGCTGAAATCAAACGAAGAATAACTCTTGCAAATCGCTGCTTCTTTGGACTTAGAAGGCAATTGAGAAGTAAAGTCCTCTCTCGAGCATCTAAAATCACCATCTATAAGACACTCATCATCCCGGTTCTCATTTATGGCGCTGAGGCCTGGACCCTGTCAAAGAAAGATGAGAACGTCTTAGGATGCTTCGAGAGAAAAATTCTTCGGGTGATTTTTGGTCCCGTACGTATAGATGGAGAATGGAGGAGAAGATATAACGACGAACTGTACGGGCTGTACAGCGACACTGACCTAGTTAGCAGAATAAAAGTCCAACGGCTTAGATGGCTGGGTCATGTAGAGCGAATGGACATCAACGCTCCAGCCCGGAAGGTCTTCGAATCCAATCCCGAGGGACGGCGCAGTAGAGGAAGACCGCGACTCAGGTGGCGCACTCAGGTGGGTGAGGACCTCAACCAACTTGGCGTGCGAAACTGGAGACAGCTAGCTAGGGACCGAGCTGGCTGGAGACGCATGTTGGTTGAGGCCCAGGTCCGCCCCGGACTGTAGCGCCACCTTAAGTAAGTAAGTAAGTAAGTAAGTCTGCATTAAAGCTTTAAAATACTTTTCTAGATATCCCTTATTTATGCCTAACCGAGCTACCGCAATGCTCTAAGAAAATCTAAGAAATAAGGCTGCTACACTTTTTCAAGCCCTGCGAACCCTTTTAAAGGCGATCCGACTTCAGAGGATAAAATAAGAGTAGTGAATAAAAATACTTACTTATCTCACAAAGAATGATAACTATGGTTCAAAGTAAAGATAATTTCTGTTGATTGATAATTGAGTTATTTTACATCCAAACTAAAATTTAAGTGAAAATTATTTCACAAAAGACACGCAAGATATTCAAAACCATTTAAATGGAGTATTTTTGTTTAAAACGCCTTAGATTTTATGTGAAGAGAATAAAAACAACTAACACAATTTTAAAATAAACTTGGCAACACTGTTGCGATAACAACTGGAAAACTGGAACGTAAACAAAACAAACCAGTGGTTCTTTGCTGACAATCACCACTTCCCCTGTCATCTCTTTATACTTTCACTTGCACTAACTTAAACTTTTGCATTTGCATACCCATGGACCACTTGTAATTCTATCCACATATCCAAGGCTGAATTCAATTAATCATCAAATTGATAAACAAAACAAGAATTAAATTCACCATAGAGTTACATAGATAGTTACATAAAGCTGTCTTATCACTGTTTTGATAGATAAAATGAAAAATAATATTGCTTACCAAAAGAATACATTTGTTAGGAATATGATCCCTCAGCGAAATCAAAACAGCAGCGGCACATTACATATGTATTATTCTTATCTTACACTGTTATTATTGTTATAAAACAAATAAACTATTAAGGATTCACAATTATAGGTAATTTAAGATATTGTTTATTTTGATTTTTTAATAGTGTTTCATATTTCATTAGAATACTTGGGAGATAATTACAGTTCTGCAAATTTCTTAAAAACCACTGCGGTCAGCGCCCGTAAATATTCTACACAACAATCGAACGAAACCAAAACAGAAAACTCAATTAAGCATTTATTGAGCACAAGCACATTTTATCGCGCAAACGTTTGTCATCATCCAGACTGGAATAAATATTCTAGAATTACTTTGGAAGAAAGCTTTAAGTTGAGCTTTCGTTTTTAACACAGTTTCACTGTCAAAAGAAATTTAAAAAATATAACACTTAAATGACCGTTGAGTATGATTTTTTAAATACTCATGGTATATTTAGGGCTAGGGCAACCGTGAATATAAAGAAAGAGTTATTCTCATCTTCAAAATTTGAGAACTTATTAAGGTTTTTCATGGGTAAAATAAATAAATATACTGTTGATCTAGATCTGTCAAAACACAAATATCCTCTATTTTTGCATTCCATGGAGCAAAATAAATTGATTTATTTTTGATTTAAGATCAAATCTGCAGATCTGAAAAATGAGTGTTATTCTCGATTGCCCCTATTTAATTTTAGAATAGCCCTGTGGGGCATTAAAAACCCAAGATATTCCGTTTTAAGGTCCGTTTTTGAATTTCAATATTCTCTCTTTTGTGATTTCGTTTCCTACCTTTTACTGCCCATGTGTCTATTTTTGGCTTTGTTGTACCAATGTGTACCTACTTACATATGTATATGGGATAGATCATCGCTTCATCTTTTATTGGTAGGTACGTTCCTCTGGATGGTTTTTTTTTCTCTGGTATTCATTTCTTTGTCTTTTTTGTCCATCTTTGACCCTCAAGTCTTGATATGAGACCTTCCCAACTCCATTTCAGTCTTCTTGTTTTATTTTTGTGATGTCAATAATTCCGGTTCTATTACGGATACCTTAATTTCGTCCCCTTTGACTTGGTCATATATTAAGAATTGTACTTTACATTTTAGTTTGATATATCCTTAGCTGATCAAATGTTTTTGTAGTCAAGCTCATAGTTTCTAGTCCGTTAGTAAAAATCAACAGAACAATAGAGTCGATAAGAAATATTTCATTGTGTCTACACTTTGGTTCAATTTTAAAATTTCAATGACGAGTCAGGTCGTGTATGCGAATTAAAGAAAAGCCTATACGTATACGGTTTAAAACAGGCACCAAAAGTTTGGAACGAGACTTTTTCAAAATTTCTGAAGTCTCTAAGTTTCAAATCCACTGATGATGACCCATGTGTTTTTTATAACAAAGAGAGAACTATAATTATTGTCTTACATGTCGATGATGGTCTCGTGGTCGGACAACATGAAAACGAGATGTTAGAAGTTTTGAAGAAACTTGATCAAAAGTTCAAGATCGCTCATGATACTGGAAGAGACAAGTGCTTCTCATATCTCGGAATGCAGATTTAAGTGTCTGAAGACAGAATATTTGTAAATCAATCCAAATATGCTGAAAGAATTTTGCTACGATACAACTTTGGAGATTTAAACCCTGCACACACACCTATGGAAAGAGGAATGGTCACAGATCCTGGAAATTTTGTTAACGATAGTCCTTTGGACAAGTCCACGCCATACAGAGAAGTCGTTGGAAGTCTGCTATATCTCGCTACCATATCACGTCCAGATATAAGTTTCGCAGTCAATTACGTAAGTCGCTTCAACAATAAGCCAATGGGCAGGTTCAGACAACATAAGGGACTTGAAAGTAAGGCAAGTTTCTAGCATCTGATTGGCCACCTGCCAAAAAATTGCCTTCCATTTAAGGCAACTTTATTGGAAAGTTCACTGGAAAGTTAGTCAAGAAAAATCTCCCTAACTATCAAGTCAAGTCAACTTATGTCAAAATGACAATTGATCATGTTTTTTAATTTAACTAAAAGCTGAACTTTATTACTCAATGATTTATTTATTTTTTGCACAACTTTATTTAATGCTTTCTGTAAAGGTTCCTTGTAAATTTGGAAAAGAAATAAGTAATATTTCTTTAAAATACAAAATACAAATCGTGATGGACTTGTAGCTTGCCTGAGGAGTGTTTTGTAGAAAGTAATGATTTTGGTAGTTTTTGTACTATGAACTTGAAGTAGATGTTTGTGAAGTAAAGTTCTGAATTTTAAATTCATGACACTTGAAAAACTAACTAGTTGCCTTGGTCAAAATTTACGTTTAAAGAATGAAGTTGACTGCAAATGAAGTTCCTTATATTGTCTGAACCTGCCCAATGAGAAGTCATTGGGCAATGGTAAAACGTATCTCCCAATATATAAAAGAGACAACAAAATTTGGAATATGTTTTAATGGAGATAAGAATCTGTCTGTGTATAGTGACTCCAATTATGGTGGAGATACAGAAACTGGACAGTCCACTAGTGGAGTTATCCTACTACGTGGAGGCCCTATAGTTTGGCTAACTCAAAAACAAAATACCGTATCAAATTCCACCGCTGAAGCTGAGTATCGAGCAGCAGTATTAGCCATAGACGAAGTCTGTTGGATACGAAGATTAGCTCAACAATTAAAACAATTAGACACAAGCAAACCTACTATATTGACAATCAGTCTGCTATTCATATACTGAATAACACACATGAAGGAAAGATAAGTAAAGGCAAGAAACATATCGAGATATCAAGGAAGTTCATCCAGCAGCATATTGGAACAACAGTCACGCCAGTTCATGTCAGAAGCAAGGATCAACTGGCTGACATCTTGACCAAGCCTCTTCTACGCAAATACTTTGAATATTTAAGAAGTAAAATAATTAAGGAGGAGTGTTGATATTAATTATTTTACCATCTTATTTGTTATACTTTGAATTTTGAATACTTGTTCTAAACAAAACAAATTAGTTACTTCTGAATATTTTTAGTCATATGAAAACTTTTCTTATTTCATTATAAAATATTTTATCGAACTGGAAACTTGAATTTGAATTTTTGTATCATAACTACAACTCTGACTAAAGAAATTCATCATGTTTTCGTACTTTTCAACTTTGACAGGACCACAAGCTTCAGCTTGATCATTGTGATTTCTAGCCTCCCACATTTTTACTATTTAGACCTAGAGCCGGCAGTAAACTTTGGGAGTGAAGTGATAACCAAAATTTCAGGTCCAAATGATAATCACATGTATCACCAATACATTAAAAAATCAGAAAAAATCCCCTGATTACAAAAATGTCTGTCCAAGACGTTTAGCTTTTAGCCTTCTACTAGCCTGGAGCATTTTAAGTTTTTCAAATGCATTTTTCACCAACAACGTCGGGATAATCCCTCCTTACAACTTTCTATAAATAGTACGTGCAGCTCTTGTGAAACGACATGCGCGATGTCTCCAAAAACGCCGAAAGATGTTTGTATTTTCAAAAGCGATGGAAGAAATAATTTTTCTCCTTCTGATCCAGGTACAATTTAAAAAAAACTTCAAACACTTCTTTATAACTCCCATTCACTTAAGACTCTTGAACAACGTTAAAAAAAAAAAGATTTTAAAGTAATTGGTGATAGTAACACCGTTAACTCAATCGTTGTAAAGTTTTTTGCCTCACATATTTTTACCGTTATTTTAAAAGACTAGTAAAATATCAATCTGCATTCCTCCTCCTAAACCGTTATGCTAGCGCTTCTATGAATGCCCATCAGTTTACTCTTATGTCAAACTTCGGCCGTACTATGGAGTTCACGTACATATCAAAAACCTATAGGAAAAAATTATTTAAAACTGACATACCTATATATGTAGGTAGACTGTTTTTTTATTAGCTTCCAACTGTTGTTGTTCATTATCTTCTTTAAGGAAACAAAACCGATCCTTTCTTGTTTGATATACCATCAACAGGTCTTGCTAGAAGTAGTTAATGTTCCAATAATGAACAATCCCTTTAACAGACGTCTTACCTCCCTCAAAATCGTTTTTGTGTTATTGAAAAAGCACAAATGCATTCGATAAGTTCTTATAAAACCCTCTAAAAACAGTCAAAGTCAAAGAATTATTTTACAACATCAATTGTGAAAGACTTTCAAAAGGTTTCGTTTATTTTTCTGAATTTAACATTTTCATTTTTTTAATTTGAGAAAAATCTGTCATCGTATCGTAACATTCACTTTATCCACCACTCTTCAAACTCTTCTTCAGTGGACTCGAATACACTTAATGGCCTTCAGAGGGTTGAGCATTCTTGTCGACATGACCGAGTTGATCTTCAGGGGCATGGGGCCAGAATGTTGGACGATTGATTGGATCCAAAGCCTCTTCGGGGAATGCATCGCGGTAGTCCTCCATGGTCATTTGGTCGTATGGCAGCAGAGACTTCAAGTGCTCAATGTCCTTTTGGAACTTAGCAATGCGTTCATTGGATGCCTTCTTGAAGGATTCAATTTCGGCCTTGGTTTCCTTGGCCTGAGCCTCAACCTGAGCAGTCACATTATCGGCTGGGTAGGGGACTTTTAAAGCTTCGTATTGCTTTTGGAATTTATCAACCAATCCGGGAATTGGAATAATAGCCTTGTAGTGAGCCCAATCGATTTTTGGTGGATTTTCGGGATTAGCCATAACTGCGCGCATGTAGACGTCCGACTTGGTCTTGAAGGACTGGAAGTTGGCCTTTTGGTTTGGGGGAACACGCTCGGCTAGAGCGGCCCAGTTGATCGATGATTGGGCTAAACGTTTTGCCATAGTGAAGATAGAGTTTTTTATAAATCTGAAAATAAAAACCTTTTAGTTTAACTGTTAAATTGAGGTTATGTAAAAGAGGGTGATTTTTCTTCTAATCCAAAAATATGGGAATGCTTGTTTTCGAATTGCGTAACGATTATTGTTTCTTTTTTTGGGAATTATTGCGAATACAATTTTTTAATGATTTAGAAAATAATTTAATTAAGTGGTTGAATAAGTCTAAATTTTTTTCGGTGGGGCTATTGGGTGTTATGTAAGTTTGGAAGTAGACACTTTGTAGAAAACACAAAGAAAGAGGATATTATAAATTTGTTTGGAGAGTGAATGTTAACAATTTACCAATAAAAGTGACTGATAAATCGAATTTTACAAAATAAAATAATATAAAAAAGTTTTAAAATAATTTTATAAAAATTTTGCAAAAATTATCTACTTACGACCCAAGATGACACTTTTGACAAGTAAGAAAAATCAAAGATGTCGCATGAGCTGTCAAATGTCAAACCAAAATGGACTTCCAGTTGCAGAGTACCGTATTCCAGTTGGAATTTATAGTTTCTTTATGGCTTAAGGTATGTTATCATGTAAGTCTAATATCGGTTTTGAACATAGAGGAAATATATTAAATAAATTAGGTGGCGCAACAGTCCATGAAGGACCAGGGCCTAGTGACTTACAACTCTCAACCATCCCTGTGTGCGAGTAATGTTATCAGAGATGGAAGGGACCTACAGTTTATATGCCGAATCCGAACGGCTAATTTGAGAAAGCACTTTTCATGACAAGAATTACTCTTGGAGGATTTGTCAATTCCTCGCAAGAGGCAGTACCCGTGAAAAAAGTTAGGTGGCACAGGCAGGGATTGAACCCAAGACCCCTTGCATGACAGTCCAACGCACTTTTTTTTTTTTTTCAAATTCATTTTTATTAATTCATTCTTAAGACTATCTTAAAGCTAGACAAAAATTCATAAAACTAGCCTAATTATCCATAACTTACAACTAACTTACTGGTCCCATACGGACACTCTAAGTTAAACAATAATACTTAATGCTAATGCCTTTCGGCCCTAAGATCTATTTAATTTCAATTCATTTTATTTATTTGTGTATTCATTAGAAAATTTAGCAAAAACTAATGTCAATATCCTTTTTTATTTTTACTTAAAAACTACTTAAAATAAGGTCCTTAATATAAAACTTAAAGCTAACTAAAACTACCTATTCTACCTATAAACTACTTAAAACTAGAACAACCACAGCAACAAATCTAACTATCTAACGTTTTTTGTTTTTCATATTTTGTCTTTTTTTTTATTTTTATTTTTTTTTTTGATTATTCCATGATTTTTTTTTTAATTTTTTCTTTTTTTTTGCATTTTTTTGTATTTTTCTTTTTTGTATTTTTTTTTTTTTTTTTTATGTTTTTTTTTTTTTTTTTTTTTGTGCCACCATGCCTATTCTACTTAAAACTAAACCCTAAAACTATAAAACAAGTATGTAAGCCGGCCAAGGCTTAAAACCCCATCCCGACTACTCACTATCAAGTGCCGATTGAAGCCACCAAAACTGGTTCTCCTGCTTCACCCTATCAGTTCGGTCCCGTTCGGGCACAGCCCTACTGAACCGAAGGAGCTCTGCTCCGCCTTGTGCCATGACGTCCCGATTGTACAGGAGTCGCCTATCCACGGTTCGTCGTCTGACGTGGTAGATTAACGGAACTGCCAATCTATCCTGTATCAGACCGCATCTATCTAAAAAGAGGAATGCCTCTGGTGGAATGAAGCCGCTCAAGCGTGCACTTTCAAAATATTCGTCGTTCGGGTAGAACGCCCCGAAAATTAAATTGTTGGTCGAAGACATAGCTCTTGCAATGTGACCTCGAACGAGTTTTATCACGAAATTGTCAATTCTGTTGATTCGAGCCCCGTTGTATAGGACCTCGTTGGAATAGTAGTGCACGTAAGAAGATTCGGCTGTTCGATATAAGCCGGTACAGCGTCGTAAACACTGCCGCTCGAACACCCGAAACCTCTCCATCTGGGAAGGGGCAACGTTGAACCACACAGGACAACCATAAACGATCATCGGCCGTATGAGGGCCATGTAGCAAATTACCTTCACTCTGGGGTCAAGCCGACTGCTAAAAAACAGCCGTTTCGTCAGAGCGAAGGCTCCTCTGGCCCTGGTCAGAGCAGCATTTATATGTCTATCGAAATATAAATACTGATCTAACCAGATACCGAGGTACTTCACTACACTTTTGCTCGCCAATGGCTGCCCGTGAAGATCAACGATAACCATCTTGCGCCAATTCTTGCACGTATCCCTCGTGGCCATAGCCAACGGAGTCCGGAACAGAATTGTCTCCGACTTATGGACATTTATTTTCAGTTTCCAGTCGTCGCAATATCGCTGAATCTTGTCGAAATCACGCTGCAAGAGAATTCTAATAACCTCAACCTTTCGGGCCGTTCTGTACGCAATAAGATCGTCGGCGTACGCAATTGCCTTTGTAAGACTACCTATCAGATCGCTGGTGTAAATGCTGAAGAGAATCGGCGAATTCACCGCTCCCTGTTGAAGACCATTTTTAATTAAGAATGTTTTGGTAGAAGTTACATTGCCACTTTTGACAACAAACTTTCTACCGTTAAGCATATCATAAAGTATATACAACAATGGCTTGCTTATGCCAAGCCTGCTCAGTTTTAGGTAAAGACCCTCTAACCATACGGTGTCAAAGGCCTTTTCCAAATCAACCAGAACAGCACCTGTGCATTGTTGTTTTGTTTTATTCCATTGGATATCAGAAACGAGTTTAGACGCAGCATGAATTGTGTCATGACCCGCCTTGAACCCGAACTGTTTATCCGGAATTATTTTGTTGTCCGCAGCCCACTTAGTCAGAGCCCTTTTAATGATTTTTTCGAAAACTTTGCTGATGCTCGGAAGAAGACTTATCGACCGAAGATTTGACGGGTTGGAGTTGTCCTTTCCCTTTTTCGGGAGAGGATGAACCACAGCGGTCTTCCAATGCACTGGATAATATGCATTATTCAGTGCATTATTGAAGAGTGTGGTGTAAATGTCAATTGCCTCCATCGGTAAATGTCTTAGTACAACGTTGGATATACCATCGACACCTGCTGACTTTTTATTTTTTATTGAGTTGAAGATGAGCTGAAGCTCAACCTTCGTCACTTACAGGGGACTTGGTCCCGTTTGCTCGGCGATTATGGCATTTGCCAAGGAATCGTCATCGAACCGCATAAAACCGCGGTTCTCAGATCGCCAATGTGTTATATCATTTCGAAGGTAAAAGTGATTAAGTAGGGCTCTGTTTTCCAGGTCGTGGTTGGGGCGAATGCTAACATTCACCTTGTACACTTGCTGGAAAGCAGCTCCCACCGCCTCCACTTTTTCCTTCGGATCTTCAATTATATAAAAGTCATCGTCAAAGATGGCTTCTTCTGGATCTATTTGCGCTGTCATGAGTACGTCTCTGTTCTCTTCAGTTCTTTGGAGTTTCAGACACGGAAGGTCATTGTCGTTCTTTTTCCTAAATATCTTATTGATTTTAGGGAACATACTAGGGTCACTGGAATTAACTGACCGGATCTTGCGGTCCCAGTACTTGTTAATTGATAACCTGTAGTTCTCCTTAATCAACAGATTGACATTTTTTATTGACGACTTCAGTGTCCTAACCTCCAAGTCGTGTGGGTCTGTCAGTCGTCTGTACAAGTTTTTGAGTCTTGTCAGTAAGCCACTCTTGTGCCTACGTAGTGCGTCAATAGTCGAGTTTCTGTAAGCGTCCATTTGGTCCCGTTCTTTGTACTTTGGTATTGTCCGTTCCATTGTTCGTTTTATTGTTTCATTCATCTGTTGTAAATGTTGGTCAATTTCTGTATTTGTCAGGTTTCTGTTGTTTGGTGGGGCTATGTCACTCGAACGAAGTTCTCTCGCTAGGGCGTTGGTGAAACGAGGCCAGCGCATCTTACTGTAATTGTAAGAATGCGTTGCAACGTATTCCTCCAACTCCACGCGTTCGTTCGGAATCTGCATTACAGCAGCCAGTCCGCAGTGATCACTGTCGTACTCGACTGTCTGTAAGCAGTTTCGAGGGTGATTACCCACTTTGTCTGTAACTGTCAGTCTGGTGTCGTACAGCAAAAGATCCAGAAAGGAGCCGGTTCTTGGATACGATGGCTTTTCAGTAGCCAGCAGGTCGACGCCATATTCAACGCTGTAAAGATTCATCAAATTAAAAAGATGGTTACCTCTGGGATTACTATGTTGATTTCCCCAATCTTCATGTTTTGCGTTCAAATCACCGGCCAAGATGAAATAGTTTTCTTCCAAGCTCAGTTTAAGTTCCCTAAAAAGAATCTCGAGTTCTGAAGCAAAGTAAGTAACCTGCGGAGCTCCAGCCGCATAAGCCGCAATCATATACATCCGCTTCCCTTGAGTGAGAGAGATGCATACAACGCAAACTTCTAGCGTCTTGAGCTTTCGCAATTCATTGTTGTATATGACCTTATAATTAATGCCTTTTCGTATAAAGAGAGCGACACCACCCCCTTGAGTGGAGTCGGGCCGGTCTCTTCTTACGATATTGTAATTTTTATGAGTCAATTTGTGTTTGTGGTTTAGCTTAGTTTCGCTAGCCATAAACACATCGGGACTGTAGTCTTTCAGCAATTGGAACATATTGGCTCTTCGTTCAATCCTAATCAGTGAATTTACATTCACAGCTAGGACTTTTAGGCGCGTCTCCGGCAGCGCGCCCATTATGGTCTAAATTGCGCCAGGCCAGGCAACAAAGAGTAGAGATGATCTACCCTTTTGCCTTGCTCCTTTATCTGACTTTGCAGCCCTGTAAGTTGACCTTGAATGCTCAACAACAAGACTACAATGTCAGGCTGCACCTCTGGTGCCTTAGGCGCGGGGGCCTTTGGGACAACCGTTGGTGGAGCCTGTCTCGTATTCCCATTCCCTGACACTATTTGGGCGTAAGAGAATTTGGGATCCACGAATTTTTGTGTTGGAGCCTGTCGAACTGTTCGACTTCTTTCGGCTTTTTGACTGGCCTGTTTCTGTTTCATTTCTTGGACCTTAGGGCAACCCCTATAGCTAGCCGGGTGCCCTTGGTTTCCACAAAGGACACACTTGAGCTGGGTTAAATCCTCAACCCGCTCATTCCCCAGCTTGCATTCTCCTTCATTGTGGGTTTCTGAGCACCTGACGCAGCGCAACTGCATATTGCAGTTGGCTCCGGCATGGCCGAACCTCTGGCACTTCGTACATTGTAAAATGTCGTCGTGCCTTTTTAATGTCTCCCAGTGTATGGCTTGATAGTCGAGGCATTTGATTTCCCTCAGACTCTCAAAGCTACTTTGGGGCGATAATGTTACGAGGAACATTGGCAGCCTGTAACCCCCTCGCCTGGACTTCACCGTAGTGAAAGGCTTGACCCCGATGAAATCGAGATCGTCGTTGGCTTTTTGGCGGAGCTCAGCTAAGAGCGCCTCTGGTTCCGTGCAGGAACTTATGCCCTTTAGTAGGACCGTCTTAAATTTTTCGCTTTTCGGCGTGAAGCTGAAGAACTCAGCGGTGGCCTGCTTAAGCACTTCTTTCAGTAGCTTGTATTCGGCCAGTGAGAAGCACTGTACCGAATACCGCTTTTCTTTTTCATTCAGAATATTTATTACAAAATTGCCCTTAGTGGCCGACTTACATACCTGTTTCAAGTCCTGCAGGTCGACCCGGTAGGTCCTAATCGGTGGCACCTTCTCTTTCCTGGGCTGTGGTTGTTGCTGGTGTTGCTGCTTCTGTTTCTGCTGCTGTTGCTGCGGCTGCTGTTTCTGCAGCTGCTGTTTCTGCTGCTTCTGTTGCTGTTGCTGCTGCTGCTGCTTCTGTTGCTGTTGTTGGTGTTTGGCTTTTGTTGAGGTCGATGGGCCCTCGACACTTAGGCCTGCTTTTGCTGGCAATGCTTTATTAACTTGCTGTTAACTTGTTGCTGCTGTGGTTGTTGTTGCTGTTGTTTTTGATGCTGCTGTTTTTGTTGCAGTTGCCGTTGCGCTGCCTCTTGCCGTCGGCGCGCTTCCTGCTTCAGCTTTAGCTGACTGAGGAGGGGCTCCAATTCCTCCCTGAGCTTTTTAAGAGCCTCCTCAAACTGGCTAATGGCTGCCTGTTTGGCTTGCAGGGCCTCTGCCAGTTTAGTTTCTTCTTGGAGGTCCACCTCTACCTCCATCACCTTCCCTGTCGGCGGGACTGGCTCTGGCTCCGATAGGATTAAATCCATATTCGGAGGCCTGAAGAGCCCCTCTCCACCTTCAGACACATATTCAGCCTTTTCAGACTCAGCGTAGTCTGAAAACTCACTCTCCGTGGTAATTCCTCCCTTACCACCCTCCATTTGTTTCCGAATATCGCGCCGCTTAGCGGAGTTGGCCCTCTCCACTTTGTTTGGGCTATGCTTCTTTAGCTTCCTCTTCTTGTTTGTTGTTGCCTGTATCCACTGGTCAGATGTCTGACCAGATGTTGTTGTTGTTACATTGGGTACCGCTGCTGGCACCACCGTAACATCACCTGATGTGTTGGCAGAGGTATCTTTCGATACCCCTGCTCTTTTCTCCTTCTCCATTTCTTTCTGCTCCCAACTAATAAAATCTACAATTTCTCTATTATGAAAAAAAGCTGATAGATTTTTCGTCGACTCCGGCTGGGACTCGAACCCGCGACCCTTGGTTCTGTTTCCGGACGCCACCTCCACTGGGCTATCGATTGTTAATTTTTATGATGGCAAACTGCCAACTTTACTTGTTACTAATCACTTGCACTATTTTAACTTTGAAATAAATATGGAAACACTTCTTCACACTTTGGAAGTTAAAGAACGACTGTCAGTCCAACGCACTAACCATCACGCTACGGGTACTAATATATTATTATTATTATATTATTATTAATATATTTCCTCTATGGTTTTGAATAAGATATTATTTCAACTTTGTATATAAAACCTATAGTACTATCATCGTGGGGTTTTAAATAAATAAAAGATCAGTTGTCTTTCTTGTTGAGTTTACAACTGATTTATAAATTTTAAATTTGTTTCCTAATTCTCTAATATTACAATCTAAGATTTGCTTACTAACCCAAAAGTGGTGATTTACTTTGGTGGGAACATTTACTGAAATAGGTAGGTTGAAGTAGGTGTTGGATTTGGGATGGGTTGTAGGTGTTATAAATTTTAAGCTGTTGCTGCCAACTGGAGCTGAAAAAGACAACTTGTGAAGAAAATGATTTCGTTTGCTGGAAAAATGATTGAGCTGAGTGGAAGAACGTACAGGATGAAGGTTTTACATTGAAATGTATTTCAAACAAATTCAATGAATATTTTACGGAAATCTCGGAAAAATTGAAGCCGTCTTTTGATTTGTATGTGGATTGCAACTGTTCTGATCCACGCAGTTTAGATTCTGAATATTTACAACCTAACAGCTTTGCTTTCGATGCTATTTCATCTTTTGAAACTTATAAAATTATTTTATCATTGGAAAACAAAAACTCTTGTACTTTAGATGGAATATCTAGTAACTTACTCAAAAAAATTGCTTTATGTGTCTCAGATGTGTTAAGTTATATATTTAACTTATGTGTTGAACAAGGTCGTTTTCCTCAACAATTTAAATGTGCGGAGGTAATCCCTCTTTATAAAAAAGAAGATAGAACAAATATGTCAAACTACAGACCTATTTCTCTTCTTCCCACCTTCTCAAAAATTTTCGAAAAACTAATGAAAAAAAGAATTACTTCTTTCTTAGATAAAAATTGTTTTTTTAGCGAAAATCAATTTGGATTTCGGTCTGGAAAGTCAACCGAAGATGCAATTCTTCGACTTTGCATTCAACTCTATGGCAGCTTGAATCATAATAAACCGACTATGGTTTATATCAACTCTCTCTTTAGGTTGCAGTTGAATGGCCTTCCTACGGCTTTTGCGGATGATATATCGTTTACCTACCAGTCAAACTCAGAACATAATTGTAACATTCAAATTGAAGAAGATCTCGAAATTCTAAGAACTTGGTTCTCTGTTCATAAGTTAATCCTTAGTGAAAAAACTAAAATAATGTCATTCAAAACTTCTAGTCATCAGCTTTGCAATTACGATTTTATATTTCATGGGTCGAATTGTAAACAATTCAACTTTCCTTTACATAGTTGCGGTAGACCTAATTTTCAAGCAGCTGGTTCTTGTTCAGATTCTTGTTTCAAAATTGATTCAGTGTACAGTTTTAAATATCTAGGAGTTACAATTGATTTTAATCTTAACTGGAAAGATCATATTTGCAATATAAAAAATTATTTGATGCTCATTACTAGAAAAATGTATCTGTTAAAATAAAACCATTCTGCTCAAAAAGAGTTTTAACTTCAATATACTACGGACTTGCACACTCTAAAATACAATATGGTTTATCCAGCTGGGGTGGTTCATATGCTAGTACTTTAAGACCCTTGTTGATTGCTCAAAAACATCTAATTAGAATCATTTGCAACAAAAATCGATTAACTGAAAGTTGGCCCTTATTCAAGGATTTGGGAATTCTACCTTTGAGACACCTTTACATTTTTAAAGTACTGAAAGAATTTTTCAAGCAAAGTGGTAACATTCCAAGTAGGAACTCGCAGTTATATAATCTACGCATAAATAATATGCATCTTGTCAATATACCCACTGCTCATAAAACTCATTTCTCTAACTTTTATACTGTCGCAGCACCCAAGGCATTTAATAACTTACCAACATCTATCAGAACTTCTCAAAATTTAAACTCTTTTCTGAAAAAAGTAAAAGACTGGCTTTTCACAATTGACTTAAATTGTATAGATAATTATTGTTAAAGAAACATTGATGTTTAAAAACTGAGTATCTACTTTTTATTATATTTCTTTTTCTCTTAATTTATATGAATATGTTCTAATTCTAATTCTTTCCTATTTTGTATTTAATATTTGAAATAAAAAAAAAATAATAATAATAACTTATTTGATCACCTGCCTTAAACAATTTAGTATCATTGCAGCTCTGATTGTCACACCACATCAGTTTTTAATTTATGTAAATTTAAATTCACTTTGTATCATTCAACACTAGCTTGAAGCTAAGGGATGATAACTATTATTTATTCTTTATTTATTGTAAATTTTTGTATTAACTAGTTGTAAAATGAAAATGAATAAATAAAATGTATTTCTAATGTCTAATTCTAATTCTAAATTTTATGGGGTGACACCTAGTGGCTACGGCTACATTAGCAATTGCAGGTTTTTGTACTTAAGTTTTAAAGATAAAACTTCTAACTTCCAAAGTTGATATCTTTGTATATAAAATCTATAGTGTTATCATGGAGATAAACATGAAACCAACTAGAGAACTGAACTGTCAATAGTTTAAGAATTATCCATATGTGCATCTTTTAAACCACCCGAAACAAACCTGAAGTCATCAACGATCATCTTATTATTCAGAGCTAATAGAGTGTGTTCCGAGCTAGTTCTGGTTGAAAGAAGAAACACAAACCAAGCACTTTAATATGTCTGAGATAAAAAAGAAATACAGCTCATTTCTCTTATCTGATCTTAAAAACGCCTAATATAACACTAATGGTGGATTTACAGGTACCTGCATTTGTAATTCTGAAAAGAAGTAAAGCGAGATAGCTCTATGCCAATAAATCGAATATGTATAAGAATGACTTCACAAAGATGGAAATGTCCGTCTTTTGGTTGTATTATAATACTTCCTGTAATCTTCATTTATGAAGACATATGTAGGTCTATCTCAAACCTATCTGCGATTCCGAAACTCTTCGAAAAAACAGTTATACTCATAATCTGTATTATTCGGTTAAGATTTTATTAAGGTAATTGACTGCGTTCATTATGGTCTTCTCCATGATGATCTGATTTAAATATAGCTTTAATAAAATGGATAAATTGCTATTTATCAAACAGGAAACAAAATTGTTTAAATAGGTACATGTGCCTTCACACATATTGGGTCTTTTACAAGGAAACCATTTGGATCCACTTCTCTTCATATTATTTATTGATGATTTAACATCAGTATTAAAGTGCTGTAAGTGTTTAATGTATGTGAAAATACAATCACCCTCTTTTTGGATAATGAAACAAAGGAGACCCTGTAAACTGCACCAACTATAGAGGCATCAGTCTACTTAACATCCCTTACAAAATCTTCTCTTCGACGTCAAAAAAGGTTTTAGACAAGGTGATGCGCTGTCATTCGATTTTTTTAACATCGTACTTGAAAGAATAGTGCAGAGCTCTCACTTTAAAACTAGAGGCACTATCTTTCAAAAGTCTGTCCAATTACTAGCAAATGCTGATGACATTGACATAATCGGAAGAACTCTGAGGTAGTCAAGGAAAGGACTTCGTCTACCTAGGCTCCGCTATTAACGCAGAAAACAACACCAGCGCTGAAATCAAACGAAGAATAACTCTTGCTAACATCTGTTTTTTTGGGCTAAGAAATCAATTGAGTAGCAAAGTCCTCTCTCGAGAGACCAAAGTGCCGCTATATATGACCCTCATCATCCCCGTCCTGCTATACAGTGCAGAAGCTATGACTATGACAAAAGCGGATGAAAGCACCTTGGGTCGTTTCGAGAGAAAAGTTCTTCGTGTGATCTACGGTCCCGTATTCATAGAAGGGGAGTGGAGGAGAAGATGGAACGATGAGCTGTACGGGCTGTACAGCGATGTAGACTTAGCTAGAAGGGTAAAAGTCCAACGACTAAGATGGTTGGGTCACAAAGAGCGCATGGAAACCAATGAAATTAAACAAATTCCTATAAGAAAAAAAAGCTCGTCGCGGTTTTTCTGATTTTTGGACATCTTGCGTTCTGCGTTCGGGGTCGGAAACTTGGATTTTTATAGTTACTGGGCTATATCCAGACGAACATATTTTTGCTTGTGCTCGAAATGAAAAATATAAAAATAATCAATCTTCTAAAGCAACAATTTGTTGCTCGGTCGTGTATGCCGGGCAGATTTGGACAAAGGTTTTTTTGCAGTCATGTATGTAAATAGTTCGCTTGTAAAATGTAGAGTTAATAATCAGCAGATCTTTTATCAATTGACAATAAGTAAATAAATAAAAAGACATCTGCATTTTTGGACCAATATCTCTATCCAACATTACATTCTCTGCTTATGCGGATTCATGTAGATGTAAAGCCAACATAAACTTTTCTTTGAATTATTTATTATGATAGATAGACTAATGAATCGCACTGTGCGTAGGATTGTTATGCAAGATGTCTTAGGTTCAATCCCTTCCTGTGCAATCTAAACGTTTTTTTTACGAGTACTGTCTCTTTCGAGAAATTGACAAATCCTCCAAGAGTAATTCGTGTAATGAAAAGTGCTTTCTCAAACAAACCATTCATATTGGCAGTATAAACTGTAGGTCCCGCACACAGGAATTGTTGAGAGTTGTAAGTTACTAGACCCTGGTTCACTACGGACTGTTGCGCTACCTAATTTATTTATGGATAGAAACACAGTATCATACAAATATAATTGAGGTTCAATGTCGTTAATGTAATCAACTCGTCGTTTAGCCCTTGAACTGTCCTTAGCTTATTGACGTACACTTTAATTCGAATTGGGCATCCATTTTGCAAACGTGCTCTTCCATACAGATCGCTTAGATTTGCACACATTGATCAAATTAACAGTTTCTTGTTTTATAAAACAAGTTTTCCTTCATTTTTCAACTTTTCGCAATTTGTGACTATTCGAAAACTATTATGCCACCAGAAATATAAATTCACCATCAAAAATCTTAGACGAACGCATTTTCTAAGTGTATTCAGGCCCTTACACAAATGTTCCTATAATTGTGTATGGCATTGCTGCGAATATGGGTGTAAAAAGGAAATGTCAAATGACTTTGCAGCCATCAGCTGGTTAGTCATTTGACATTTCCTTTTTACACCCATATTCGTCGTAGTTATAAAACATCAATGTCTATAAGTTAAGCACAAATAAATTTTTAAGGTTTGAATTTATTAAAATGCTTATTAAACAATTAACTCGATTTTTTTCGAGTCCAATAATAACAAATCAACAAAGATGTATTTCATCGGCGACGGCATCTGTTACAAAAATTCATCGTTCCGTTTACGCTAGAATGTATCCAACTGTGGTTGTTCTGCCGGATGGTTCCTCGATCAACATTCGTTATAATGAACCAAGGAAAATTATAAAGGTTCGGGATTGACAACCATTTAAAAAAGTCTTATTAACATCTCTTGAAAAAAAATATTCAATTATTACAGCTTCCTTTGGACCTAAGTACCCTGACTGAAGCTGAGCGCAAAACCCGCATCGATGCTCGTAAACCAAGAAAGAAGATCAAGATTGAGGAGGAAGTTGAGGACAATTTCAGCTCGAGAAAATACTTGAAGTACATTAAGAAAAAGAAGTAAACGCAATAAGAGGCATTTTTGTTTTAAATTAAATTTTCGTTATCAAATAAAAAACAAAACTTATTAAAAGTGGATATTGTTCAATTAAATGATTTGTAGGTGGTCACAAACAAAACTTTATCCTTCTTATATGTACCTTTTTTGCTAATTAGACTTCTTAAATCTGTGTATTTTTTTCACTTTTTTATGTTTGTGACCTTGAAAACAGGGATAACATACATGTGTTTAATGAACATTGTAATGAGTGGAAATATTGAGCCATTCCTCATTCATGTAGTGCGGCTAAAGAAAGAATCCCTATACTTAACAATGCTTCTGAAATTTAGCTCAAGAGTAAACTGATGAGAATTCATAGAAGTACGGGTATTGAGATTGAAATAGCGATAAAACAATGATAGGCATAAGACCTTGAGCCGGTGTTCAAGAGTAGCAAATGCCTCAGTAACGGAATGGTCGCCTATCATTTTTATTTCTATCTAAAAGACTCAAGTAAGTTATGGCAACAGCCCAAAAATAAGAATTATACTCGGGTTTTGGACCTATAAAAGCTTTTTAAATGAAAGCTATTACAGAAGGGGTAAAAACTTCTTGTATCGTCGGAGAAAACTTAAACACTTAGCATCATTTATGGCGTTGTCAAAGATGTGCTCACTCCAAAAGAGATGGTTTTTAAATACACACGCCTAGAACAGAAAGCCGTTCAGTCTCTTTGATGCAAGATCCACCCATGGATAGTGGCATTGGGGGAGGGTTACGCTTTTGGGACAGCAGACGGCATTAAGTTTTCGAAGCATTAAATTCTACACGAGAGAGGGGGGGAGAGGTGCGTCCACTAACGCACCTCTCCTTATCCAGACGGCAGCGGAGGAATTCCCGAGATGGAATCAACGGTGGCGTCTACAGTTCCAGTAAGGCTGAACTACTTAGTGAACACCTTATAGGGCTTCTACGACTTATTCGGAGCCCAGGCCTATAAGGAGCGGTTTATCCGGCTCCCCGTCTTTGGAGTTATACTAAGGATCTGGCCCTCCAGGTTGGGGGTTGTGCCGTCAGGGTGACTTCCTGACCACTTAAAAATCTTATAGTTGCGAAGCACCAACAAGCCTCGGATACGGACGGATTTACTGCTGACAACCAACGCAAACGAATTAAGGACAACGAACTTCGGATATGCACGTGGAATGTTAGGTCCCTTAACAGACCACGTGCAGCCGAAGAATTAGCGGAGGCCCTAGACTGCTATAAAGCAGACATCACCGCCATCCAGGAAATACGATGGGATGGGCCGGGCAAAAAGAGGATGAAAAACTGCGATATCTACTATGGTGACTGCTACCGAGAAAACCAACAGCGCTTATTTGGATGCGGCTTCGTCATTGGAGCCAGACTTAGGCAACAAGTCTTAAGCTATAGGTGCATCAACGAGCGCCTCATGACCATCCGCATCAATGCTAAATTCGGCAACATTAGCCTGATATGCGCGCACGCCCCCACAGATGAGAAGGATGACAACACCAAAGATATGTTCTTCGAGCTCTTAGACAAAACATACGAGCAGTGTCCTAGCTACGATATTAAAATTGTCCTGGGCGATTTTAATGCCAAGCTAGGAAGGGAAGACATCTTTGGTGGAATAATCGGGAAAAACAGCCTGCACGACAACACTTCCGACAACGGATTCAGGCTCATAGATTTTGCTGCGGGGCGAAACGTCATGGTAGCCAGTACGCGTTTTCCACACCTCAACATCCACAAAGGAACTTGGAGATCTCCAGATCAATCTACCGTCAACCAGATTGACCATATTGCGATCGACGCCAGACACGCTTCCAGCATCATGGATGTCCGAACTTTCCGAGGAGCTAACATCGACTCGGACCACTACCTTGTTGTAGCCAAGGTAGCACTTCGGGTTTCCAGGCCCAAGGCAAAACAGGGAGATGTTGGGAGAAGGTACAACGTCGAACGGCTACAATCGCAAGAGATCGCCAAATCCTTCTCCGACCGAGTTACAAGTAACCTCTCTCGAAGTTCTGTGCCGCCAACACAATGTATAGAAAACCAGTGGCAACATTGCCAAGACGCACTCAGAGAAGCCTCCTCTGACGTGCTGGGTTTCAAGCGACCACCAACAAGGAACCCCTGGTTTGATGAGGAATGTCGGCAGGCAAATGCAGCCAAACAACAGGCACGCAAGGCGGCGCTGCATAAAAGGACGAGAGCTGCTCATGAGCTCTATGAGCAGAAGAGGCGAGAGGAACACCGACTTCTCAGAAGGAAAAAGAGAGAGCATGAGAAGCGTGCGGTCGAAGATGTTGAGAGGTTTAAAAGCAGAAATGAAGTTCGAAAGTTTTATGAACAGGTGAAACGAAATTCACAAGTACATAAACCTAGAACCGAAGGCTGCAAGGACGAAAGTGGAAACATCATAGTGGAACCGCAGTCAATGCTGAGGATATGGAAGGACCACTTCTGCAGACTGTATAACGGCGACGACGAACCGAATTCCGCTGTCAGGCAGGATGATCCATTCAACATAGACGACGAAAGCCAACAATCCCGTCCTCCCGACTTAGACGAAGTAAAGATTGCTATATCTAAGCTGAAGTCTAACAAAGCCGCTGGAGCGGATGGCTTGAATGCCGAGCTCTTTAAAGCAGCTGGAGATAAGTTGGTTAGGAGCATGCACCAACTTATCTGTAAGATATGGTCGGAAGAAAGCATGCCCGATGAATGGAACCTCAGTATTGTTTGCCCGATCCTGAAAAAAGGAGACCCTCTAAACTGCACCAATTATAGAGGAATCAGTCTACTTAACATCGCTTATAAAATCTTCTCTGCCGTAATATGTGAACGTCTAAAGCCCATCGTCAACAACCTGATAGGTCCTTATCAGTGTGGTTTTAGACCAGGAAAGTCCACAGTCGATCAAATATTCACATTACGGCAGATCCTGGAAAAAACCCAAGAACACCAAATCGACACCCACCATCTTTTCATCGATTTCAAGGCCGCATATGACAGTATCTACAGGGACGAACTGTATAGAGCCATGTCTAGTTTTGGCATCCCTGCCAAACTCGTCCGTTTGTGCAGGATGACCATGGAGAATTCACGCTGCTCCATAAAGGTTGGAAACAACTTAACTGAACCTTTCGATGTCAAAAAAGGTTTTAGACAAGGTGATGCGCTGTCATGTGATTTTTTTAACATCGTACTTGAAAGAATAGTGCAAAGCTCACACGTCAACACCAGAGGCACTATCTTTCAAAAGTCTGTCCAATTTATGGCATATGCTGATGACATTGACATAATCGGAAGAACTCAGCGTGATGTCAATGGGGCTTTTGTGAGTATTGAGGCAGAGGCGGCAAAAATGGGTTTAACGGTTAATGAGGGCAAAACAAAGTACATGCTGTCATCAAGAAAGGACCTACAACACCGACGTCTTGGTCAAAACGTCACCATCGACAGACGTAACTTTGAGGTAGTCAAGGACTTCGTCTCCCTAGGCTCCGCTGTAAACGCAGAAAACAACACCAGCGCTGAGATCAAACGAAGAATAACTCTTGCTAACCGCTGTTTCTTTGGGTTAAGAAAGCAATTGAGTGGAAAAATTCTCTCTCGAAGGACCAAAGTGTCGCTATATAAGACCCTTATCATCCCCGTCCTGCTATACGGTGCAGAAGCATGGACTTTGACAAAAGCGGATGAAAGCACCTTGGGTCGTTTCGAGAGAAAGATTCTTCGTGTGATCTACGGTCCCGTATGCATCGAAGGGGAGTGGAGGAGAAGATGGAACGACGAGCTGTACGGGCTGTACAGCGACGTAGACTTAGCAAGAAGGGTAAAAGTCCAACGACTAAGATGGCTAGGTCACGTAGAGCGCATGGAAACCAATGCTCCGGCCCGGAAAGTCTTCGAATCCACACCCACAGGACAGCGCAGTAGAGGAAGACCGCGAATCAGGTGGCGCGCACAAGTGGAAGGTGACCTCACCCAACTCGGAGCGCGAAACTGGAGACATCTAGCTAGGGACCGAGCTAGATGGAGAAGTTTGTTGGGTGAGGCCCTAGTTCACACAGGACTGTAGCGCCACCTTAAGTAAGTAAGTAAATTCTACACTGTTTTTTGATTCCCCATTGGACAGTGCTGTCAAGATCGGTGGTGCTGTCGAGTAAAGAGATTCGTTCTTTATCCGTACTCAAATGTACAGTGCTTTATCACTCTCAGTCTTTAGTACTGTCAATTAAACCATTGCGATACTAAACAATTCTAAAACCAATGTACCTACACAGACACATCGCTTCAAACCCTCACTTCATTTTCTAATGCTCACTGTGTCTTTGGGCATACATATTGTACCAAAAACTGTGCGTGTTCACTATAGAAACAAAATTACACCGAGATTTAAAATTTCATATTGAAACTTTATCTACAAGCTATTATAAACTAATTTGAGAAGTCTATTAAGTTAAGTGCTAATATTTAAAATCCTTATAGTTAAAAAGAAAACAATTAAGAATAGTCTGTTAAATCAAAGAGTTTTTAAAAATGTGCATTCAAAAAATATAAATATACAAAAATTATAAATTAAATAATCTAGGAGCTAAAAGATTACAAAAAATTTAATTTTCCTTAATTGTGGTATATACTATTTTACTTGTTGCCAAAAAAGGTCATTGTAGTTAATCCTTTAGGTGTATTTTAAGCCTTAGTCGAGGAGCATGATTACTTCCTATATTGGAAGTTATTGTAATCGGTCCGATTAATTCGTCCTGCATACCTCAGGAATCAGCAGAGATTTCGCATTGACTAAAAATAAATGTTGTCTTATAAAAATAACAACATCAAGATGTGCAAAAGAGATTTCAAAAACCTTTATTGAGCAGCTTATTTTATAAAAGCGTTTTTTTTTTTAAACGGAAACGTCCAACTCCAGAATTTTTCACAAACCAATTATCCTATCGAATTCAATTAAATCTCGGTTCAAAAATTCTAACGTAATTTAAAATTGGCATGAACTTTCAAACTTAAAAAATTCTATCGACAGTTTTTATTAATAATTAAAATTGGAATAAAACATTTACCATCTTGAAAAGTATATTATTTTTAACATTAGGTTTAATTTTTAGAAAGATCTACATAATTATAGTTTTTCAAAACAACAACATATGTACAAAAAAACCTATAAACATTGATTTTCGACTCATATATGTACATATCTTGAGAACATTACTGAACAAAATATTTTTCCCTACCATTTTGAAATCTGAAACTCTCTTTTTTTTGGCGAAAATCCCAGATTTCGTTTGGTGTTATTTTAACAGTTTCTCAGACAATTTAAGGTGCGTTTCGCAAAGTTGCTAGATTAATTTTGTTAAATTGTATTTTTTCACGAATTTTGAAATTAAACCGTCACATCAAATTAAACCGTTTTTTTTTTTTTTTTAAGAAACGTAGTACAGTAGAAATTTATACAAATATCCGTAATGTTTTTTGGAAAACTCGTAAATTACAGTCAAATTTTAAATAAATAAGAAATACAACATCCACATTAGAAGCATGGGAAGCCATTTTCGAGGCTTTCGTTCTTAATTTTTGGAAGGTATGATACCTACTTTCTTAACACGTTCTACCCGGCGTGGACCACCGGTGGTCCACGGGCACTGCGTATATCTGGCGGCGTGGACCACCGGTGGTCCACATGCACATTCATTTGTCTGACGGCGTGGACCACCGGTGGTCCACAAACAAAGACAAAGTGCTAATATAAAATACAGTGAGAATTTATAAAATAAAATTATTTTTTATTGTATTTCTTAACATTTATTGTATTTTTTAACAAAAATTAAATTTATTTTTCATAGATTTTTTTAAAATAAAAAAAGTAATTTCTTAGTTATTTTGAATTTAAAAAAAATAAATCTCAAACAAAGTAGTCGAAACTCAAAAATATTATAATAAGGTTTTAATCATTTATGTACTTTTTCAAAACATGGGATACAAAGCGTTGGTTTACCTTTGCAGCCTGCGCAATATGTGTTGACTCTTTTTGTCTTGTTAATGGCATATTGCCTTCCTTTCTTCTTAGCTATTGAACGATAGCAGTTCTTACATCGTTTCCTTGTCGTTCTTTGAGTTCCACGATATTTTTTCAGAAAATGAGCTAATGGTTTCGGTGGCTTTTCAACTTTCAACATGGCGTCAATTATACTTTTACGGAATTTTAGGATACAAACTTTGTTTAGGAGACCAAATTTAGTATATATGCACCATGCATTTACTAACATTGTGCCACAGATTAATTCTATAATTATCTTCTTATACCATTTAAGGGTTTTTCTGAGGCAACTGTAATATCCTGAAAATTTGGTCAGAAAGATCGACACCTTTTTTGGCTTTATTATAGCTTATAATACAATCCGGATTTTGTACAGATGTGTGTCCTCTGGTAGTGACTTCTATTAGAGAGCACTTATGGGATTTACAGGTTGTCAACATCATCACTGGCCTCTTATCGGTCCATTTCATAAATTTTACCCCTTCTTTTTGTGCACTTATTATGTCGCCTTTTTTTTGTTTTATTTTCGCAACTTTTGGCAAAAGTTTTCTATTTGTTCGAAGCGTTCCACAATAAAAGGTTTTTTTTTGCCAGAGCTCTTTAGCTAAAGGCACACTAGTGTAATAATTGTCAGCGTACAAAATTCTTCCTTTATGTAAAAGACCATCCATAAGTTCCATGACCACGCTATGTGGATGTGACTGTATTATTGATCTTGGACTTCTTCCAGAATAAATGTTTATCTTATAGGTATATCCTTCTATAAGACATAGCTTATAAAGCTTTACTCCAAATTTATGACGTTTGTTCGGTATGTATTGTCGAAATAATAACCGACCACGCCAAGGAATCATACTTTCGTCTATTGTAAGCTCTTTCCCAGGTTCCACAACTTTTTGAAAGTTTATGTTAATCTTTTCTAATAATGTGCTTATTTTGAATAATCGATTACCGGAAACTGCTTGATTATTATCACAAAAATGCCAGTATTGTAGAATGTCAAAAAATCGTTCTCGTTTCATAGCACTTTTTATACGGTCATTAGCGTACATGGGATCATTTGACCAATATAACCGCATTTCGGGTAACTTTACAATACCCATTATCAAAAAAATTCCTAAGAATACATACATTTCATCTCGGGTTACTGGTGTCCATTTCTTTTTGTGTTCTCTATAAGAAGCCGATGATTGCGCTTGAGACACTTTGTATTCATAAAATTTGTTTGTTTCTAATACCATAAGGTCAATTATATCATCACTAAGAAATAACTTATAAATTGAAAATGGATTTTCATAATCTATTTCTGGAAGTATGATGTGTTCTTCATTGTATTCCTCAAAAACCGTAGAATCTGTTATAACAGGACTCCAATCTTGCTGAACTGCATCCAAAATCTCATCTTCCGACTCAGATGATGAATATATTCTACGAATTTTTCTTCGTGAATTTTGTATTAGCTCTAAGTCATCGTCTGAAGTCATAATTCTGAGGGCAGCTAATAAATTTTTAAAAATCAGAAATTATTGAATAAATTACTAAAACTTATTTTATTAATTAAAATATTTTAAAACTCACAATTCAAGCAACCAACAATTTTTTACAAAATTCGCACAATAACTAACATTCTGATGTCTGCCAACAATAACGAAAACAATTGAACTGTAAAAAGTGCAGTTATACGAAAAACATGTCATATCGTGCATGCAATGCATATCAACATCAAAAAAATGAGCCGGGTAGAACGTGTTAAATATCGATGGATGTGATAGTAGAATAGTGTCCAACAAGAAACTGCCCTCAAATTTTGAACTCTTAACGAGAAATATTTATTCGTTTTTTGATCATAGCCCAAAAGGGAAGCAGGAGCTAGAAGAGTTCCAGAAGTACTTTTCGGTTGAAGAAATAATATCTTGAGGATGTCTTCAACAAGGTGGCTGTCTATGGAAAATGTTGTGGTTAGAATATTGGAGCAATTGATTGTGCTTCAACATTTTTTTTCTGGCTTATGAACTTGATACTAATGCTGACACTGCTCACAACATTTATTTAGAGATGACTGAAAAAAAAAATCTATTTCAGTTTTTTGTCATACATTTTGAATATAACGAACAAAATAAATATTCAGCCCTATTATGGTTATCAAATATCAACACGATATTTGATAATAGTTGATAATTATCAACAAAATTAATGAATCGGTATTATGGTGATCAATTATCAATATTTTTGATAAATAGTGAATTAAAAGATCTATTGTGAATAGCTTTATTGATAAACTCGGTATTACGGCTATCAAACATATTGATACCCATCAAATATTCTATCAGCTACAAAATCTTCGGTGACAAATGTATCAAATATTCGTAAATGGTAAAGTATTGTAATTTAAATACGATTTATAAAAGTTTTTTTGTAGTTTTTATTGGATATACAAATTGAAGAACGAAATGCCTTCACTAGAATTGTTGTTTGAAGGCAATTGTACTGAGGAACGAAGGTTTATCGTGCAAGCTAAAATAAACAGTATTACGAGATGCTTCAAACCCACTGGACAAATTATAAATTCATGAATTAAGATAAGCAAATATTTAATGAAAACAACTTACATTATTCCGTCGAAATTATTTATAGACCAAAACACAAGAATTCAACACAAATGACAAACGTCAAACACCAAACAAAACCTATTTACAATCGAATATTGATTAGTATTCACAATGGGTGAAAAATTATCATTTGATACTCATAATAGGTACCAAATTATCATAAAATTGATAGAAGTTATCAGTTATCAAATAATTGATAGTTGATAGCCATAATAGGGCTGATTGAATTTCAATCTGAAACTCCGAAAATCCATTCTTTATTGAAGAGTATTAAAACTTACTTCGAAACCATTCTTCGCAACTTTATAAAACTAGAAAATACATATACATACAGTGAATCACAAAATTGGTCACGCTTATCATCAACAAAATACAAATTCTCTTTAATTGCTCTCATTTCAATTATTTTCTTATTTTAAGGTATTATATTCCTTACATAATTTTCTCTTCTAACAGTTTATAACGGTTTTTATTCTCCTCTATCCAAAAGTAAGTTTTACTACATGACTGCATTCGCAGTTGCATCGTGATCGTTTTTGTGAGTTAGATCGTAAAGACTCCATTTCTTATTTATTGATCTTAATTTAATAAAAAAAAGTGAAGTAAGAGCTCATTAATATTCAGTGCTTAGTTTTGTTAATTATTTAAATGAAAATTTTATATTTTGTTGATTCAGATTTCTTTTAATGGGATCGAACAATAAACCAATAAAAATAACCCAAAAAAAGCAGGTTGAAGAATTTTTGAGAAAAGGAGTACCACACCGGAAAATTGCGGAATTGACGGCTATATCACTAGGCTCAATTAGTAAAATTCGGCAAAACCTCGAAAATTTACCCTGCAAAAACAAAGCTGGGCGAAAGCGAATCTTGTCTTCGGTCGAAGAACGGAAAATTGTTCGAGATTTAAGAATGAACAAATTTCAAAATGCTGTTCAAATCAAGCGAGCTTTGGACCAAGACCAAAACATTCGCATTTCAGCGGAAACAGTTCGCAAGACACTAAGATCCGCTGGTTTAAGAGGAAGAACCAAAGTAAAAAAACCACTGCTAACTAAACGACACCAAAAATTAAGGCTGGAATTCGCAAGAAAATATTCTTCTTGGACAACGGATGACTGGGCGAGAGTGGTTTGGTCGGATGAGAGCAAAATTAACCGTTTGGGCTCGGATGGAAGAGAATGGGTATGGAAAACACCAGGAGAAAAGTTACAACCTCGTCACGTTAAACCTACTCTGAAGTTCGGTGGGGGATCCGTTATGATCTGGGGATGTATGATGGCGAGAGGAGTGGGAAGTATACACAATATTCAAGGACGTATGACGTCATCATCTTATATTGAGATTTTGAACTGTTATTTGATTGAATCGCTGGTAAAATTCGGTGTTGAAGCTTCGGACATTGTCTTTCAGCAAGACAATGATCCGAAGCATAGTGCCAAGATCACCCAAAAATGGTTAACAGACCACGGCTACACAATGTTGACATGGCCACCGCAATCCCCAGATCTTAACCCAATCGAACACTTGTGGGGTGAGTTAAAAAGGTCCATTGCAGGAGAAACTGCAAATTTAACAGAACTCTGGCCAAAAATAAAAACAGCGTGGGAAAATTTAAGCCCAGGGATATGCAAGAATTTAGTTGACAGTATGCCCAATCGAATACAAGCGGTAATTGATGCTAGAGGGGGAAACACAAAATATTAACTATTCCACACTTTTGAAAAAGAAAACACTTAAAATCGATCAAGCTTTGAACATTTCTTTTTGTTTATATTTGATATTTTGAAACAGAAAATGCAATTATTTAAGTTTATATTAAGAATTCTAATATTTGAAATAAAATATTCATGAGAAATTTGAAGTTTTTAATTTACTTTTTAGACTTGAAACAAAATATTTTCAATTTTCATAGAAAAGCGTGATCAATTTTGTGATTCACTGTATGTATTTGAAATTAAACTTCACGAGACTGAATTTTTTTAATGAAACATTCCTCAATGAAAATCGTAGCAAAAGCAGATATGCTTATTTTACAAAAAAGTGTATGAGGAAAAAATTAAAATAAAAACGGGTTGGTGATAATATCCCCCAAGATATAATCCCCAAAGGAAAATCCCCAAATCCATAATCCCCAAAACGAAATCCCCAGCAGCAAAATTCCCAAAGAGAAAATACCCAGGGCGAAAATCCCCAAGTGAATATCCCCAAAACAATTATGTATGTTCAAGTAGTGAATCATGCGATTAAATCGCGCGCGCAATTTAATCGCATGATTCACTACTTGAACATAATTGTTTTGAATATATTAAATTTCATTTATATTGCATGAAATGCAAGCAAAAAATTTGGAAACAATAACATCATCCATTTCAATTTTTATTTTAAAATTAAAGAAATGCTCGACACTACAAAACAACGCTTAGACAGCACTAAGCAAGCACTACGAATACAATGATTCTCTATCAATACTAAAGTCAGACTGAGAAGTGCATGCCTTCATATTGATTTTTTGTTTAGTAACTGTTTATCATTATCATTTATAAACATCACAATAAGAGAATTTCATAAGAGTTCTTCTAAAAACTGCATGCATAAATGAAGATATGCACGGATACTGGGAATTTGGAGATTTCGTGGGGATTTGGCAAAATAAATTATTTAGTTGGGGATTTTGTCCATTTGTCTTATGTATCTGGGGATATTATCAAAATGGATTAAATTTGTTTGGGGATATTATCCCGTGGGGATTCAATACGACACCCAATAAAAACTGACTGCAGAGCATACTATGTTGAACTATGTAAACAAGTAATGTGCAGAATAAAATTTGACGATAAAGTGCTACTGTCTTTGGAAGGGATTGACCCTAAAAACTTAGCACCTACATAATATGTAGTTTGGTAACTTTGATGGCATTATTTCCAAACTTAGCAACTGATCTTGACATCGAAAGGCTTGATGCTTTGTTTCCAAAGACTTGCCTCTCGATACTTTTTCGAAATATTTCAAATAAAAAACGCAAATAATGATGTAATGTTTCCCCTGATTAAAAAATTCGTCGGTTCATTAATCAGTTTTGTTGCGGACGCCTGAGGTACTTCCTCCTAGACCTAGAATGCGAAAGGAAGATTAAGTAAGAATAAAGAAAAACAAACAAAGTGAACATTCCCTGAGAGGGAAATTGAAAACATACTTACCCGGTTGTGAGGAAATCCATGGATGAGGACTTCAACTAGAAATGTTAGATAGATCCTGAAAAATAAAAAAAAAACAATTATTATTAGGTTCATAAATAATAAAATGAAGTATAAAATAATAAACAAAACAAGAATTGTTTACCTACCATGTTGATTGTTGAGATTGGGAAAATCCAAACATGGCCTACGGATTTTCGTGGTTGGGTGGGTAAAGCCCACACTGCATATTAACACCGGCAGTGCCCTTGGGGTGGTGAACGTCCGTCCGTTGTATTTTTAGTAAACCGGCCTGATATGTGTTTTTGGCTGCTGGTGATGTTTGCTTCCGGGAACAAGATCCCCCCCACATCCGACGAGCTGATGCTGAGCATAGCAAGCAGGCCACGTTCTCGGGAGTAGACACTCTTTCCCTTTTTCCTGATGTTCCTCTTTCCTTTTCCAGATGTTCCTGCCACGGTAAGGTAGTTTCACTGCCCTATCGACTTGTCCTCATCCGCGCTCCTCTCCCCTCCACTAACCAGCAACAGTTTGCCCCATTGTAGTGCAACAGCAGAAAGAAAATTTTCAGACGTTAGCCTTATAAAAGATAAAATGGAAATTCACTCAAGGTAGAAACGGTGAATGTCTAACTGCTAAGGAACTTCTTAAAAACAATTTCACCGAAAATGGGAGCCATCGAAAACATTAATCAAGAATTACTAAAAATATGAAACATCGAATTTACAATAATGAATTGAAAATTTATTTATGTATTTATAGGTTTAAGGCTTTATTTTTGTCATTCAATCATTATGTTAGGGTGAACTTTTTTATGTATTTCATGTATTTATAAATGTATTTTATTTTTTGTTGTTTTGTTCAATATGTCATATTGTAGGGATGAGCTTTTCTTGTGTATTTTGTTTTTTTATGAATATTCAAACAAAAACCTAAGAATTAAAATGATGAAATTAATTTTTTGTATGTAGATGTAAAATATTATTTTAATTGCCAATTTCTTATTTAGTAAACAAAAAATGATGAATTTTTTATTTATTTTAACTATATTATTTTAAAATGTTAGCCTTTGAGCAGTGAAAGCAAACATTTGCCATGACATTACATACTTCTATTTGTCTGTTTTCGGAACATTAACCTTCGCAGTAGGTTAATTAACTTCGAATTTGGACATTATTATTTTCAGTTGTTAATTTTGTTCATTGGCCAAGCATGTGTTTGTTGTTTTTGTTTTACTCCTCAATTTAAGAAAATACTCCCCAAAATGACAGAAAAATACTACTCTTGTCAATGGGCAGGTTCAGACAACATAAGGGACTTCATTTGCAGTCAACTTCATTCTTTGAACGTAAATTTTGACCAAGGCAACTAGTTAGTTTTTCAAGTGTCATAAATTTTAAATTCAGAACTTAACTTCACAAACCTCTACTTCAAGTTCATAGTACAAAAACTACCAAAATCATTATTGTCTACAAAACACTCCTCAGACAAGCTACAAGTCCATTATGATTTGTATTTTGTATTTTAAAGAAATATTACTTATTTCTTTTCCAAATTTACAAGGAACCTTTTTACAGAAAGCATTAAATGAAGTTGTGCAGAAAATAAATAAATCATTGAGTAATAAAGTTGAGCTTTTAGTTGAATTGAAAAATATGATCAATTGTCTTTTTGACATAAGTTGACTTGACTTGATAGTAAGGGAGATTTTTCTTGCCTAACTTTCCAGTCAACTTTCCAATAAAGTTGCCTTAATTGGAAGGCAATTTTTTGGCAGCTGGCCAATCAGATGCAAGAAACTTGCCTTACTTTCAAGTCCCTTATGTCGGCTGAACCTGCCCAATGACACTCCATTTGTAAGTTCTTTAGAGAAAGCAGTTCGTTAGGCAGTTCGCCGCCAACTCAACGCTGCCAGTGAGTGTTATGACTCCGCCTGTCATCGAGCGCGTTAGTGATTCTATGAGGCCAATCTTTTTTCGCACTCGTACTATGGCGAGAGTCCTAAAAGATCTTAATACACATAAATCCGCTGGTCCGGATGGTATCCCCGCTATTGTTCTGAAGAGGTGTTCTTCAACGCTGGCAAAACCACTGCGTAAGCTTTTTCATCTGTCCTACTCCTCTGGTCTCGTTCCGAGCGGATGGAAAACTGCATTTGTCCAGCCTATTCCCAAAAAAGGCGAATCTTCCTCACCCTCTAATTATCGACCGATTGCACTTACGTCCCTTCTTTCCAAGGTCATGGAAACGTTGGTAAATTATCAGCTTAAGAAATATCTCGAAGACCGAAAGCTTCTTAATGACCGGCAGTACGGCTTTCGCAGCAATAGGTCCACTGGTGATCTCATGATTCATCTCACCGAACAGTGGAGCAAATCTTTACATCGTTTTGGAGAAAGTAAGATTATTGCACTTGATATTTTAAAAGCATTTGATAGGGTTTGGCATCAGGCTCTCTTATCGAAAATGCGTGCTTTTGGTTTTCACGAATCCCTGCTTCATTGGATTAGTAATTACCTTTCGGATCGTTCAATACAAATAGTATTGGATGGGTTCAAGTCTGAAAACCACATAATAAATGCTGGTGTGCCCCAGGGCTCTGTTCTATCTCCAACACTCTTTCTCATTTTTATTAATGATCTCCTGTCTGCAACTTCTAATCCAATACATTGTTTCGCTGACGATAGTACTCTCAGCTTTTCATATTCGTTTTCAGAATCACATCCCTCTTGTTCGGATGTGGAACTGCAACGACAAAATATGATAAGCTCATTAAATTTCGACCTAAACAGCATTCTTGAATGGGGATTAAAAAACCGCGTGGAATTTAATGCTTCGAAAACGCAATGCTGTCTTGTATCGTTAAAGCGAGATACACCCCTTGCCATTATCCATGGATGGCGCTTGCATCGAGGAGACTGAACATCTCGATATTCTCGGTATGTGTATCACCAACCACCTTTTGTGGAATGACCACATGCGCGATGTCGCCAAAAATGCCGCAAGATGTTTGGGTTTTCTAAGGCGATGCAAGAAGTTTTTCTCCCCCTCTGATCTGGCTGTTATCTACAAAACTTATATACGTCCAAAGCTTGAGTATAACTCCCATATCTGGGCTGGTGCACCTGCAACCTACTTAAGCCTCTTGGACAGCATTGAACGTAGACCATTTAAATTAATCGGTGATAACACCATCGTAGGATCATTTACGTCGCTTGAACATCGTCGTAAAGTTTCTTGTCTCACGTTTTTTTACCGTTATTTTAACGGTTTATGCTCTAGAGAAATAGCCAGTTGCATTCCTCCCCTTAAACAGTTCAACCGTAATACTCGCGCTTCTAGAAATGCTCATCAGTATACCCTCGAGCCCAACTTCAGTCGTACTGTTCTTTAGCCGTACTACGCGAATGTGGAATGCCTTACCACACTCTGTTTTTCCCAGCCATTGCAATATTCAGGAATTCAAAACCAATGTGCACCGACACCTCCTTTCAACCTCTCTCTCCTCTTCCTAGTGCTCACACTGTGTCTTTACATAATAAGGGTAGTAATATCCCCTTAATTATAAAAAAAAAAAAAGAAGTTATACGTTTGATTATAGTTATGTATATTTTGTCGAGTGGGTATTTTGCTTGTATTTGGCATTAAGTTGTTCTGCAATATTTGAAGATTAGATTTGTTTGCCCTTTAAAGTTTTTTTTTTTTGTAAATAGATATCAATTGGTAGGTGATTTTTTTTCAGGATGTATGTGGGTTTAATTTTAAATTCAAATTTTAGATATAAAAGGTAGGTAGGCAGGTATTTCATGAAATTCCATAGGGAATTCCTGATAGTATCCGGAAAGTGATAATATCCGTACACTTAGCACTTTGTTTGAGATAAGTTGATAGGTATGTAGGTAGGTACAGTATTTATATATACATATGTAGTTTTAAATAAAAACAAAAATGCATTCTTTAAGTTGGTCCAGATAATTTGATAATTGAAATTTGTGTCTTTTATTTATGTTCCAATCCTACTTTTATTGTATCATTTTTAATAAATAAGTGTCAACAATACACCTTAGTGGGCACATTACAGGACATAAAAATTTAGTTTATACTCGTATTAAGGTAGGTACATATGTAGGTACCTATGTATTGTTGGAGTTACAAACAAGTTCTATCACTATGATTTTTATAAACAGTCCTTTTTGTAATTGCATATTGTACTAAAATATAGTTATCTCTTTTGTTCTTAAAAGATTATATAAAAGCAAAGCTTTGGTATCTAACGGATACAAAAATTTAAAATTCATTCTTTTGTAAAACGCGTTCACATAAAGTAATCTTTCTATTTGCATTTATAATAAAAGTCTTAAATACAATTTCGCCATTTCTTTTATTTTATTGGAATACGCAAAAGGTAAAGAGTATAATAAACTTCAACATGTATATACATATGTTGTTTGCTGTTGTAGGTACCTTTAATACAATTTTGTCAGCTCGTCTATTTTGAGATGTGTGACTTTTAGAAAAATCCAATTGAAAGTTTTTTTTTTTTACTTAAGCCTAGTACGCTGCTGTACCCGTGGCATGATGGTTAGTGCGTTGGACTGTCATGCGAGAGGTCTTGGGTTCGATCCCTGCCTGTGCCACCTAAAGTTTTATTCACGGGTACTGCCTCTTGCGAGGAATTGACAAATTCTCCAAGAGTAATTCTTGTCATGAAAAGTGCTTTCTCAATCTAGCCGTTCGGATTCGGCATATAAACTGTAGGTCCCCTCCATTCCTGCAATTACTCGCACACAGGAATGGTTGAGAGTTGTAAGTCACTAGGCCCTGGTTCTTTACGGACTGTTGCGCCACCTAATGTATGTATGTAGTACGCTGCTGATGCGAAACGAAATTTTTCGGCAGTCTCCAAGTGCAGAGCGAAATTAAAACGAAAACCACAGCGGAAAAATATTTGTGGAGAGTTCTGTCTGGAAGTTGAAGTTTATGATTTCGTCATGTCATTTTTGTATGGGAAATTTCGTTTCGCATCAGCAGCGTACTAGGCTTTAGGTATTAACTATTAGTAAGTATAGTTTCGTAAATGTAGTGTTTAGAAGTAGGTATTTTTAATTTTCCATAGGAAGTTATTGTAATCGGTTCGATTTGTCGAATTGAAAATTTTGACATTTCTCGACGTTTCAATTTCAAGGTATAGTACTCTCATCTTTGTATATGAAAACCATAGTACTCTCATGGTGGAAGTCGAATAGGGCGGCATCTAGATTTTTTTTATGGAATATCTAGTCAAGACATTCATGGAGAAATCGATTTGCAGTCGGGTGACTTGGAGGACTTAAAAATGTTATAATTTGAAATAGAGAAAGACTATAGAGAATTAACGAAAGTCTGAGTGAGTGAGGAAAACACATTTGTTTCTTTGTGTTTGTATTTTGATGTGGTTATATTTTTTGGTTACATCTTTGTATATGAAAACTTTTTCATATACAAAGGTTACATACGCAAAACGGTATAGTCTTTCTATACAAAGATGATAAGACAAAAGCAGGTGAATTGCGATTTTGTGTAGGAATTTTATATTTTTGGTTGAGATTTTATATTTTTGATGATTTGAGGATTGTACCTATTAGGGAATTATAACTTAAACTATTATAGACAAGTAAATATGTAGGTATTGTATTCTTATCTAATAATAGATAGCTAGCTTAATAAATTTAAAAAATTTGATCGCCTAAACCTTTCTTACAATTTGTTTTCAAATGGAGCATAAAGAAGTTTAAATTTTCAAAGTCTTAGAAAGATGATTTTTTTTAAATAAATAAATTTTTTAATTGATACCTAATACAATTATTTAAAAGCATGGTTACAAAATTGTTGACAACTTAGGAATAATGAAAAGATGGATATTTAATTTTTGGACGTTTTTTAATGGTAGTGAATTTTTTAAATGGGATGATGAACTTTTAAATTTTTTGTTTTAAAAACGTAACACATACCTACCTATCTTTCAGTTTATAAAGTAGGTAGTTATAACTTCCGGTTAAAAAAAGTGTTTCAAGGACAAATTTTGAAACATACTTTTGCCTGTAAGTTCTTATACCTTCCTATCAACAATTTTGAATGATCAAGGGTATAAGCAAATGTTTACTTTTAATAAGGTAAAAGACTTTATTTGGATCTTTATTTTTAGAGAAGTATTAGACTTTGTAATTGTACTTACATAAATTTGATGCCTTTGTCTCAGTCTTAAGATATCTAAATTCTGGCAAATCCAATTTTTGTATGCCAAAGTATTTAACTTAGGAGTAAGTTTTCTATAAATTTGAAACAAACATAACGTTTTGCTACTGTTTTAAAATATACGTACATACGTGCACTTTTGACTACCGAAATGAGGGTCTATGTCTCTTCGTGTAGGAGGTAGAGGCAATTTTAAAACGAATCAGTTCAATTGACAAACCAAGACTATTTAAAATATTTCCTGTATTTTTAAATTTAAAAATGTACCTGTTAAAAAAGCTTGTTTTCAAAATTTGATTTCTCAAAAAAACCATAATGTTTCAATTCTTATTTGAAAATCTTTAGAGCAGTTTACTTTTTAAATTAATTTTGTACACATACAATTTTTCAATTTTAGTTAAAATATATATTTTTGGTATGCAGTTATTTTGAACTAATTAATATACAGTTTCGTAAAAAACTGCGACTCGTTTTGGATATATCGAATTTTGAAAAAAATGTACTATTTTTAAAAAATCCACTTTCGATACTACCGCCAACGACTAGGCATCCGGTCGCCCTAAAAATGTCTGCCCATGAGAGTACTATAGTTTTCATATACAAAGCTATAAGTAAGATGTTCTAAATCTTCTTGATGAACTTTTAAGTTAAAATAAATAAAATTCAAAGACCGTAATTTTGTTCATCACATGATGCCCTACGACTTTTATTTTGACATAAGGGCAAATTGTGTAAATGCCCTAGCTTGAAAAAATTGTGACAGCTTTATTTATAGAAAAATATTAAACCGTTTTATTTATTGCATACAAAAATATTTCCTTGAGTTTAAATTTAATTGAAAGGAAGTAAATCCTTGATTGATTAAGGCATCTTAGATACAATATTAATTATACTTTCCAAATCAGCATCACTTAAATACGTTAATATGCGCTCAGAGCAATCAATTGGCAACTTTAAATAACATTTGAAAAACTCATGTCCCTGGTCAAGCAATAAACGCCTTTTATAACCATTCTTGAAGTTTCGTTCAATAAAAGGAGCATAAATTTTGAACTTTGTTTTATAGTTTTCTGAATTAAAATATTGTATTACGTCTGCATTTCTTGCATAGTTTGCCAATGAATGGATATTCTTGGTCAAAATATCGTACAAACTTATTTTATTATTTGCAATTTTCTCTTGCTTTATTTCATTTATTTCACATTCACAATCAAATAATAAATCTTCAAATTGATCACCGTTATAACGCAGATAATTAATATTTCTTTTAGAAACATATAAACCCGCAGTTCTTAACTTTATTAAGTGTTTTTTTAGAACATGGGCGGTTTCGATGTAATTACGATCATACAAGTGCTCGTTTCTAATATACATTTGTTGGATTCTATAACCTTGTACACCTTCAAGTAATGGGTAACAATCCTTAGGCACATCATTAATATCAGATCCAAAGTCAAGCAGTAGTTCTACAATCGAGGATGAACATGTTTTAGTTTTAACGGCCAAAACAAGAGGTGTTCTACCCTCGTTGTCCTTCAAATCAATATGAGACATGTTTTGCAAGAGAAGCCAAACTATTTGGTAATTAGGATAACATGAAGAAGCATAGTGAAGTGGCGTTTCACCCTTAGAGTTTGTGGAATACACGTCAGCATCGTTTTCAAGTAATACTTGTAACGCATCTGTATGACTTGTCTTTGCTAAAATATGAAGAGCTGAATCGCCATTATTTCGCTTTAAATTAACGCAAGCCCCATTCGCTATGAGCATTTTCATAATTGAAGCATTACCTTTTTCTGCAGCAAACATCAATGGTGAAAGATCTCCGGCAAGACAATTAACATTTGCTTTGTATTCTAAAAGTACTTCAACAACATTTGGGATGGTTTGAGAACATGCAATATGAAGTGCAGTTAGGTTTTCGTCTTTAGTCTTAGCATCAACATTTGCACCCATGCTAAGGAGCATTTTGGCTATTTCGGCCTTCATTCTGAAATTATAAGGACTGCTGTAGCCCAACTCAAAGGAATCCGTAAATTGATTTTGTGAAGCATTCAAGTGTAATGCTGTCCATCCTTGTTCATCAGTGGCTTCAATATCAGCTTTATTTTGAAGCAGAATCTCAACTAAATCGTCACAAATATTTCTGGTAGCAATCCTAAGCAGCTCCGAACTTTTGTGAACACTGGCTCCGTGCGATAGCAGCAATTTAGTCATAACCACATCTGAATTATTAACTGAATAATATAAAGCCTGTTTCCCCAATTTGTCTGTGGCATCAACATTAAATCCATGGGTAAGAAATAGTTCTACTATCTCAACTTCTTCAAATAGTACAGCCATGTGTAGGAAATTGCAATCGGCATCCTTATAGAAGAGCAAATGAAGTCCATGATCAAGAATATGTTGTAAAATGTTAATATATGAAGCTTTGATGGCTATTGGAATTAAAAGCCCAACGTCACCCTGATCAACAGAAACACCGTATTTTATAAGGTCTTGAACAATTTCCAAATAGTCATTTTCGAATTTATTTGCAGCAATTTTAAGTGCACTTTTACTGATCGCATTATATTTATCTGGGGTGTATTTAAGAACTTCTTTCACTATTAAGGATAATCCATTTGTAACAGCTAAGTTAAGTATCGTTTCTCCATTTTTGAATTCGACATTTATGTCGGCGCCATGGTTCATCAACAACTTAGCCGCTTCGGTTTGAGATGCGTGTACTGCCAGGTAAAGTGGAGTTAACATATCTTTGCAACGAGCATTGACATCGGCTTTGCTTCTCAACAGCACCTCCATTGTTTCAACATGTCCATGTTTAGATGCTAAGTGCAATGCAGTTTGTCCTTCCTTTGATACAGCATTCACGTTTGCTCCATGTTTTAAAAGCAGTTCAACAACCGAGGAGTTTTCAGCATATTGTGCTGCACTGAGAAGAGGAGTAAATTGTTGTTTTGAATCATCAGTACAATTTACAGAAACACCGAGTTCCAATAGTTTTTCAGTAATTTTTCTGTTTTTTACTGCCAGATGAATACAGGAAGCATCGACATATGCTCCTCTATCTAAAAGAATATCAAATATTTGCTCCTTGCCATTGGTGATAGCGTTCATAAGAGGAGTCCAACCAATTTCATTCGCCTCATTAATGTCAGCATTGTAATTCAGAAGCAATTCAACAATTTCTATGTCACCACGTATAACAGCAAAGTTTAGTAGAACAAATGTAGGATGTGTTTTGCTTCTTCCATTTGCTTCGGATGCATCGATGCCATATCGATTTAATAAATCCCTTATAGTTTCCAGTTTTTTACACACAACTGCTTTAATAAGTTTCCTGTTTATTTCATTCATTGTTGGTGTCTAATTAGATATAGTTTACAGCAATGGGGTTTTGCGTTTAACTAGTTCGTCATTCGCTTCAACCTCGGCACTGTGAATGGTAGCTTTTAAAATATAAATATGGAAAGGCCTTGTTTAAATTCACGTACCTTTAGGTTCCGCTTAAGGGCCACTGCAGCTATTATCGCTTTTAGCTCCTCTTATCTTCCTCAAAAGACTGAAATGAGTCTCAGCGACAACTACAATACTTATGTAGCTACGAATTTTTTTTTACAAATTAATTTACAAATTGTATATTAATTTAGTTTATTTTTGTAAAGCACATTAGTTGTTTTTTCGACAAGTCTCTTAATTTTATAAAATTACGTCCACTCAACAAGACGAAGCCAAATTCAGAGAGAAAAAAACTAATCGAGAGAATCAACTTCGACGGTTGCTCTCTTTTTGCCTACAAGCTCAGATTTGCACATAAACTTGCATATGTATTAACTCCATATAAAAAAAATGTGGGGACAAATTCTTATGCAAGTTGGTGTGTAGTCAGCTGTTCAGAGGTGTTCAAAGAAAATTAAAAATTGTGGATAAACAACTTTTTGGTACTCTCATTAGGGGTGTTTACATGGACGCGCATGCTCGACAGCATGGCTCGACAACCATCGATGCTCGATCATTAAAACGCTGAAACAACTGCTCGACCAACGTGCTGGATGGATTTCAAAAATTTTTGAAAACCTGAATGCTCGTCCAGCCAGCCAACTCGTGCGAACACGCGCTCGACAACTTCGTTTTTTTTTCATTCGGTAAATGATCTCGAGCAGATAAGACGTTCACGGAATTTTGAAAAAAATGGCAACAATAACGAATAGTGAGTTTTGGAAAGATTTTTTTGAACTGTATAAAAGCCTACCTGAGGTTTGGAAAATAAAAAGTGAAATTTATAAAAACAAAAATGCAAAAATAAAAGCTTATGAAGTGTTGCTGGAAAAATACAAAGAAATAGATGTAAACGCCAGTGTAGAAACTGTAAAAAAAAAATAAACTCAATTCGCGCTTGTTATCGCCGCGAATTAAAAAAGTCAAAAAAGCCAAAAATCTGGTGCTGGAGTAGACGATTTATACTCTCCTAGTTTGTGGTACTTTAAAGAGTTAGAGTCCCAAGCAACAATTTGTAACCTCAGTAGCAAAATTACCGCGGTTATTAATTTTACCTGGAATAACCTTGGTTTTAAAATGGTTTGAAATAGGTTATCTTTTAACTGAGGGAAATTTTCGGTAAAAACAAACTCTGAAATAAACCCAAAGTTAGTTTCAGGTAATTTTGCATCCTTTTTTTTAGGTATTTTAATAACCCAGGTTTAAAATTGGCTTTAAAAAATCCTATTTGAAACCTGGGTCATAAATCAGGTTTATATTTACCAATTATTTACTTTTTTTCAATTTTCTGGTTAATTTATTACCAGTTCTAGCTATCAAGTTCAAAACCAGCTTTAAAATAACTGATTTTTCAGGTAAAAAAAAAACACTTTTGAATTTGGTAATTATTTTATCGGCTATAATCTTACCAGGTTTACTAAAAATGTAAAACTAGTTATAGAAAAACTTATTTTATTGGTAGTTAAGTCAAATTGGTTTTTAAATAATTTGTTTAATTGGTTTATATTTTACTAATTTTATTTGAATTGTAAATTTGGTTTAAAAAAAGCTTAATTTTGAGTTGAAATATAACCTTTTTTTAGTAAAAGTTGAAAAATTACTATTTTTTACTCCATATTATCTATATTTAGTCTAAATATTACCTATCTAGAGCCTCAGTAATAGTCTAACTCATTTGTATTCTTTCCACAACCAAACTCACTTAACCACATAAACTATTTTCCAATCAGTATCAGACTATGTTTTCGTCAGTTGTCGTAAAGTTTGCTAAGTGCTAATAAGTGAGTTGTGAAAATTATAAAAAGTAATTTATCGAATACCTACAAAAGGATTGTTTATCAAAGGAGTTGGAGTCAACAATATTATTATGTCCAAAAGGATATTTGGTAAGTCATTTTAGAATATATTAAATTTAATTATTTTTATTGGATGAAACGTTATTTTGGGTAATTTTTTTCCTTATTTCACCTTTTCTTATAAAGAATAGGTAAAAAAATCTATTCTTTTTAACTCTCTAGTAAAGAATAAGTAAACAAATCACATCTTTTTTACTTCCTCATAAAAATCAAGTACAAATATTACTAGCATTTTTCCTGGACGCAAACAATGACTCGAACTATCGGACGACTGGGAGAAAATAGCGCGCAAAATCATTTTTGATAATATCGGTAAGTACTTTCGATTTATTAATTTAATTTAAATTTTCTAAAACCTAAAAAGCTTAAATACTTGTCGTCTCAATTCGAAGCTATGCAGTTTCCAGAAGTACTTAGCAGCAGATGTCATAGCCCAAAAGTATATAACTCTTAATGTTATTCTTTTTGTTTAATGTTTCAATTTAAAAATAAGTTGTAAAATATTTCTTATTGAACATTTCAGATTCCAACACTTCTCAACAGCAAATTGCTTTACAAACAATTCAAAATGTGCGGGCTAAACAAAGGGCAAGTCCAGTCCTTCGAAATGTTGCTGGGGCATTAAAAGTGGATTCCGTCGAAAATAAGCAACTCCTCGAAAAGTTAATGGCTAAGACGGAGATTAGCTGGAACCTTATTATCAAGAAACTGTGCCTTGGAGTTGCGAGGACGGATACAGCTGAAATTCCCGACAGCTTGTTTCTTATCAAAGATCACGCCCAGATGGATGAGCTGGAAGCAAAAATTGGAGCTGATCCATTTTTTAAGCGAGCCTTGGTATGCGTAAATTCTTTTGTATTTTTACTAATGTATTTTTTATAATGTTTCTTTCTAATGTATTTTTACTAATATTATTTTTCTCTATGCGTTAAATTATAACTAAAATTTTCGTTTCGTTCTGTTTTTCTTTTAAATAGATTCGAAAACTCAGCATATTTGGAGGAGTAAGCGCGAATAAAACTGTTCGCACAATGTCCAGGTGCATGTTTGAAGACACTTTGCTCCTCAAATACTCGTGGTTCGGGACGGTCACGAAAAAACGGTTCGATGTGTTTAAGCAAATTTTTGGAGTGATAGTGGAGGCGGTCAGGAAGAGGTTCCCTAACTTTAGCGATGCGGAGGGATCCGCATACATAAAAACGTACTTGAAACAGGACCGTTTCAGGCTAGGAAAAATGTAAGTTAATTTTACCTACATTTCTTATTATATAGTTATATTTATATATTTATGTAGCTATACTAAACTAAAAAATAGAATATTGCTTTTATTTTTTTTTAATAAATTTGTGTATTTTTTTTCAGCGGGCGGCGGGGCAGCAACCGATTAAATTCTTTGTATTAGTCTTAAGTGATATAAATACACATGCATTAATTTTAAGTTCATAAAGTAGTTAAATGTTTGTTTAAACATGAATAAAAAACATGTAAAAAGTAATTTCTTAAACTCTTTTTCTTTAAAAGGAATTTTATTTTCAGGAAAGTTATAAATAGTTATAAAATAACTGATTTCGGAATTATACTGGGTTTTTTGGTAACCTAATTCTAACCGACGAAAAATAATGGTTTTTAAGTAACCTAATTACAACATTCAAACCAGGTATTAAAAAAACCGATTTGTAGGTTTCCTTACTACCTGTAATAACTGGTAAATAAAATACGTCACCATAACGCTTCAAAATAACGTCAAAGGAACGTAAGATATTAACCGTTTCTTATCGGTTACATTTAATCTCCAATAAGCAGTAATTATATTACCGTTTAAAGCTGGATTTTTGTTACCACACAAAAACCCAGGTTTAGAAGAAGTTATTATTTAACTCTTTAAAATCGGTTTTTTGTTACCAAGAAAAAACCCAAGTTCAAAAGTTACTGACCATTTCAGGTAATGGTAATGGTTCTGGAACGTTTCCCAGCCGTGATTTTTACCGATTTCATTACTTTTCGGTAAATAACCTCGGGTTATAAATCGGTTTGTAAGCCGATTTTTTACCAAAAATTGTTGCTTGGGAGTTCTTAAAAGACCAAGAGGAGCAAATTGATGGCATTTCGTCTATGGAAGCTGAAGACGATGAAGAAAACATGAACAGGAGTGAAGAGGTAAGCATCTTTTTTATAAAAACAAGGAATAAAGGTAGTTAAGATAAAACTTTATTGAATTTTGAAAAAAAAAATCGATTAGTTAAGTTCATTTATAGATGTAGATGCAAAGTATTCAGAAAAACTATTTCTTGTGTCTTTAGCTAAATTAGATCCATTATTTCTTTTTCCGCTTTGCAACTGGATGAGACGTTCAGCTGAATTAGTGGTTGAGTTCTCAACGTCGGTGCTTCCGATGTAAGTTCTTGCGTTTTTTTTTCTTAAAAAGTTATGAAGGTAACATATTGCAAGAACAATATCTGTTGCCTTACCAGGATTTAGGTGTATTGTCGTCAATAAAATCCTAAAACGGGATGAAATTATACCAAATGTATTTTCCACAACGTTTCGTGCTCTCGACAGGCGATAGTTAAAGTTTTCTTACTTTTTTGTCAATCCATGGCTGCTATATGGTTTTAACAAATGTTCACCCAATGGAAAAGCGTCGTCAGCGACGATGACGTACGGCAACTCATTTGCATAGCTATCATCAACTTTAGCTGCAGGTGGTATTTCCAAGTCATTACTTTCAAATTTGAATCCAAATTTCGTGTTTGAAAAAACACCCCCATCCGATACTCTTCCATTAGCACCAGCTTCGACCATTATAAATTCATACTTTGCATTAACCAAAGCCATGAGTACAATGCTGTATGTTTTTTTATAATTGAAGTAGTATGCGCCAGTCCCAGTGGGCTTTATGATGTTGACGTGCTTACCATCGAGCGCGCCAATGCAATGTGGAAAGTTCCAGATTTGTTCATAATCCTTAGCCACTTCTCGCCATTCGTCTTCAGTTTTTGGAAGCTAAAAGAATAATAATTTTTTTGTTTTAATTATAGCGAGAACTTCAGCCATCAAGGAAAAAAATGAAAAAAGGACCACAAAGTGAGCGAAATGAAATTTTTTTAAGAGCCTTGCAACAGTTTGAAAAAAATGCAGAAAAACCTGACGAAGCGAGTACCTTAAGTGCTACCTGGGAAACAGGAAATTAGAAACTCGCCAACAAATTTTTGCCAGCCGTACAATTATGGAAGTGCTTTACCAAGGGGCGTTGGGAAAACTAGACGAAAGGTCATGCAAGGCGTTTGATAAAGAAGTGTTTCCGACTGAACGACTGCGGAGTTCAACTCCTTATAGTAGATCCACTGAATCGTCCTCGGCTGAACGACGCATGTCAAATCTGTACACGTACACTGAATCGCCTTTGACTGAAAGACGCACGTCAAATCTGTATTGCAGACCTACTGAATCGCCCTTGAATGAACGACGGACTTCAACTCCTTTTTCAAGTCACACGGATTCGCCCTTGACGGAAACATATTTTAGCGAGACGTCACAAGGAACTGAAAGTTCTTATCAGACCAATCCAGTCATTTTTTCAAAATATGCACCGGAACAGATGCTCGTAAGCCAACACCCAAACCAAACTAACCTTGCATCAACAGAATATGCACAGAAGCAATTCTTACCAACCTCATCCAACCAGCAGCAGTTTGGAGCTGTAAACCAGGAACGGCCTAGACCTTTAAACCAGCTACAAAGAACATATATTTCAAAATATGCACCAGAAGCAGAACAGAGAGTCGTAAGCCAACACCCAATACAAACATCAACAGAATATGCACAGAAGCAATTCTTACCAACCTCATCCAACCAGCAGCAGTTTAGAGCTGTAAACGAGGAACGGCTTAGACCTGTAAACCAGCAACAAAGAACTTATTTTTCCTTGCAAGAGCTGTTATCGGATACGGACTTTTCATAAATTAACAAATAATGTATATTTATTTAGAAAAATAAATCTATTTTTATGTCAAAATAACAAATGTACTTACTTTAATACAATTCTTTAATACTTTGCGTAGTACTTGGCATGTTTCAATTATAAAAATACTAAGAGTTGATTTAGCGATACGTGTTGAAAATTTAAGGTCAGAATAGCTACGACCAGTTGCCAAAAACCTTAGGGTAGCGGATAGCCGTTCATTGGCAGAGATAGAATCTCTCATATTTGTATTTTTTCTTTCTATATAAGGCTTCACCATAGCCAATAGCTCCTCATATACGGCAGCATCCATACGCAAAAAATTTGTAAAGTCCGATGAAGATGTAACTTTGAGCTCGTTCATCAAATTTATATGGTTGTATTTTTGTCTGTCCTTAATCCATTTTTTTACCCATAAACGTTTTTTCTTTTTTTCTTTCTCTTCCTCTTCAATAATCTCATTCATAATTAAAGCTGCCAAAATCATTTTCGCCATCCTGCGTGCGTCTGTTTGATTCGAAAATTTTTAAATACTGAGGCTCGACAACATCAGTATCAATGTGAACGCAAAGTTGTGCGTACAGTTATTTTTGCCATCGAGCCATGCTGTCGAGCATGCGCGTCCATGTAAACACCCCTATTGTGTTCGTTGGGAGTAATATCATTCGAATATGAAGTGAAATTAATTACTCTTGTCTTGTTAGGTGCCAGAACAATGAAGATTTAGAAACAATTCTAAATTACGCATTTAGAGAAATATTAGCTAGTTATTTGAAGTCAGTTTTAATCATTAAGTAGGTAAAATAAATTAGGTGGCGCAACAGTGCAACAGCCATATTGGCTGCCTACAAGCTAAACCGGAAATCGGACTCATAAACTGTTAAAATAAACCTGTTGTTTATTTTACTTTAGAATTAGATTTTCATCAACTTATCATTTTGTTTATTTGTTTGTTTTAGTTTTCTTTATAAAAATAAATTTGTTATTCTTTTCTGAATCTTCAAACTGTTGAAGCGTATATTCTTTTATTTAAATATAAAGCAACTTTTAACAGGTTATGGGCCCAGTCCATGCTTAATATAGTTAATTAAATAAAGGAAATTGAAGACCCATTGAAATTTTATTGGAAGAAGCTAAATATTTTAGCAAGATTTTTCGTGATGTCACAGAACGTATTGCCCTCTATTGAAAAACTTAAAGGTCGACAAAATTGGGATTCCTGGAAGTTTGCGGTTAAGACATACCTCGAACTGGAAGATCTTTGGGACTGCGTCGAATATAATGATGGTTGTTGTGGCCACCGATATACTAAGAGGTCAAGGTTGAGTCACCATTCCTGCAAGGGAAAAATCAAAAGAATATTAGAATATAATATAAAGAATACCTACACGGCTGACCAGGATTATGGACGTAGAAAGACTCCAGTCAATGGTCCTGGTCAGAATAGGAAGATGTAAATACTAACCTTAGGCATTGTTGTGGCCACCAATAGGCCAGAGTTGTCCGAGGTGGAGTCTCCATTCCTGCAAGAAAAAATCAATAATGTTAGACAATTGTATAAAGAATATTTACAAGGCTGACCAAGAAAATGGACGGAGTAAAACTCCAGTCAATGGTCCTGGTCAGAATAGGTACTAGAAATACTTACCTTAGGCATCCGTATATCCAAAAATAATCTTTGAGTCTTGAATTGGTTGTTTTTATTCTGTTTATTTATTATTAATATTTTTTGTAATGTTTTGGTTTGTTTATGTCAACGCGCGCACGACTTTCACGGGTAGCTTTAGCTTTAATGAAATGAATGACGGAACAGACTACTGACGAATTGAACTAGAGTAAGTTAGAAAGAGTAAGGGATATTAAATAAGGAAAAGAAAAGTAGTTAAAGTAGAAAAGGATGACGAGGTTAAGCAGCGCGACCGATATATTTCGGGGGTTTTGAGAAGGACGACAACATAAAGAAAATGACATTTTTTAAATTAAAGTTTCGGCGAAATGGGAAAGCCAAGGGAAGGTTGTAATGGAAAAAGAGTTCGGAAATAGGCTGGTGGGAAAAGAAGCTTTTAGGATTACATCGGAGTAAAATTGAGCTTAAAAGCAAGGGTTCAGATATTCAAAAATTTGAAAAGAAGTAGTTCGTTGAACCTTACGGTAGACAATGAAATTAAGCGGTATGTTCATAGCTGAACCCATAGAGGAAATATATTATCTAGAGTCCCGACCGGTACCCGTCCTACCTGAAACACCCTCAAATTTTATTCGAGGTGAACTCCCTCAAATTCCGTATCGGTGAATACATGTGAGTGGTGGAAAAAAGGCAAAATGTCAGATTGAATTCTTGTCAAAAATGACAGTTCCACAATTTCGATTTCAAAAACAAAACATTTAATTTGAGATTCTACAAGTAAGTTTTTGTAAATTATTTTGTTTTGTCTAAACATTTAACAGAATTTATTTCTTTTCAGATCAAAAACCTTAACGATTAAGAGCTACAAGTGCATTTAATTGAAAAAACGATAGACCAGGAACCAGAAGAAAACAATGAGACTTACTCTACTCGGAGCTCAAGTAGGTAGGTACGTTGAAAAAAAAAGAATCTCGTAAACAAAAGAATATTTATGTTGCTTTGTTTCAGCTATGGATTGCTCCAATAATATACTTTACTACCAACTCAAGAAGATGTAGGTACATAAGAATGAAAATCGACTTTATTAGCATCTCCTTAGTGTTGTCATTTCGGGTGCTGCCGATTACAAACCATGATACAGAAAGCAATTTCTCTCAAGAAATTTGGAAGCTTTGCTCAAAACAAGGGCGCTAGTCCCCAGGTGAATTTTATATTATATTTTGGTTTTCCCAAATTTGATCAGGTCAATTATTATAGTGGATTATACCTTTTTTATCTTTTGTTTCGTTTTTAGCAAATAATAATAAAAAAACAAATAAGCTGTTTTAAGTAGATTTTATTTTTTTATTCAGACATATGTTTAATTTAACAAAATTAAAAACGTAGTATTTTTAATCCTATTCCTATGTTTTGGTTCATCACGTTGGTATGTATTTCTTTGTGATTTCATGTGGTCAATAGCATTAGTCAGAAACTCGTTCTTTTTTGAGAGGATTAAGATATCCTGACTTCGAACCTCACCTTCAAAATTTTCTATTACATCAGGTTTTTAAAACCGGTAAAGCATGACGTATCTCTTAACTTTAAATTGCAAGATGATTTTGCAAAGTAAACATCTTTGCTTTTAGCTCCAGTTCAAATCATTTTGCTATTTCACTTAGTTTTCGTAATTTCTTATTAGTTATGAAAGACTCTTGACTTTACCTGAAGTTTTGAAAAAAAACTAGATTGTAATTCTTTTGTGGTTTTAAATACTTCGTTTAATTTTTGATGCTGATTACGAATCCCAACTCCGATTTTATTTTATTTAATATTTTATTATTTATTTTTGTATTTTTTTCAATATATTACAAGAACTTGATGTTATAATCTTAAGACCACAAATTCGTTATAGGAAATAGTAAGAAATTGTAAAGGAAGAAAATATTGAAGGAAGATATTATAGGTTTTGATAATCATCAGACATTTTTTTTGAAAAACAAAACTATTTCATGAAATTGATAGCATCGAAAAGCCTTTTATGTATGTATATAATTGCTTTCGAATTACAAACAAAATAATATATAAAGATCCTAAATTGATAGAGTAATTCTGGATTCGGGTTTGAATTGAAGATGTTGACGGCATCGTAAGCAATAAATCATGAATGAAGAAAGGTATTTCAATTGAATTCCAGAGACCTACAATTTAAATTAGTAAAAGCAAAAATTAAGATAGTTCTTATTTTATTACTTATAAACACATCCTCACCAACTATATCACAGAGTTCGCCAAAAAAGTAAAAGGAGGATATTCAACTGTGAATTTCTGCAAAAAAGAACATAGTGAAACAGATCAATTGGCCAATCCTCGGTGGCAGGTACTGTCTTGAAAAACTGACTGTAGATTAAATTAACTATTGTTCACATCATGAGGAAGGACTTGCATACACTTCAATCTTTCGCCTATCCGTATCCAAATGTATGCTTCATTGAAGCCACATCAGGCACTCCGACACTATCAACAAAAGAAAACATGAGAAATTAACAACTAGAAATACGTAATAGTAAACTTACTTACTTCTAAGCCCGAAGTTAAGCTGCAATTAAGCATTAACAGCAGCAATACGATTTGGACGAACATAGCAAAAATCCACAGTTGAACCGCTTGGGGTTTTCCCGGTAACACTGTGTTACTATTGTTGATTATAAAACGAAATATTTTTGGAAAATTAATATATTGTTTGTGATGTTTAAGTATGAGTTGTAATAATTGTAGTGTGCTATACCTACTTAAGACTTTCCGGTAAATTTGGATCTTGTTTTGGCAGTGACGTCTTCGACTGCTTTTAGCTGCTTAAGTAACTCTTCGATTCTCTTCTTCTTTATGTCTTTGCCTCCTGGTTTATCTGATGAGTTTCAAATCGTAGGTGATGTTAATGCTGATGCTCTAACCGTAGCTTGTTTTTTGATTTGAATCAAAATTGTTTATCGCCTTGTAACAGTTTCCACTGAAAGAACATTATTTAGTTATGTCTTTAGTTAGAACTCTTAAAATATGCTCACTTTATTAGCTATTTTATCAGCTGTGCGCTTCCTCTTGACTGTGACGAGATGAGGATGACGATGTATCCGAACCATAACCACTAGACTTTGAAGATCCTAAAGATGATAAATGTTATACATGAGATAAATTTAAAAAATACAATCTCTCACCTCAACCGGAACAACTTATGCTTTCTCTTGGTGTTATCAGTTCCAGAGTTTTTGGATGTTTTGGAAGATTGTTCAACAAATTCATCTCCATCCTCGTCGTCTTTGTCATCATCTTCTTCTTCTTCGTGACTGCTATGTAGTTTCTTCAGTTTTTTACTCCTTACGTTCCTCTTCCTCTTTCTCTAGTTGCCGTTCGGGTTAATTTGTATTTAGTAGAGAACCGTTCGTAGCTTCATCTTCAATAGATGAAGCTAATATCACTCAGGTCTTCGTGGCTCATGTTAATAGCACCGTATTCGCGGTTATCATCTAGGCTACACCCATCACTGGACACACTAGAGTGCCTTTAACGTCGTGAGTTACGTTCCTTGAACTTCCTAATTTAGTTTCCTTGAACTTCGTCATTTACGTCTGGCAGGTGGAATGGATTGATTGCAAGATACCGCTCCCGGCCTCTGTGCACCACTCTTTTCGCTGCTAGATAAAACAGATTTGCTGGGCGACTTAGTGTTCTCTTTGGCGCTTCAAGCTTTGTCAATTTTATCGCTTGATGATGACGACGAAGACGATGATGAAACTTGTTCGAATTGGATGATGCTCTTGATGAACGTGAACTTACGCGCGACGACCACGATACTGCTCGTATCGTATGCCCAACCCGACTTTTTCGATCCGGATTTCATTGGTGTGGCTGATTTAATAGATGCATTCGATTTGACCGATCTAGATTTCGAGTTACTTAAATCTTCTGGTTAGAAGCAACCTTTGGTGCTTCTCAAAATAAAAATCTGAATAAATTATATTTTTGAAAGAAAAAATATTCAGTATTTGTTTTTGTTTTGATTTCATTTTTGTTGTCAAAATACTCACCTAGCTGTTGATCTGTCAAAACTGGGAACAACTCAAATTGGGCTACGCTCGCATTGCAGTTCTAGGGTGCGTTTATACTTTCTGCACGATTTTTTCTGTTTTAAGCGAAACTTTTCATAAAAATCAAAGAATTTGTTTGCCAAAAGCAGTCAAATATTATTTTTAGTACAGTTTTCACTAAAAAGAAGTTGCAAAATTCATTTTTCTTAAAATATTGCATTAATTTTTTAATTTTTGAATTCAACGGATCTCTTTTTTGAACGGCTGAGTTCACCTCACATTGTTTTCCCCCTAATTGTGCAAACTTCACCAAAAGCCCATAACAACTACATAGAATCTGGATTTTCCCATAAGAAATGCACGGGACAACTAACACATGCTTATGCTAATGGGCAAAATTCTCTCAATTTAGTTTGTAGGCCGAAAGAGAGCAAACCCATTAAGTCGGGACTCTAGATAATATATTTCCTCTATGGCTGAACCGCTAAAAGACCACTATTTGAATCATTTTCAGTTTAGCTACCGTGAAGAGAAGATCTTAAAGTGGAAGGAAGTGTAAAGCTTAAAGTGTTTAGAGTTGTAATTAACATTTAGTAATATAAATTTTTTGTGTAGTTTAGTGTTCAAAAAGAGTGGGAATCCCATAAGAAGAGGAAAAATATTAAACCAAAGGAATCTAAAGGGAAAAACTAGGGTACAAAGAAAAATCATAAATAAAGGAAATAAGGGTGAGTTTTATTTTTTTGAAATGTTAGATTAGAGTGAGTGGTGATAGTGAATATAATTTTTGTAGTGAGATTGATTTTTTTTGGCGGCCGCCGCAGCCGCGGGTGTACGAGCACTCATATGTACATTCGCTAAGAAGACCCACTCGATATTAAAAGGTGCCGCGAGGCTGGAAATACTCGATAGAGGGATGATCCGTCGACGTTCCCGGATCGACAAGTAATTTATATACGTGCAAAAAAATCAATCTCACCTCGTTTGATTTAAAGTACTCTTGAAGATAATATAAAACCTCCCAACAAATTTAAATTACGCTCGAAGTTCCTAATACATCATTTAAATATATATATACAAATTGATATACTTACCTGAAGACGGAATACCATTTAAATCTACCATCCTATATAATATACATATTCAAAACCGAGGAGAATACTGTATAAGGCACCGTATGCCTATACATATATTTATATATATTTATAACTGCATATATAATTCAAACCTAAAAGTTAACCAAATAACGTTGCTACAAATTCTTTTTAATTTTTTTTATATATATAATAAGGATAAATATTAGTTTTTGTTTAATTTCAAATTTAAATTTTCTTTTTTTAACCGTTTTTCTATTCGTTTTATTTTAATTTTTTTATGTAACCGATTTTTTCTTTGTGCTTTAAAAATTTTCATAATCATTCGTTGTGTTTTAGGGTAAATTTGTATACGTAAAATTTCATTTTTATTAATAAAAGGAAGATGAAAATGTAAATCTCGTTAAGAAAAAAATTGAAAATTTCGTTGCGTTTTCTTTGTATTATTTTGTTATAAATCGAACCTCCAGATGAGGGGCTGATTGGCATTTTCAGGGGGGTGCGGTAAGGCGGGATGAAGTTCTTCAGCGAAGGGATCCTGGACATGAGGAATTGAACTTCAGCTTCACAGTCTACTGAGGGGAGTTCGAAAGACAAAGCCAGTCGAACTCCAGGTTGGGTGGGTACGGCCATGCTGCAACAACAGCCGCAGCGTTCCCGAGGCGTGTCGAGTCCAGCGTGAATGTCGTGTTATCGGTGGTGGTGTATTTAGTGATAGTGTGCCTGGTGATGGTGTGTCTGGTGGTGGTATGTCTGGTGTTTGTGTGTCGGTTGTGGTGTGTCGGTAGTCCTGTGTCTGGTGGCGGTTTGTAGGTTGTCCTGTGTTTGGTATTCTTTAAGTGTAGTGCTTGTTTGGAAGTTGTGTTTTGGTTGTAGTGTGCAAGTCGGTATAAGTTTTTGTTCTTTTAGAGTTATGTAGTGTTGTATTGTTTTGGGATCGTTCAAGTTTCGTTTAATGGCATGAAATTTAGTTTTGAAAGAGGTGAGGTCCAACTGCGAAGGCAAGATCCCCCCCTTATCCGGTGAGCTTAGCCGAGCATGGCAAGCATGCCATCGCCTTCGTAGTGGACATTCTATCCCTACTCCCTACCCCCTTTTTCCCATCCTAGTTCTGGCCTAACCTCATGGGGTGGTCAGTGAATCCTCCGCGCTCCTAACTTATCCTCAATCCTAAATCCCTTCTCCTTCCTCAACCTTATCCTCTGCCTATTGCCTCATTTCATGGTACAACACCGGATTCGAAGAAAGTGACGAAAGCCAGAGCGAAAATAATTCTGCTGATCGAGCCAATAAACTTCGTTCATGTTCAGTCTGCGAAGACTGCGAAAGAAGCATGGAACAATCTGGAACGAGCTTTTGAGGATTCAGGACTGACGCGCAGAGTTGGACTTTTGCGGATTTTAATCACTACACGATTGGATGATAGTGATTCTGTGGAGTCATACGTAACCAAAATCGTAAGTACTGCCCACAAATTGAGATCAGTGGCCATGGAGGTGAGTGACGAATGGGTTGGTACTTTGCTGCTTGCTGGATTATCTGACGACTATCGCCCGATGATAATGGGCCTTGAGAATTCAGGTACTCCCATAACCGCAGATGCTATCAAGACGAAACTTCTACAAGATGTTAAAACTAGTGAGTCCGAATCTACAGTGTTCTTTGGCAAACGAAAGCCAACGAAAAAGTCACGTGGACCAAGGTGCTACGAATGTCGAGATTTTGGCCATATTTCTCGGAACTGCCCAACGAAAAATAAAATCAACAGTGATTCTAAACCAAAATCACATTCGAAGACGCATAGTTTGTATTCTGCTTTTACGGCTAGCGCAGGAAACAATGATTGGTTTATAGACTCAGGGGCATCGGCTCACATGCCTATGAAGCGTGACTTCCTCACAGATTTCGCAGAACCAGATAAGGGAGAGATAATATGTGCCAACAACTCTCGCCTATCTGTTAAAGGGATAGGAAATTTGAACCTACGAGTTGCTGTTCAGAAGAATATCCGAGATGTTTCTGTGAAGGACGTTTTGTATATTCCCAACTTGTGCGTAAATTTACTGTCTGTAAGCCAGATGGTTAAAAAAGGAAACTCCGTTGTCTTCGATTCAAAAGGCTGCACAATTTTCAGTAGCGATAAACAGCTAGTTGCCACCGCTTCGCATGTGGGTGATATGTTTAAGTTGAATGGATCGAATATTAACGTGAGTATGATGGCAAATGGTAACGTCAAAGAAGCAAAAGTAGAGGATAGTGAGTTGTGGCATCGTCACATGGGCCGCCTTAACTTCAATAGTTTGCTAAAGTTGAAGAATTGTGTCTCTGGGGTTAACTTTAACAAAGTCAACAAGAAAAACTGTGAAGTCTGTGTGAAGGGCAAGCAAACTCGAATGCCTTTCAAGGAAAAGGGGACTCGCGCGACAGAAATTTTGGAATCAATCCATTCTGACCTTTGCGGTCCTATTGATGTTGCTTCTCGTGGTGGTGCACGTTATATCATGGTACTAGTCGATGATTTTAGTAGAAAAATCTTTGTTTATTTTTTGAAAGCAAAGTCTGAAGCTTTTCAAAGATTTGTCGAATTCAAAACTTTTGTTGAAAGACAGAGTAACAAGAAAATCAAAATTTTACGCACCGATAACGGCACTGAGTTTTGCAACCGTTCATTTAGCAAGCTGATGAAAGAAAATGGAATTCAACACCAGACGACAACACCGTATACGCCAGAGCAGAACGGTTTAGCAGAGAGAACCAATCGATCGATTATCGAGAAGGCACGCTGCATGTTATTTGACGCTGGACTTGACGTTAAGTTTTGGATTGAGGCAGTCTCTACTGCTGTTTTCATCATCAACAGATCTCCTAGCAAATCAACTACCGGTTTTACACCTGAGGAGACCTTTTCTGGACGAGTTCCAAATCTCAGTCATGTTCGAGTGTTACACCCAAACACCCAGGCAATGGTACATGTGCCGAAACATTGCCGGAAGAAGTTTGACTCAAAGTCAGAATGCTGCATTTTTCTCGTTTACTCTGAAAATAAGAAAGGTTATCGATTATACCAGGCCGAAAAAGATAAAATCATAAATATTCGAGATGTTGTGTTTTTCGAGAACTGTCAACTAGATAAAAGTAAGCTATTAGACCCAAAAAATGCTAGATATTTTTATATATTCTCAGATGAGTCGAATTCAGTGGGGGATGTTGGTGTCAGTGAAGATGATAGCACCATTAAAGAATCACACGACAACACTGAAACGTTTTACTCAGAAGAGGAAGAAGTTGACAAAAACCGAGAGAGTGATATGAGTTGCTCGCCAGCACAAACAGTTAACGAATTCTCTGAACCACGACGCAGTCAACGTGTGTCAAAACCTGTCCGAATGGATGATTATGTTCACAATTATGTTTGTCAAGCAAAATCCGTTGAGCTTTACGATCCATTAACAGTTGATGAGGCATTAAACAGAAGCGATTCGAAGTTATGGGAAGTTATGAAAGAAGAGTACAACTCTTCAATTGAAAATGAAACTTGGGTGTTGACCAATATTCCTTCCAATAAGAGACCAATAGATTGTAAGTGGATCTTTAAAACGAAGAAAAATGCAAAAGGTAATATATATCGCTACAAAGCCCGTTTAGTTATTAAAGGGTGTGCGCAAAAAAAGGGGATCGATTACGAAGAAACTTACTCCCCGGTAGTTCGATATACCTCTATTCGTTAGTACTGTGAAAAGTAGTTACTTCTAGGTAATCGTTACTTTAGTTACTTTTTCCAAAGTAATCGTTACTTTTGAATGATTACTTTGTGATTACTTGAAAAAAAAATACACGAAGAGCACTCAATTTCACAAATTTTTTTTTTTGAGATATTGCAAGGTCATAGGGAGATTTTGATAAAACCTGAAACAGGAATCTAAATCAATGGTTTTTTGGGTGTGTGTAAGTATGTTTGTATGTTTGCACGTACGTTTGGGACACATTTTTTCATCGGCCATTTCTCAACAACCTCAATTATAAATCGGTTATCTAAAACTATTACAATATCATTCCTTTTTGATTTATTTACTTTAAGTTACTTTTGGATTTAATTACTTTTAGTTACTTTTGAATTTAAATTTTTAAGATATTTCTGGATTTGATTATTCTTGTTTTTGTTTGTGGAATAACTCTAAATGATATTGAAACTGATTACGATTACGAAATAATTTTATAAAAATGAAATATTGGAAAAGACAGTGGTTGAAGTAGAGTTTCTGGATTTTTGCATACTGTTAATATTTTTTGATTTATATATACAAAGATAAGGTTTATTAATAATAATACGTCGTCTTTCGTCTTTGGTAGTATGACAATTCACAATACATATAATTTAAGTGTGGCCTACAATTTTAGGTCCAAGTGATCAATATTTACAAGTCTACTTATTCACCAAAAACATCATTGCAAAATCTAAACCCGTTAGGTGCCGCTTTAGTCTATCTTCTACATTTTTAAATCAAACTGATCAATATTCGCAAAATATATTGCTGTGATGCCAAAAATAAAATGCATCTAGTCTCAAATTCTAAAATAAATTAATTTCATAAGAAATCCGAAAATTGTATTTAATACATTTCAGCTGAATTGAATAAAGTATTGACAACAAGCTCAAATCTTGAAAAAACTTGAGTTTCTCATATTCCAAAAAAAAAAACATTTTTAGGGTTTTGGAAAGTAATACCAGATCATTGCCCTTTATATATCAAATTGAATTGAAAAGTAATACAAAACTCAATACAAGTTTTTTCTTCTGATCGTTACAACTGGTTCTTAACTATTTTAATTCCACTTTTTGAATTCCTGGTTTAATTACGCAGCGCTCATTAATCATATCTCCTATGGAGTTTTCCATGGGTAAATTCAAATTACCGTCAAAAATTGTTTTTTTTTTCGTGTCGGGATTGGAACACGATTGGAACTATTTTTTTTTCAATGTATTAGTGCAACTTCGTGTACGTATTAACGAGCGAGGAGCAAGAGCTGTCAAATTTCCAGCTAAACGTTTTTTTATAGCTGCATTGATATTAGTTCAAAAAGGGGTAAATTTGCCTTAAAATCTAAATCTTAAATCAAAAATAAATCAATTTATATTTCCCCATAGAATTCAAAAACGGTAAATTTCTGTTTGATAAATCAATAATAAATTGAATTATTTTACGCATAATAATTGCTTGATTAACCGAGCTAGTAGTTTATTTAAACTTCCATTGGCAATATATTGTTTTTAATTTATTATACAACTACTTTACTCACAATTTTTTCTATAAACTTAGTTTTCCATCTATAATGCCCTGCACTCAGAGTGTATATTTATAACTCTTAGTTTAATAACAGTATTTAGTACTATACAAATGAATTAGTTTGATCTAAGAACGTAGTAGTTAGATTACAGTGCCACCTATCGGATTTAGATTTGTCCACTTTCTTTGTAGTTAAATAAGACCCTTTGTTGTGAATATTGATCAATTTAAGCTTAAAATGTAGAAGTTAGACTACAGCGCCACCAATTCGATTTAGATTTTCCTGTTCTGTTTTTGGTACATAAGTAACCTTCGTTGTGAATATTTATCAGTTTGATCCAAAATTGTAGGCCAGGCCACAAGTAAATTAAATTTATTGTGAATTGTCATGTAGTCAAAGACGACATCTTTTTTGTACAAATCTTAATTTTCGTATATAAGAGTACAACAAATATTAACAGTATCAACAAATTCAGAAACTCTTCCACTCTCTTTTCCAATATTTTATTTTCATACAATTATTTCTAAAATCGTAATCAGTTTCAGTATCATTAAGATGTATTTCGTATCAAAACAAAACAAAATAAATCCAAAAATATCTTTAAAATACAAATCCAAAAGTAACTAAAAGAAATCAAATCCAAAAGTAACTAAAAGTAATCAAATCCAAAAGTAACTAAAAGAAATCAAATCCAAAAGTAACTAAAAGTAATCAAATCCAAAAGTAACTAAAAGTAATCAAATCCAAAAGTAACTAGAAGTAAGCAAATCCAAAAGTAACTAGAAGTAATCGATTCGACTGGTAATCGTTACTAGGGTAAGTATCTGCCAACGCCAAGTACAACTTTGATATCGATCAAATGGACGCAGTGAGCGCGTTCTTACAAGGCGATCTGAACGAAGAGATCTTTATGGTACAGCCAGAAGGCTTTAATGACAAAAGCCTAAGAGCATGTAAATTGAAAAAATCCTTTTATGGTCTGAAGCAAGCTAGCCGTGTTTGGAACCAAAAATTCGATGCGGTATTACAGAGTTTCGGCCTTACAAGATCTAAAGTAGATCCCTGTATTTATTACAGATTATCTAAGGGGAAAATGTTGTATGTAGCAGTTTATGTAGATGATCTTCTCATATTTACTATCGATAAATACCAGAAGTTGGAATTGAAAAACAAGTTGACAAAGGAGATGTGCCCACAAAACGAAAAGGAGTGTGCTGAAATGAAAGATGTACCCTATCAAGAAGCTGTGGGAAGTCTAATGTTTGCAGCTCAAGTTTCACGTCCTGATATTAATTTTGCTATAAGTAAAGTCAGTCGATACAACCAGAACCCGGGAAAAGCCCACTGGACAGCAGTAAAACACATATTTCGCTATTTAAAAGGAACAGCTGATATGAAACTAGTTTATACCGCTGGGGAAGGTCATGTTTCCGGATTTTGCGATGCCGATTGGGCTAGTGACACAAATGAAAGACGATCCGTAACCGGTTATACTTTCTTGCTTCATAATGGTGCAATCTCATGGAATTCGAAAAAAACAGCCAACAGTCGCCATCTCGACGACAGAAGCAGAATATATGACACTAACTGCAGCGACTCAAGAAGCAACCTGGTTGATTGGCTAACAGAGAGAGCTAATTCCAAATTCACCAGATTCAACAATCATTCGTTGTGATAACAAAAGTGCTATAAGCTTGGCTCTAACTAGCACATATCATGGAAGAACCAAACACATTGATGTTAAGCATCACTTTATACGAGAAAAAATTGACGAAGGAAAAATTATTTTGAAATACGTCAGCACTGAAGAAATGACAGCTGATTTGTTGACTAAGGCTCTTCCTGGCCCGAAGCATATTACTTGTTCTTCTGCTCTTGGACTAAGCTTTGGTGCTATCTAATTCAGTGAGGGTGTTAAAATAAACCTGTTGTTTATTTTACTTTAGAATTAGATTTTCATCAGCTTATCATTTTGTTTATTTGTTTGTTTTATTTTTCTTTATAAAAATAAATTTGTTATTCTTTTCTGAATCTTCAAACTGTTGAAGCGTATATTCTTTTATTTAAATATAAATCAACTTTTAACAGATTTCTCCTCTAATTTTATTAAACTAAAAACTTAAGTAAAAACTTAGTAGTTGATTCTATGCATAGAGGAAATATATTATCTAGAGTCCCGACTTAATGGGTTTGCTCTTTTTCGGCCTACAAATTAAATTGAGAGAATTTTGCCCATTAGCATAAGCATGTGTTAGTTGTCCCGTGCATTTCTTATGGGAAAAGCCATTATGAATGTAGTTATGGAATTTTGTACCCATATTGCTCAACCGCAGGGGAAAAAACTATGAGGTGAACTCAGCCGTTCAAAAAAGTGATCCGTTGCATTCAAAAATTGAAAAATGAATGCAATAATTTAAGAAAAATTCATTTTATGGTACCTTTTCAGTATAAACTGTGCTAAAACTAATATTTGTCTGCTTTTGGCTTACAAATTCTATGATTTTTATTAAAATTTTTGATAAAAACAAAACAAATCATGAAGAAAGTATAGGCGCACCATAGAACTGCAATGCGAACGTGGTCCAATTTGAGTTGGTTCCCAGTTTTGACAGATTAACAACGAGGTAAGTTTTTTGACAGCGAAAATGAAAACAAAACAAACAAAATGTAATGGATATTTTTCTTTCAAGTTTCAAATGCAGATTTTGCATTTATAAGCGTCTAACAAGGAGATTCCAAAATTTCGGATTCATCGAGTGGTAATAAAAAATCAGTAGCATCAATCCCGGAACCACCAAAACTCGTAATCTGGATGACTGGATCGGTTAAATCGGCTCATCTATCAAGTCATCAATCAAGTAGTATCGCGAGCGTCGCGCAAAGTTCAAGATAACGTTTAGGAAGCTTGAAGCATGATGAGGATGTCGTAGATTAGAAGCCGAAGAAGAGGATAGTTTTGAAGGGAGCACAGAGGAACAGGATAAAATCGATCTCGAAGATGTAAAGAAGAAAAAGGAAGACGATGAAAATTCCGATGACTTAGATGATTCTGAAAATACACCCAGAGAAAAGTCGGTGTAAAATTAGCCTATTTCGGGGGCTGATTTCACGTTAGGCCTAAGGCCGTTTTGAGCTAGCTTAGGAATAGGCTACGATAGCCTATTTTCCTAAGGTGATTTGAAAATCTTCAGATTTACCTTATCCCTAACATAAACCTTACCTATTTTACCTATTCCCTAAGGTGATTTAAAAATTTCCCCTCCGAAGTTTTACTTAGCAAATAGGTAGATTTTACCTATTTCCTAACACTTCATTCCTTGGGCAAATTTTACCTATTTTCTAAGGCAAATTACCTGATTCCTAAGTCAAATTTTACCTATTTCCTAAGGTAAATTTTACCTATTTCCTAAGGTGAATTTTACCTATTTCCTAAGGCAAGTGTTACCTATTTCCTAAGGTAAATTTTACCTATTTTCTAGGTCAGCTGAAAAAAAAGTTATTTTTAAATAAAAATAAAATTTGTATTTAATTTTATAATAGTATATTATATTTATTTATTTGTAAATATTTATACATATATATATATATATTGATATCGTTAATCATTGTTGAAACAGAAGGAATTTTTTTGCCATTAAGAAAGTAATGAATTGATATCGTTAATCAATGTTGAAACAGAAGGAATTTTTTTGCCATCGTGAATATTAAAAAAAAAAGATTCAATAAAAACCCATACTGAAAAACATTGAGTAGGGTATTCAATATTTAAAACGTATGCAAGCTTTAAATAAAAAATAATACAATGCAAGTACGTATCCAATTTAAATTTAATGTTGTCCAAGGAAACGACAAAATTTTTGTATTTAAATTTCTCACCAATAACAAATATAACGGGTTGAAGTTTCGTGCCGGATTTTGCACATTATTCTTGTTTTTGTTTAAGGACCTGTTCAATGTGGCTTGCATTTTCAACTTCAGTAGTGAATGATTGCCTGGAGTCCTCGATTGTAAATTTCTTGAACTTGCCTTTGAACTGCTGCGATGATGGCGGCAGCAATCCATGTAACAAAGTTGCATAAGCAATGTTAACATTATCTGAAAATAAATTAAAGCCTCATAAGAAAAATAGAATAAACATAGTATTTAAAACACAATTGAAAGAAAAGTATTTAATTAAACAAAGTGTTAAAATAGAGTCATTTTACATATATCAAGGTCAGCAATATTTTCTTTGACCTCATTGAGGTGTGATTTAAGCCCGCTACACTTCACCCTCTCACTGAAGAATTTGATGGCAATTTTTGAAAATTGCTCCCACTTCGAAAAGTCAAACCCGTTTTGTTTGGCCTTAAGAAATCGAAATCCATGGCAATCTGTTTATAAAAAGAAGAAAACACATTGAATGTTATGTTAAAATTTAATGTATTATTTGTTTTAAGAAAGGTGAAGAAATAAGTTTAAAAAAAACGAATATTGTTACCAGTTTTGGCGCTCGTGAAAATTTGTAAAGCGGCCATTCCTGGAGGACTGTCTGAATGTCGTTGTCATTACTCTGGCTTATCATATCCCTCCTCATTGACATAGTTTGCTTCCATTGCTTAATAACGGTGTCCCAGTCGAGGTTTTGTTTTAGCTCATCGCAAAGTTTTTGCATCTCGTTAGAATTTAGTGGTTCCACATAATGATCTTCATTGGAATGATCTTCCACTTCTACGACTTTTGTCTTCTTTGATGTTGTGGGACTGTTATAGAGCTTCTTGAGCGACCTGCGCTATCCTCTATATCGATCGTACAGCTTACCCTTAGGGGGCATTTTGTTACAACCTCTAACAAAGTATGAGCTCTGTAATGTAAACAATGCTTTTTAAAGCACATTGTATTTAAATTCTTGTATCTATAATAGCTTTAACAGGCAACTTATGTAATTTTATTTTTTTTCGTTCCGAGGGCGAACTTTTGACTGTCCAGAGTTGAAGAGCTCTGACAAAATATGGTGGATGAAGTTTTCTGTTGGAAAGCTATTTGTAATTAATATATTATACATAAATTGAGGCCATGAGAGCAGTAGTGTTCTATCTGCTTTTGCAATTTTTTTCGCATGGTATTAGAAAAATGTATTGACTTGTCAATATAAAAAATATGTATGCCAAAGTGTTCCTAATACGGCGTTTTCAGTGGGCTGGGCGTTAATTTAGATTATTGTTGTGCGTAATGGTAAAAAAAGGAAAAAGGTGGCTAGAAAAGCCAAATGCACAATGGGTTGAAGAGCCACGTTGCATTGTTTCAACGCAAACCTCAAAAGTAATGTTTTTAATTCATAGAAACCTACATATTAGTTAATGAAAAGGTGAAACGTGTCCCAAAAATAACTTAATTGTAAGATAGATACGATTAAAAGCAGGATTGAACACGTTTTCTATAATTAAAATACTCAAAATGAAGAGTTTTATACTTTTTTTCTACGAGCGAAATAAAAACGCAAATATATTGTAAAATATTGTAGGTAAAAATACTTACTTTGATATAATATTTGTACTGCTTGTTTTTATATTTTCTTTTATATTCACTTTTAAAACTTTTAATACATATAACATTTAATTGAAGAAATGAACTGCACGCCACGAAGTTTTGGAAGTAAATGATGTAAAGCACGTTTCGAAAGCAACCAGACAACGATTTAACCTTAGGACTAGATAAGGCAATTTCAAAGAACTAACATAAAATCACCTTAGGAATAAGGTGATTTTATGGCGTCACCTAGAAATTAGCTTAGGCCTAAGGTAAATTTATGTTAGCTCCTAAGGTAAATTTATGTTAGCTCCTTAGGTAAATGGCGTCACCTAGAAATTAGCTTAGGCCTAAGGTGATTTTACCTTAGGAGTTAACATAAATTTGCCTTAGGCCTAAGCTAATTTCTAGGTGACGCCATAAAATCACCTTATTCCTAAGGTGATTTTATGTTAGGTAGTTCTTTAAAATTGCTTTAGTCCTAAGGTAAAATAGAATAATTTGGATGGAAAACAACACATGAGCGTATCCTTTAGGGATATTTTGTTCGTTTTCTATTGGAAAAAGTAAGAAAACAGCGTCAAATAGTCATCCAAAAATGAGGATTCCTTTTAATAACATTTATTAGATCTTGGTAAAATTAGATATAGCGTAGGTAAAATTAGCTAAGGCCATGGTCAAATTTTATTTGGTTAAAGTTACAATGAAATAATGTGGGTGATGCAAAATCAAACATGAGCGTATCCTTAAAGGGGCATTTAAAAGGAAAATTGAAGTAAAATTCAATCATTTTAATGATTTTACGTTCTTATTACATTTTTCACATCATTATCTCTTTTAAAATCAGTTTTTTTTTTTTTTTCTTAATTCAAATTTTATTCAATATTAACATATCTACTTACATGCTAACAAAATTCAGAAAACTAGCCTAACTAATAATACTTAAATTTAACTTACTGGCCCTAAACGGGCGCTCTAAGGAATTCATGATTTCTTAAATTAATGCCTTTCGGCCTATGAACTAATTTTTTTTTTCTTTTTTCGTTTATTTTGTTAGAAAATATAAAAAACTAACATCTTTATCGTTTATTTTATATCTTACATACTAAGTCCTTAAAATAAAACTTAAAACTACCCCTAACCTACCTACATACTACTTAAAACTAGAGCAACCACAGCGGCAAAAGCTATGTCCATGTCCATATATGTATGTGTTGTTGATTATGTTTGTAAGTGTTAGTTTTTTTTTTTTTTTTTTTTTTTTTTTTATTTATAGTGCCACCGTCCCTACTCTAATTAACCTAAACCTAAGACTAAAACAAGTATGTAAGCCGGCCAAGGCAATAAATACCCCACCCCGGTTTACCCCATTTTAAATTCTTTTAGCCACCAAAACTGGTTCTCCTGCTTCCTCCTATCAATACGGTCCTGTTCGGACACAGCCCTACTGAACCGTAGGAGCTCTGCTCCATCTCGGGCGAGGATGTCTCGTTCGTACAAGAGTCGCCGGTCCACGGTTCTACGCCTGACGTGGTAGATAAGCGGTACTGCCAATCTATCCTGTATCAGGCCGCATTTATCTAAATAGAGGAATGCCTCTGGTGGAATAAAGCCGCTCAAGCGTGCCATACCGAAGTATTCGTCGTTTGGATAGAACGCCCCGAAAATTAAGTTGTTGGTCGAAGTCATAGCTCTCGCTATGTGACCCCGAACAAGTTTTATCACGAAATTGTCAATTCTGTTGATCCGAGCTCCGTTGTACAAGACCTCGTTAGAATAATAATGCAAATAAGAAGATTCCGGTGTCCGATGCCAACCGAGACAGCGCGTAGACACTGCCTCTCGAACACCCGAAACTTCTCCATGTGGGCTTTTAAAATCAGTTTTTTTTAAGGGATTGTTTCTAATTACAAGTTTCCCTATTACATGTTGGAAAAAGAAAACATCTGACTTGTTTAATTGAAATTTTGGAACATAATATCATTATTTTCATATTGATTTTACATGCTTAACATGCTAAAAAATCCATTTAAACAATCCAATTATGCTTTTTCAATGATAGCTATAATTTTCCCTCCAAAACTCGAATCAGGGTTGATTTATTTTATGAAATAGAATCTTATATTAAGAAAAACAAATCAAAGTGTTTTTTGTTTTATACTTAATTTGCATTTGGCTGAAGTTAAAGGCTGTATTCATTATAAGGCGCATAATTATATAGCTATCTTTGAAAAATCAAAATTGAAATATTTGAATGGATTTACTAGCATGCTATCTTTTGCCAAGAAATGCGAATTTTGTACCAATCGATCTGAAATCAACAAAATAATTGTTTGCCATTAAAAAAAGTTCAGACGTAATTTTTTTTCCGGAAAGATGATTCTGTCACTGAAATAGAAAATCCCAATTTAAACAAGGAATAAATGCGGAAGTGACATTTTTTTTTCTCAAACAAAATTATTTGACTAATTTCCCATCAATTGGAATAACATTTTCATTCCTGGCCAAAAGAAAACATGCTAAAAAATCCATTTAAACATTCCAATTATGCTTTTTCATTGATAGCTATAATTTTCCCTCCAAAACTCGAATCATTGCTTTTTGCGCTTTTGGTGGGAAAATCACCTTAGGCCCTAGGTAAAATCACCTTAGGCCCTAGGTAAAATTTATTTCAGCAAAAAAAAAAAAAATTTACCTAGGGCCTAAGGTGATTTTCCCTCCAAAACTCGAATCATTGCTTTTTGCGCTTTTGGTGGGAAAATCACCTTAGGCCCTAGGTAAAATCACCTTAGGCCCTAGGTAAAGTTTATTTATTATTTTTTTCTTTGCGGAAATAAACCTGTGTAAAAAACAACAACAAACCAAAATTTCTTGAAGGTAAAGAAAAAAAAAACATTTGTATATTTTTTAAAACTATAATAAATGTTTTTTTTTTCCTTTATAATGACATTTGAATCGCTAAGTTATTTAAGCATATTTCCTTTTTTTTAGGAAGAATTCAAAACTTTTTGCCGAACAAAAAAAAAAAAAGTTAAATTAACGTAGGTAAAACTTGCCTTAGTTCTAGGCAAAATAATGTTAGCAAAATAACATTTCACCGAAAAAATTCCCCAGGAAAAAATTAGCTTAGGCCATAGGTAAAATTGCCTTAGTTCTAGGCAAAATTATTTTAGAAAAAAATTATTCTAGCAAAAAAAAAAACCTAGATAAAATTTACCAAGGCCTAAGGTAAAATTACCTTAGTCATAGGTAAGAGTCTAACATAAATTGCCTTAGTTCTAGGCAAAATTATGTTAGGAAAATAACATTCTAAGTAAAAAAAATTCCTAGGTAAAATTAGGTTAGGCTTAGGTGAAATTACCTTATTTCTAGGCTAAAATTTTACAATTAATTGCCTTAGTCCTAAGGTAAATTTATGTTAGGAAATATTTTCCATACAAAAATATTTACCTTATCCATCTAAGGCACGGTAGCCTATTCTAGGTAAATTTCTAGGTAAATTTAGCTTAGGATTTTCGAGCATAAATTGCCTTAGAACTAAGGCAAAATTATGTTAGAAAATAACTTCCATACAAAAAAAATTCACCTTAGGCAAATAAGGCAATTTTACACAGTCTTTTTCTCTGGATGCATCAGTATACCCTCGAGCCCAACTTCAGTCGTACTGTCAAGTTCAGAGATTCGTTCTTTAGCCGTACTACGCGAATGTGGAATGCCTTACCACACTCTGTTTTTCCCAGCCATTGCAATATTCAGGAATTCAAAACCAATGTGCACCGACACCTCCTTTCAACCTCTCTCTCCTCTTCCTAGTGCTCACACTGTGTCTTTACATAATAAGGGTAGTAATATCCCCTTAAGTGTGCGCTTATTATAAAAAAAAAAAAAAAAAAAAAAAGAAGTTATACGTTTGATTATAGTTATGTATATTTTGTCGAGTGGGTATTTTGTATTTGGCATTAAGTTGTTCTGCAATATTTGAAGATTAGATTTGTTTGCCCTTTAAAGTTTTTTTTTGTAAATAGATATCAATTGGTAGGTGATTTTTTTTTTCAGGATGTATGTGGGTTTAATTTTAAATTCAAATTTTAGATATAAAAGGTAGGTAGGCAGGTATTTCATGAAATTCCATAGGGAATTCCTGATAGTATCCGGAAAGTGATAATATCCGTACACTTAGCACTTTGTTTGAGATTAGTTGATAGGTATGTAGGTAGGTACAGTATTTATAAATATGTAGTTTTAAATAAAAACAAAAATGCATTCTTTAAGTTGGTCCAGATAATTTGATAATTGAAATTTGTGTCTTTTATTTATGTTCCAATCCTACTTTTATTGTATCATTTTTAATAAATAAGTGTCAACAATACACCTTAGTGGGCACATTACAGGACATAAAAATTTAGTTTATACTCGTATTAAAGTAGGTACATAGATACCTATGTATTGTATGTTGTTTGCTGTTGTAGGTACCTTTAATACAATTTTGTCAGCTCGTCTATTTTGAGATGTGTGACTTTTAGAAAAATCCAATTGAAAGTTTTTTTTTACTTAGATATTAACTATTAGTAAGTATAGTTTCGTAAATCTAGTGTTTAGAAGTAGGTATTTTTAATTTTTCATAGGAAGTTATTGTAATCGGTTCGATTTGTCGAATTGAAAATTTTGACATTTCTCGACGTTTCAATTTCAAGGTATAGTACTCTCATCTTTGTATATGAAAACCATAGTACTCTCATGGTGGAAGTCGAATAGGGCGGCATCTAGATTTTTTTTATGGAATATCTAGTCAAGACATTCATGGAGAAATCGATTTGCAGTCGGGTGACTTGGAGGACTTAAAAATGTTATAATTTGAAATAGAGAAAGACTATAGAGAATTAACGAAAGTCTGAGTGAGTGAGGAAAACACATTTGTTTCTTTGTGTTTGTATTTTGATGTGGTTATATTTTTTGGTTACATCTTTGTATATGAAAACTTTTTCATATACAAAGGTTACATACGCAAAACGGTATAGTCTTTCTATACAAAGATGATAAGACAAAAGCAGGTGAATTGCGATTTTGTGTAGGAATTTTATATTTTTGGTTGAGATTTTATATTTTTGATGATTTGAGGATTGTACCTATTAGGGAATTATAACTTAAACTATTATAGACAAGTAAATATGTAGGTATTGTATTCTTATCTAATAATAGATAGCTAGCTTAATAAATTTAAAAAATTTGATCGCCTAAACCTTTCTTACAATTTGTTTTCAAATGGAGCATAAAGAAGTTTAAATTTTCAAAGTCTTAGAAAGATGATTTTTTTTAAATAAATAAATTTTTTAATTGATACCTAATACAATTATTTAAAAGCATGGTTACAAAATTGTTGACAACTTAGGAATAATGAAAAGATGGATATTTAATTTTTGGACGTTTTTTAATGGTAGTGAATTTTTTAAATGGGATGATGAACTTTTAAATTTTTTGTTTTAAAAACGTAACACATACCTACCTATCTTTCAGTTTATAAAGTAGGTAGTTATAACTTCCGGTTAAAAAAAGTGTTTCAAGGACAAATTTTGAAACATACTTTTGCCTGTAAGTTCTTATGATATACATATGTAGGTATTAATTAAAAGTAGGACCTTCCTATGAACAATTTTGAATGATCAAGGGTATAAGCAAATGTTTACTTTTAATAAGGTAAAAGACTTTATTTGGATCTTTATTTTTAGAGAAGTATTAGACTTTGTAATTGTACTTACATAAATTTGATGCCTTTGTCTCAGTCTTAAGATATCTAAATTCTGGCAAATCCAATTTTTGTATGCCAAAGTATTTAACTTAGGAGTAAGTTTTCTATAAATTTGAAACAAACATAACGTTTTACTACTGTTTTAAAATATACGTACATACGTGCACTTTTGACTACCGAAATGAGGGTCTATGTCTCTTCGTGTAGGAGGTAGAGGCAATTTTAAAACGAATCAGTTCAATTGACAAACCAAGACTATTTAAAATATTTCCTATATTTTTAAATTTAAAAATGTACCTGTTAAAAAAGCTTGTTTTCAAAATTTGATTTCTCAAAAAAACCATAATGTTTCAATTCTTATTTGAAAATCTTTAGAGCAGTTTACTTTTTAAATTAATTTTGTACACATACAATTTTTCAATTTTAGTTAAAATATATATTTTTGGTATGCAGTTATTTTGAACTAATTAATATACAGTTTCGTAAAAAACTGCGACTCGTTTTGGATATATCGAATTTTGAAAAAAATGTACTATTTTTTAAAAAATCCACTTTCGATACTACCGCCAACGACTAGGCATCCGGTCGCCCGAAAAATGTCCGCCCATGAGAGTACTATAGTTTTCATATACAAAGCTATAAGTAAGATGTTCTAAATCTTCTTGATGAACTTTCAAGTTAAAATAAATAAAATTCAAAGACCGTAATTTTGTTCATCACATGATGCCCTACGACTTTTATTTTGACATAAGGGCAAATTGTGTAAATACCCTAGCTTGAAAAAATTGTGACAGCTTTATTTATAGAAAAATATTAAACCGTTTTATTTATTGCATACAAAAATATTTCCTTGAGTTTAAATTTAATTGAAAGGAAGTAAATCCTTGATTGATTAAGGCATCTTAGATACAATATTAATTATACTTTCCAAATCAGCATCACTTAAATACGTTAATATGCGCTCAGAGCAATCAATTGGCAACTTTAAATAACATTTGAAAAACTCATGTCCCTGGTCAAGCAATAAACGCCTTTTATAACCATTCTTGAAGTTTCGTTCAATAAAAGGAGCATAAATTTTGAACTTTGTTTTATAGTTTTCTGAATTAAAATATTGTATTACGTCTGCATTTCTTGCATAGTTTGCCAATGAATGGATATTCTTGGTCAAAATATCGTACAAACTTATTTTATTATTTGCAATTTTCTCTTGCTTTATTTCATTTATTTCACATTCACAATCAAATAATAAATCTTCAAATTGATCACCGTTATAACGCAGATAATTAATATTTCTTTTAGAAACATATAAACCCGCAGTTCTTAACTTTATTAAGTGTTTTTTTAGAACATGGGCGGTTTCGATGTAATTACGATCATACAAGTGCTCGTTTCTAATATACATTTGTTGGATTCTATAACCTTGTACGCCTTCAAGTAATGGGTAACAATCCTTAGGCACATCATTAATATCAGATCCAAAGTCAAGCAGTAGTTCTACAATCGAGGATGAACATGTTTTAGTTTTAACGGCCAAAACAAGAGGTGTTCTACCCTCGTTGTCCTTCAAATCAATATGAGACATGTTTTGCAAGAGAAGCCAAACTATTTGGTAATTAGGATAACATGAAGAAGCATAGTGAAGTGGCGTTTCACCCTTAGAGTTTGTGGAATACACGTCAGCATCGTTTTCAAGTAATACTTGTAACGCTTCTGTATGAATTGTCTTTGCTAAAATATGAAGAGCTGAATCGCCATTATTTCGCTTTAAATTAACGCAAGCCCCATTCGCTATGAGCATTTTCATAATTGAAGCATTACCTTTTTCTGCAGCAAACATCAATGGTGAAAGATCTCCGGCAAGACAATTAACATTTGCTTTGTATTCTAAAAGTACTTCAACAACATTTGGGATGGTTTGAGAACATGCAATATGAAGTGCAGTTTGGTTTTTGTCTTTAGTCTTAGCATCAACATTTGCACCCATGCTAAGGAGCATTTTGGCTATTTCGGCCTTCATTCTGAAATTATAAGGACTGCTGTAGCTCAACACAAAGGAATCCGTAAATTGATTTTGTGAAGCATTCAAGTGTAATGCTGTCCATCCTTGTTCATCAGTGGCTTCAATATCAGCTTTATTTTGAAGCAGAATCTCAACTAAATCGTTACAAATATTTCTGGTAGCAATCCTAAGCAGCTCCGAACTTTTGTGAACACTGGCTCCGTGCGATAGCAGCAATTTAGTCATAACCACATCTGAATTATTAACTGAATAATATAAAGCCTGTTTCCCCAATTCGTCTGTTGCATCAACATTAAATCCATGGGTAAGAAATAGTTCTACTATCTCAACTTCTTCAAATAGTACAGCCATGTGTAGGAAATTGCAATCGGCATCCTTATAGAAGAGCAAATGAAGTCCATGATCAAGAATATGTTGTAAAATGTTAATATATGAAGCTTTGATGGCTATTGGAATTAAAGCCCAACGTCACCCTGATCAACAGAAACACCGTATTTTATAAGGTCTTGAACAATTTCCAAATAGTCATTTTCGAATTTATTTGCAGCAATTTTAAGTGCACTTTTACTGATCGCATTATATTTATCTGGGGTGTATTTAAGAACTTCTTTCACTATTAAGGATAATCCATTTGAAACAGCTAAGTTAAGTATCGTTTCTCCATTTTTGAATTCGACATTTATGTCGGCGCCATGGTTCATCAACAACTTAGCCGCTTCGGTCTGAGATGCGTGTACAGCCAGGTAAAGTGGAGTTAACATATCTTTGCAACGAGCATTGACATCGGCTTTGCTTCTCAACAGCACTTCCATTGTTTCAACATGTCCATGTTTAGATGCTAAGTGCAATGCAGTTTGTCCTTCCGTTGATACAGCATTCACGTTTGCTCCATGTTTTAAAAGCAGTTCAACAACCGAGGAGTTTTCAGCATATTGTGCTGCACTGAGAAGAGGAGTAAATTGTTGTTTTGAATCATCAGTACAATTTACAGAAACACCGAGTTCCAATAGTTTTTCAGTAATTTTTCTGTTTTTTACTGCCAGATGAATACAGGAAGCATCGACATATGCTCCTCTATCTAAAAGAATATCAAATATTTGCTCCTTGCCACTGGTGATAGCGTACATAAGAGGAGTCAAATCTCTTTCATTCGCCTCATTAATGTCAGCATTGTAATTCAGAAGCAATTCAACAATTTCTATGTCACCACGTATAACAGCAAAGGGTAGTAGAAGAATTCTTCCATTTGCTTTGGATGCATCGATGCCATATCGATTTAATAAATCCCTTATAGTTTCCAGTTTTTTACACACAACTGCTTTAATAAGTTTCCTGTTTATTTCATTCATTGTTGGTGTCTAATTAAGATAAGTTTACAGCAATGGGGTTTTGCGTTTAACTAGTTTGTCATTCGCTTCAACCTCGGCACTGTGAATGGTAGCTTTTAAAATATAAATATGGAAAGGCCTTTTTTAAATTCACGTACCTTTAGGTTCCGCTTAAGGGCCACTGCAGCTATTATCGCTTTTAGCTCCTCTTATCTTCCTCAAAAGACTGAAATGAGTCTCAGCGACAACTACAATACTTATGTAGCTACGAATTTTTTTTTACAAATTAATTTACAAAATTGTATATTAATTTAGTTTATTTTTGTAAAGCACATTAGTTGTTTTTTCGACAAGTCTCTTAATTTTATAAAATTACGTCCACTCAACAAGACGAAGACAAATTCAGAGAGAAAAAACTAATCGAGAGAATCAACTTCGACGGTTGCTCTCTTTTTGCCTACAAGCTGAGATTTGCACACCAACTTGCATATGTATTAACTCCATATAAAAAAAATGTGGGGACAAATTCTTATGCAAGTTGGTGTGTAGTCAGCTGTTCAGAGGTGTTCAAAGAAAATTAAAAATTGTGGATAAACAACTTTTTGGTACTCTCATTAGGGGTGTTTACATGGACGCGCATGCTCGACAGCATGGCTCGACAACCATCGATGCTCGATCATTAAAACGCTGAAACAACTGCTCGACCAACGTGCTGGATGGATTTCAAAAATTTTTGAAAACCTGAATGCTCGTCCAGCCAGCCAACTCGTGCGAACACGCGCTCGACAACTTCGTTTTTTTTTTCATTCGGTAAATGATCTCGAGCAGATAAGACGTTCACGGAATTTTGAAAAAAATGGCAACAATAACGAATAGTGAGTTTTGGAAAGATTTTTTTGAACTGTATAAAAGCCTACCTGAGGTTTGGAAAATAAAAAGTGAAATTTATAAAAACAAAAATGCAAAAATAAAAGCTTATGAAGTGTTGCTGGAAAAATACAAAGAAATAGATGTAAACGCCAGTGTAGAAACTGTAAAAAAAAAAAAATAAACTCAATTCGCGCTTGTTATCGCCGCGAATTAAAAAAGTCAAAAAAAGCCAAAAATCTGGTGCTGGAGTAGACGATTTATACTCTCCTAGTTTGTGGTACTTTAAAGAGTTAGAGTCCCAAGCAACAATTTGTAACCTCAGTAGCAAAATTACCGCGGTTATTAATTTTACCTGGAATAACCTTGGTTTTAAAATGGTTTGAAATAGGTTATCTTTTAACTGAGGGAAATTTTCGGTAAAAACAAACTCTGAAATAAACCCAAAGTTAGTTTCAGGTAATTTTGCATCCTTTCTTTTAGGTATTTTAATAACCCAGGTTTAAAATTGGCTTTAAAAAATCCTATTTGAAGCCTGGGTCATAAATCAGGTTTATATTTACCAATTATTTACTTTTTTTCAATTTTCTGGTTAATTTATTACCAGTTCTAGCTATCAAGTTCAAAACCAGCTTTAAAATAACTGATTTTTTAGGTAAAAAAAAACACTTTTGAATTTGGTAGTTATTTTATCGGCTATAATCTTACCAGGTTTACTAAAAATGTAAAACTAGTTATAGAAAAACTTATTTTATTGGTAGTTAAGTCAAATTGTTTTTTAAATAATTTGTTTTATTGGTTTATATTTTACTAATTTTATTTGAATTGTAAATTTGGTTTAAAAAAGCTTAATTTTGAGTTGAAATATAACCTTTTTTTTAGTAAAAGTTGAAAAATTACTATTTTTTACTCCATATTATCTATATTTAGTCTAAATATTACCTATCTAGAGCCTCAGTAATAGTCTAACTCATTTGTATTCTTTCCACAACCAAACTCACTTAACCGCATAAACTATTTTCCAATCAGTATCAGACTATGTTTTCGTCAGTTGGTTTTTGTTGTGCGTGGCGTGAAGTCGTAAAGTTTGCTAAGTGCTAATAAGTGAGCTGTGAAAATTATAAAAAGTAATTTATCGAATACCTACAAAAGGATTGTTTATCAAAGGAGTTGGAGTCAACAATATTATAATGTCCAAAAGGATATTTGGTAAGTCATTTTAGAATATATTAAATTTAATTATTTTTATTGGATGAAACGTTATTTTGGGTAATTTTTTTCCTTATTTCACCTTTTCTTATAAAGAATAGGTAAAAAAATCTTTTCTTTTTAACTCTCTAGTAAAGAATAAGTAAACAAATCACATCTTTTTTACTTCCTCATAAAAAACAAGTACAAATATTACTAGCATTTTTCCTGGACGCAAACAATGACTCGAACTATCGGACGACTGGGAGAAAATAGCGCGCAAAATCATTTTTGATAATATCGGTAAGTACTTTCGATTTATTAATTTAATTTAAATTTTCTAAAACCTAAAAAGCTTAAATACTTGTCGTCTCAATTCGAAGCTATGCAGTTTCCAGAAGTACTTAGCAGCAGATGTCATAGCCCAAAAGTATATAACTCTTAATGTTATTCTTTTTGTTTAATGTTTCAATTTAAAAATAAGTTGTAAAATATTTCTTATTGAACATTTCAGATTCCAACACTTCTCAACAGCAAATTGCTTTACAAACAATTCAAAATGTGCGGGCTAAACAAAGGGCAAGTCCAGTCCTTCGAAATGTTGCTGGGGCATTAAAAGTGGATTCCGTCGAAAATAAGCAACTCCTCGAAAAGTTAATGGCTAAGACGGAGATTAGCTGGAACCTTATTATCAAGAAACTGTGCCTTGGAGTTGCGAGGACGGATACAGCTGAAATTCCCGACAGCTTGTTTCTTATCAAAGATCACGCCCAGATGGATGAGCTGGAAGCAAAAATTGGAGCTGATCCATTTTTTAAGCGAGCCTTGGTATGCGTAAATTCTTTTGTATTTTTACTAATGTATTTTTTATAATGTTTCTTTCTAATGTATTTTTACTAATGTATTTTTACTAATATTATTTTTCTCTATGCGTTAAATTATAACTAAAATTTTCGTTTCGTTCTGTTTTTCTTTTAAATAGATTCGAAAACTCAGCATATTTGGAGGAGTAAGCGCGAATAAAACTGTTCGCACAATGTCCAGGTGCATGTTTGAAGACACTTTGCTCCTCAAATACTCGTGGTTCGGGACGGTCACGAAAAAACGGTTCGATGTGTTTAAGCAAATTTTTGGAGTGATAGTGGAGGCGGTCAGGAAGAGGTTCCCTAACTTTAGCGATGCGGAGGGATCCGCATACATAAAAACGTACTTGAAACAGGACCGTTTCAGGCTAGGAAAAATGTAAGTTAATTTTACCTACATTTCTTATTATATAGTTATATTTATGTAGCTATACTAAACTAAAAAATAGAATATTGCTTTTATTTTTTTTTAATAAATTTGTGTATTTTTTTTTCAGCGGGCGGCGGGGCAGCAACCGATTAAATTCTTTGTATTAGTCTTAAGTGATATAAATACACATGCATTATTTTTAAGTTCATAAAGTAGTTAAATGTTTGTTTAAACATGAATAAAAAACATGTAAAAAGTAATTTCTTAAACTCTTTTTCTTTAAAAGGAATTTTATTTTCAGGAAAGTTATAAATAGTTATAAAATTACTGATTTCGGAATTATACTGGGTTTTTTGGTAACCTAATTCTAACCGACGAAAAATAATGGTTTTTAAGTAACCTAATTACAACATTCAAACCAGGTATTAAAAAAACCGATTTGTAGGTTTCCTTACTACCTGTAATAACTGGTAAATAAAATACGTCACCATAACGCTTCAAAATAACGTCAAAGGAACGTAAGATATTAACCGTTTCTTATCGGTTACATTTAATCTCCAATAAGCAGTAATTATATTACCGTTTAAAGCTGGATTTTTGTTACCACACAAAAACCCAGGTTTAGAAGAAGTTATTATTTAACTCTTTAAAATCGGTTTTTTGTTACCAAGAAAAAACCCAAGTTCAAAAGTTACTGACCATTTCAGGTAATGGTAATGGTTCTGGAACGTTTCCCAGCCGTGATTTTTACCGATTTCATTACTTTTCGGTAAATAACCTCGGGTTATAAATCGGTTTGTAAGCCGATTTTTTACCAAAAATTGTTGCTTGGGAGTTCTTAAAAGACCAAGAGGAGCAAATTGATGGCATTTCGTCTATGGAAGCTGAAGAAGATGAAGAAAACATGAACAGGAGTGAAGAGGTAAGCATCTTTTTTATAAAAACAAGGAATAAAGGTAGTTAATATAAAACTTTATTGAATTTTGAAAAAAAAAATCGATTAGTTAAGTTCATTTATAGATGTAGATGCAAAGTATTCAGAAAAACTATTTCTTGTGTCTTTAGCTAAATTAGATCCATTATTTCTTTTTCCGCTTTGCAACTGGATGAGACGTTCAGCTGAATTAGTGGTTGAGTTCTCAACGTCGGTGCTTCCGATGTAAGTTCTTGAGTTTTTTTTTCTTAAAAAGTTATGAAGGTAACATATTGCAAGAACAATATCTGTTGCCTTATCAGGATTTAGGTGTATTGTCGTCAATAAAATCCTAAAACGGGATGAAATTATACCAAATGTATTTTCCACAACGTTTCGTGCTCTCGACAGGCGATAGTTAAAGTTTTCTTGCTTTTTTGTCAATCCATGGCTGCTATATGGTTTTAACAAATGTTCACCCAATGGAAAAGCGTCGTCAGCGACGATGACGTACGGCAACTCATTTGCATAGCTATCATCAACTTTAGCTGCAGGTGGTATTTCCAAGTCATTACTTTCAAATTTGAATCCAAATTTCGTGTTTGAAAAAACACCCCCATCCGATACTCTTCCATTAGCACCAGCTTCGACCATTATAAATTCATACTTTGCATTAACCAAAGCCATGAGTACAATGCTGTATGTTTTTTTATAATTGAAGTAGTATGCGCCAGTCCCAGTGGGCTTTATGATGTTGACGTGCTTACCATCGAGCGCGCCAATGCAATGTGGAAAGTTCCAGATTTGTTCATAATCCTTAGCCACTTCTCGCCATTCGTCTTCAGTTTTTGGAAGCTAAAAGAATAATAATTTTTTTGTTTTAATTATAGCGAGAACTTCAGCCATCAAGGAAAAAAATGAAAAAAGGACCACAAAGTGAGCGGAATGAAATTTTTTTAAGAGCCTTGCAACAGTTTGAAAAAAATGCAGAAAAACCTGACGAAGCGAGTACCTTAAGTGCTACCTGGGAAACGTTGTACAGGAAATTAGAAACTCGCCAACAAATTTTTGCCAGCCGTACAATTATGGAAGTGCTTTACCAAGGGGCGTTGGGAAAACTAGACGAAAGGTCATGCAAGGCGTTTGATAAAGAAGTGTTTCCGACTGAACGACTGCGGAGTTCAACTCCTTATAGTAGATCCACTGAATCGTCCTCGGCTGAACGACGCATGTCAAATCTGTACACGTACACTGAATCGCCTTTGACTGAAAGACGCACGTCAAATCTTTATTGCAGACCTACTGAATCGCCCTTGAATGAACGACGGACTTCAACTCCTTTTTCAAGTCACACGGATTCGCCCTTGACGGAAACATATTTTAGCGAGACGTCACAAGGAACTGAAAGTTCTTATCAGACCAATCCAGTCATTTTTTCAAAATATGCACCGGAACAGATGCTCGTAAGCCAAAACCCAAACCAAACTAACCTTGCATCAACAGAATATGCACAGAAGCAATTCTTACCAACCTCATCCAACCAGCAGCAGTTTGGAGCTGTAAACCAGGAACGGCCTAGACCTTTAAACCAGCTACAAAGAACATATATTTCAAAATATGCACCAGAAGCAGAACAGAGAGTCGTAAGCCAACACCCAATACAAACATCAACAGAATATGCACAGAAGCAATTCTTACCAACCTCATCCAACCAGCAGCAGTTTAGAGCTGTAAACGAGGAACGGCTTAGACCTGTAAACCAGCAACAAAGAACTTATTTTTCCTTGCAAGAGCTGTTATCGGATACGGACTTTTCATAAATTAACAAATAATGTATATTTATTTAGAAAAATAAATCTATTTTTATGTCAAAATAACAAATGTACTTACTTTAATAAAATTCTTTAATACTTTGCGTAGTACTTGGCATGTTTCAATTATAAAAATACTAAGAGTTGATTTAGCGATACGTGTTGAAAATTTAAGGTCAGAATAGCTACGACCAGTTGCCAAAAACCTTAGGGTAGCGGATAGCCGTTCATTGGCAGAGATAGAATCTCTCATATTTGTATTTTTTCTTTCTATATAAGGCTTCACCATAGCCAATAGCTCCTCATATACGGCAGCATCCATACGCAAAAAATTTGTAAAGTCCGATGAAGATGTAACTTTGAGCTCGTTCATCAAATTTATATGGTTGTATTTTTGTCTGTCCTTAATCCATTTTTTTACCCATAAACGTTTTTTCTTTTTTTCTTTCTCTTCCTCTTCAATAATCTCATTCATAATTAAAGCTGCCAAAATCATTTTCGCCATCCTGCGTGCGTCTGTTTGATTCGAAAATTTTTAAATACTGAGGCTCGACAACATCAGTATCAATGTGAACGCAAAGTTGTGCGTACAGTTATTTTTGCCATCGAGCCATGCTGTCGAGCATGCGCGTCCATGTAAACACCCCTATTGTGTTCGTTGGGAGTAATATCATTCGAATATGAAGTGAAATTAATTACTCTTGTCTTGTTAGGTGCCAGAACAATGAAGATTTAGAAACAATTCTAAATTACGCATTTAGAGAAATATTAGCTAGTTATTTGAAGTCAGTTTTAATCATTAAGTAGGTAAAATAAATTAGGTGGCGCAACAGTGCAACAGCCATATTGGCTGCCTACAAGCTAAACCGGAAATCGGACTCATAAACTGTTAAAATAAACCTGTTGTTTATTTTACTTTAGAATTAGATTTTCATCAACTTATCATTTTGTTTATTTGTTTGTTTTAGTTTTCTTTATAAAAATAAATTTGTTATTCTTTTCTGAATCTTCAAACTGTTGAAGCGTATATTCTTTTATTTAAATATAAAGCAACTTTTAACAGGTTATGGACCCAGTCCATGCTTAATATAGTTAATTAAATAAAGGAAATTGAAGACCCATTGAAATTTTATTGGAAGAAGCTAAATATTTTAGCAAGATTTTTCGTGATGTCACAGAACGTATTGCCCTCTATTGAAAAACTTAAAGGTCGACAAAATTGGGATTCCTGGAAGTTTGCGGTTAAGACATACCTCGAACTGGAAGATCTTTGAGACTGCGTCGAATATAATGATGGTTGTTGTGGCCACCGATATACTAAGAGGTCAAGGTTGAGTCACCATTCCTGCAAGGGAAAAATCAAAAGAATATTAGAATATAATATAAAGAATACCTACACGGCTGACCAGGATTATGGACGTAGAAAGACTCCAGTCAATGGTCCTGGTCAGAATAGGAAGATGTAAATACTAACCTTAGGCATTGTTGTGGCCACCAATAGGCCAGAGTTGTCCGAGGTGGAGTCTCCATTCCTGCAAGAAAAAATCAATAATGTTAGACAATTGTATAAAGAATATTTACAAGGCTGACCAAGAAAATGGACGGAGTAAAACTCCAGTCAATGGTCCTGGTCAGAATAGGTACTAGAAATACTTACCTTAGGCATCCGTATATCCAAAAATAATCTTTGAGTCTTGAATTGGTTGTTTTTATTCTGTTTATTTATTATTAATATTTTTTGTAATGTTTTGGTTTGTTTATGTCAACGCGCGCACGACTTTCACGGGTAGCTTTAGCTTTAATGAAATGAATGACGGAACAGACTACTGACGAATTGAACTAGAGTAAGTTAGAAAGAGTAAGGGATATTAAATAAGGAAAAGAAAAGTAGTTAAAGTAGAAAAGGATGACGAGGTTAAGCAGCGCGACCGATATATTTCGGGGGTTTTGAGAAGGACGACAACATAAAGAAAATGACATTTTTTAAATTAAAGTTTCGGCGAAATGGGAAAGCCAAGGGAAGGTTGTAATGGAAAAAGAGTTCGGAAATAGGCTGGTGGGAAAAGAAGCTTTTAGGATTACATCGGAGTAAAATTGAGCTTAAAAGCAAGGGTTCAGATATTCAAAAATTTGAAAAGAAGTAGTTCGTTGAACCTTACGGTAGACAATGAAATTAAGCGGTATGTTCATAGCTGAACCCATAGAGGAAATAAATTATCTAGAGTCCCGACCGGTACCCGTCCTACCTGAAACACCCTCAAATTTTATTCGAGGTGAACTCTCTCAAATTCCGTATCCGTGAATACATGTGAGTGGTGGAAAAAAGGCAAAATGTCAGATTGAATTCTTGTCAAAAATGACAGTTCCACAATTTCGATTTCAAAAACAAAACATTTAATTTGAGATTCTACAAGTAAGTTTTTGTAAATTATTTTGTTTTGTCTAAACATTTAACAGAATTTATTTCTTTTCAGATCAAAAACCTTAACGATTAAGAGCTACAAGTGCATTTAATTGAAAAAACGATAGACCAGGAACCAGAAGAAAACAATGAGACTTACTCTACTCGGAGCTCAAGTAGGTAGGTACGTTAAAAAAAAAGAATCTCGTAAACAAAAGAATATTTATGTTGCTTTGTTTCAGCTATGGATTGCTCCAATAATATACTTTACTATCAACTCAAGAAGATGTAGGTACATAAGAATGAAAATCGACTTTATTAGCATCTCCTTAGTGTTTTCATTTCGGGTGCTGCCGATTACAAACCATGATACAGAAAGCAATTTCTCTCAAGAAATTTGGAAGGTTTGCTCAAAACAAGGGCGCTAGTCCCCAGGTGAATTTTATATTATATTTTGGTTTTCCCAAATTTGATCAGGTCAATTATTATAGTGGATTATACCTTTTTTATCTTTTGTTTCGTTTTTAGCAAATAATAATAAAAAAACAAATAAGCTGTTTTAAGTAGATTTTATTTTTTTATTCAGACATATGTTTAATTTAACAAAATTAAAAACGTAGTATTTTTAATCCTATTCCTATGTTTTGGTTCATCACGTTGGTATGTATTTCTTTGTGATTTCATGTGGTCAATAGCATTAGTCAGAAACTCGTTCTTTTTTGAGAGGATTAAGATATCCTGACTTCGAACCTCACCTTCAAAATTTTCTATTACATCAGGTTTTTAAAACCGGTAAAGCATGACGTATCTCTTAACTTTAAATTGCAAGATGATTTTGCAAAGTACATATCTTTGCTTTTAGCTCCAGTTCAAATCATTTTGCTATTTCACTTAGTTTTCGTAATTTCTTATTAGTTATGAAAGACTCTTGACTTTACCTGAAGTTTTGAAAAAAAACTAGATTGTAATTCTTTTGTGGTTTTAAATACTTCGTTTAATTTTTGATGCTGATTACGAATCCCAACTCCGATTTTATTTTATTTAATATTTCATTATTTATTTTTGTATTTTTTTCAATATATTACAAGAACTTGATGTTATAATCTTAAGACCACAAATTCGTTATAGGAAATAGTAAGAAATTGTAAAGGAAGAAAATATTGAAGGAAGATATTATAGATTTTGATAATCATCAGACATTTTTTTTGAAAAACAAAACTATTTCATGAAATTGATAGCATCGAAAAGCCTTTTATGTATGTATATAATTGCTTTCGAATTACAAACAAAATAATATCTAAAGATCCTAAATTGATAGAGTAATTCTGGATTCGGGTTTGAATTGAAGATGTTGACGGCATCGTAAGCAATAAATCATGAATGAAGAAAGGTATTTCAATTGAATTCCAGAGACCTACAATTTAAATTAGTAAAAGCAAAAATTAAGATAGTTCTTATTTTATTACTTATAAACACATCCTCACCAACTATATCACAGAGTTCGCCAAAAAAGTAAAAGGAGGATATTCAACTGTGAATTTCTGCAAAAAAGAACATAGTGAAACAGATCAATTGGCCAATCCTCGGTGGCAGGTACTGTCTTGAAAAACTGACTGTAGATTAAATTAACTATTGTTCACATCATGAGGAAGGACTTGCATACACTTCAATCTTTCGCCTATCCGTATCCAAATGTATGCTTCATTGAAGCCACATCAGGCACTCCGACACTATCAACAAAAGAAAACATGAGAAATTAACAACTAGAAATACGTAATAGTAAACTTACTTACTTCTAAGCCCGAAGTTAAGCTGCAATTAAGCATTAACAGCAGCAATACGATTTGGACGAACATAGCAAAAATCCACAGTTGAACCGCTTGGGGTTTTCCCGGTAACACTGTGTTACTATTGTTGATTATAAAACGAAATATTTTTGGAAAATTAATATATTGTTTGTGATGTTTAAGTATGAGTTGTAATAATTGTAGTGTGCTATACCTACTTAAGACTTTCCGGTAAATTTGGATCTTGTTTTGGCAGTGACGTCTTCGACTGCTTTTAGCTGCTTAAGTAACTCTTCGATTCTCTTCTTCTTTATGTCTTTGCCTCCTGGTTTATCTGATGAGTTTCAAATCGTAGGTGATGTTAATGCTGATGCTCTAACCGTAGCTTGTTTTTTGATTTGAATCAAAATTGTTTATCGCCTTGTAACAGTTTCCACTGAAAGAACATTATTTAGTTATGTCTTTAGTTAGAACTCTTAAAATATGCTCACTTTATTAGCTATTTTATCAGCTGTGCGCTTCCTCTTGACTGTGACGAGATGAGGATGACGATGTATCCGAACCATAACCACTAGACTTTGAAGATCCTAAAGATGATAAATGTTATACATGAGATAAATTTAAAAAATACAATCTCTCACCTCAACCGGAACAACTTATGCTTTCTCTTGGTGTTATCTGTTGAGCAGTTTATAATTATTACTTATTTTTACACTCATTCTTTTATTTCCAAACTGTTATACTTACTTGTACCTTTTTGAATATTGACTTCTTTTTAATAAAGCTTTTAGTCTTTGTAAAGCACTCGCAGCGGTTGGTCGTTATTATTATTTTGGCAATTCTTTTCGGTTATCTGCACAACAGGTTATGGGCCCAGATCCATATAAGTAAGAATATAAGTTAAATAACAGTTGTTAAAACCGCGTTATAATTTAATTCAACTAATCTCGCACGGAGAATTTTAAAAGGTAAATTCAAGCCCTATTAATAAATTGATCTGATAGATATAGTGCAGGGAGATTAGGGAGTGCTTTACAAAATGGCTGACAATGAATATAAAATTGAGAAGTTGGCTGGCCAGGAGCAGTGGAATCTATGGAAGTTCCAAGTTAAGATTCTGCTAAACGCCAGTGACTTGCTCAAATATGTTGATGGGGAATGTACCTATCCAGTTGTTGGGGGGGCAATTAAATCTGAAGATTTAGATGCGGCTGTGAAGGAATGGAAACGTGGTGACAGTAAAGCGCAGAAAATAATTGTCACAGCAATGGCACCACCATCTCTGTTGCACATTGTTAATTGCACTACAGCGAGGGGCATGTGGGTGAAACTAGAAACTGTATACGAAGCCAAATCTACAGAAAGTATTCACATGCTTCAACAAAGATTTTTCATGTTTGCAATGGATCCTGCAGATAACGTGGCGACTCATATATCAAAGTTGCAGTCCGTCGTACAACAGTTGGCAGATGTTGGTCAATCCATCTCTGAGTCCATGGTTGTCACAAAAATATTGCTGACCTTACCTGAAAAGTACGCACATTTTTATAGTGCGTGGGAATCTACGGAGAAGGCTAATCAGACTTTAGAAAATTTAACCTCTAGGCTAGTTATGGAGGAGGTAAGGTTACAGTCACATCAGTTAGGTAATAGCTTAGATTCTAGTAATGCGTTATTGGCCAGAAAGTCTCAAAACAAAAATGAGAAGAGGCAAGGTAGATTAGGCCAAAAGTCGAAGCCAGGTAGATGTTTTCTGTGTAAGAAAAGTGGACACTGGAAACGTGAATGTCCAGAAGCAGCATCTAAGGTAAATCCAAATCTCAATCGTGGACAGGCTTTCATTTGTGAGGCGGAGGTGGCGGGTCAGATTAAAAAACGAGATGAGTGGCTGTTAGATTCCGGGGCAAGCGATCATATGACCAATAGAAGAGAGTGGCTAATTGGTTACATTGAATTTAAGACGCCTTTGATCGTTCGCGTAGGTAATGGAGCTACGATCAGTGCAATTGGAAGAGGTAGCATCAATGTTCTTTGTTTTGCCAATAATATGTGGAAACAAAACCACATGGTCGATGTGCTATATGTGCCAAAAATGCATGTCAATCTATTCTCTTTAAGCACAGCCTTAGATAAGGGGTTATGTTTTACCTCTGATGATGCGAAATGTCAGTTATTAAAGAACGGAACAACAGTTGCAGTGGGAGTACGGGAATCAAAGCTTTTTAAACTTTTGATTAAAGTTGAATCGCATGATGTTGATGACGTTACAGCTAATGTAGCAGAAAATAAGAATGATACGTTACAATTTTGGCATGAAAAGCTTGCGCATCAGAACATCACTCAAGTGCGTCATATTTTTAAGAGATCTTCAAATACCGTTTGACGACAAAACAGATTTCTTTTGTGAAGGCTGCATGTACGGCAAGCAGCACCGAAAATCTTTTAAAAGCAGCCAAAGCAAAGCAACAAAAATTTTAGAGCTTGTCAGCGTAGATGTTTGTGGTCCCATTCAAGAGCAGTCCATTGGAGGCTCCCGATATTTTCTTTTATTCAAAGATAGTTTTTCACACTTTAGAAAGGTCTACTTCATGAAAGAAAAATCTGAGGTGTCAAAATTTCTTCGAATTTATTTGCAAGAAGTTGAAATTGAGACATGCAACCGTGTTAAAATGTTGAGGAGTGATAATGGGCTTGAGTTTATGAACCAAGATGTTCACAATTTATTACTTTCAAAGTGCATTAAACGTCAGATGACTGTTCCTTATACTCCGGAACAAAATGGTTCCGCGGAGAGGGAGATGCGGACAATCATGGAAGCCGCTAGGTCTATGATTCACTCCAAGAATCTTGGTCATAAATTCTGGGCTGAGGCAGTGAATACTGCTGTTCATATTTTGAATAGGACAGGCACAAGTAGTGTACAAGGGAAAACTCCATTCGAGCTGTGGTTTAATACAAAGCCCAATATTAAATATTTTAAAGTTTTTGGTACGGAAGTTTTTGTACATATACCTGATCAAAAGAGGCGTAAGCTTGACGAAAAATCAAAAAAGGGGTACTTTGTTGGTTATCAGGAAGGTGTGAAGGGATTTAGGGTTTATATTCCGGATACAAATAAAATTGAAATATCATGCAATGTCGTTTTCAAGAATTATCCTTCTGATAAGAATACTTCAGTTACAAAACAAAATATAGTTTCTTTTAAACGAACTGATGTAGATTCAAGTGAAGAACCTGACGAGACCACGTTAAAAGTATGCGATGGTGATGATGATAGGCTAACATGCGATGATTTGGAACAGAGTTGTGGGGTAGATGTTGAAGCTGATGATGATGAGGATGATGATGATGAGGAAGATGATGATGGTGAAGATTACTCAGATGCTTTGGATCCATCCTATGAACCATCAGAATCTGAAGAATCTCCAGTGGTTTCTACATCATTTGGTCTCAGAGACAGACTAAGAAGCAAGAAGCGTGCAGCAAAGAAGAGTGAGCAGGGTAAAATGAATTTTACTGTTACAGAAAGCTTAGCTTTGCTTGCTGAAGCTGATACCCCTTTGACCTACGAAGACGCTTTGTCGTGCCCTGATTCAAGTAAGTGGAAAGCAGCTATGGATGAGGAAATTTCTTCCCTAGAGAAAAATTTTACGTGGAAGCTCGTGAAGCTACCTGAAAAACGAAAGTTGGTAGATACGAAGTGGGTCTTTCAAAAAAAATGTGCCACAGCTAATGAAGATGTCCGATTTAAAGCAAGGCTCGTTGCTCGTGGGTTTAGTCAGCAATATGGAATTGATTATTTGGAAACATTTAGTCCTGTAGCCAAATTTTCTTCAGTAAGGGTTTTATTAAGCATCACAGCAGCAGAGAATTTACATATCAGACAATTTGACGTAAAAACGGCCTTCTTAAATGGAACTATTGACGAGGAGATTTACGTGAAACAACCTAGGGGATATGATGACAGAAGTGGGCGAGTATGTAAACTTCAAAAAAGTCTATATGGACTCAAGCAATCGTCCCGTTGCTGGAATCAGACTTTTACGAAATTGTTACGAGACTTTGGTTTAAAACAAACTGATGCTGATTCTTGTGTTTTCTCAAGCCATAAGAACGATAAGAAGATCATTCTAGCGATTTACATCGATGATGGCATAATGGCAGCAGCAGACAAGAAAGATATAGTCAGGCTTTGTGATTACTTAAAAAGTAAATTTGAGATAAAAGTTTTTCCAGCAAAACATTTTCTGGGTCTGGAAATAAGAAGATTCAGTGATGGTTCTATTCATCTCAGTCAGTCAATGTTTGCAGAAAGGATCGTACATAAATTCAACATGACGGATGCGTCTGTGGTGTCAACTCCTGCTGATCCCTCAATCAATGGAGCAGAAATGACGGATTGGAAGGAAGAGATCAAGTTTCCATATCGCAAGGCTGTTGGAAGCTTGATGTACTTGATGGTAGCGACACGTCCAGATTTGGCTTTCGCCGTTGGCTGTGTGAGCCGTTATCTAGAGAAACCATCAACCATTCATGTCAACATGGTAAAGCGTATTCTAAGATACGTCAAGGGGACCCTAAATTATGGTATATTTTTTGAATCAAACCTAAATTTTACTTTGAATTGTTATAGTGACGCAGACTATGCTGGAGACGTTAATACTCGGCGCTCCACAAGTGGGTTCGTCTTTCTATTGGGCTCAAGTTGCATCACATGGGCATCTCAAAGGCAGAAGTGTGTCTCCCTTTCTACAACCGAGTCGGAGTATGTCGCAGCGTCCGAAGCAGTTAAGGAGCTTGTCTGGTTGAAACAACTTCTGGAAGATTTACTGCCAATGAAAAATATTCGAGTTATGCTATATCTCGACAACCAAGGGGCTATTCGTTTAATCAAAAATCCCGAATTTCATAAGAGGACGAAACATATAGATGTACGATTCCATTTCATTAGAGAAAAGTTCTCTTGTGGTATGTTTGAATTGGAATACGTTCATACCAGCAAACAAATAAGCGACATATTTACTAAGCCATTAAATAAAGAAAGTTTTTATCGACTTAGATATTTGATGAATATAACTAACTTTAAAGAAAATGAACTAACGTAAATTTTGTTGGTATTTATAAATTAATTTTTCTTATTCATTTGTTATTTTTTTTTGAATTTATGGTACATTACTTAACTTCCATTTTGTATTTAATTTGTTTTGGAGTTTTTTTTATGAAACAATTGATATTGAAATACTTATAAAAGTGGGAGTGTTGAGCAGTTTATAATTATTACTTATTTTTACACTCATTCTTTTATTTCCAAACTGTTATACTTACTTGTACCTTTTTGAATATTGACTTCTTTTTAATAAAGCTTTTAGTCTTTGTAAAGCACTCGCAGCGGTTGGTCGTTATTATTATTTTGGCAATTCTTTTCGGTTATCTGCACAACATTATCAGTTCCAGAGTTTTTGGATGGTTTGGAAGATTGTTCAACAAATTCATCTCCATCCTCGTCGTCTTTGTCATCATCTTCTTCTTCTTCGTGACTGCTATGTAGTTTCTTCAGTTTTTTACTCCTTACGTTCCTCTTCCTCTTTCTCTAGTTGCCGTTCGGGTTAATTTGTATTTAATAGAGAACCGTTCGTAGCTTCATCTTCAATAGATGAAGCTAATATCACTCAGGTCTTCGTGGCTCATGTTAATAGCACCGTATTCGCGGTTATCATCTAGGCTACACCCATCACTGGACACACCAGAGTGCCTTTAACGTCGTGAGTTACGTTCCTTGAACTTCCTAATTTAGTTTCCTTGAACTTCGTCATTTACGTCTGGCAGGTGGAATGGATTGATTGCAAGATACCGCTCCCGGCCTCTGTGCACCACTCTTTTCGCTGCTAGATAAAACAGATTTGCTGGGCGACTTGGTGTTCTCTTTGGCGCTTCAAGCTTTGTCAATTTTATCGCTTGATGATGACGACGAAGACGATGATGAAACTTGTTCGAATTGGATGATGCTCTTGATGAACGTGAACTTACGCGCGACGACCACGATACTGCTCGTATCGTATGCCCAACCCGACTTTTTCGATCCGGATTTCATTGGTGTGGCTGATTTAATAGATGCATTCGATTTGACCGATCTAGATTTCGAGTTACTTAAATCTTCTGGTTAGAAGCAATCTTTGGTGCTTCTCAAAATAAAAATCTGAATAAATTATATTTTTGAAAGAAAAAATATTCAGTATTTGTTTTTGTTTTGATTTCATTTTTGTTGTCAAAATACTCACCTAGCTGTTGATCTGTCAAAACTGGGAACAACTCAAATTGGGCTACGCTCGCATTGCAGTTCTAGGGTGCGTTTATACTTTCTGCACGATTTTTTCTGTTTTAAGTGAAACTTTTCATAAAAATCAAAGAATTTGTTTGCCAAAAGCAGTCAAATATTATTTTTAGTACAGTTTTCACTAAAAAGAAGTTGCAAAATTCATTTTTCTTAAAATATTGCATTAATTTTTTAATTTTTGAATTCAACGGATCTCTTTTTTGAACGGCTGAGTTCACCTCACATTGTTTTCCCCCTAATTGTGCAAACTTCACCAAAAGCCCATAACAACTACATAGAATCTGGATTTTCCCATAAGAAATGCACGGGACAACTAACACATACTTATGCTAATGGGCAAAATTCTCTCAATTTAGTTTGTAGGCCGAAAGAGAGCAAACCCATTAAGTCGGGACTCTAGATAATATATTTCCTCTATGTGCATTGCTGGAAATTAATTTTGTTTTGTTTACATTTTCGTAGAACTGTCAAAATACTCACCTTGCTGTTAATCTGTCAAAACTGGGTTAAACTCAAATTAGGCCACGTTCGCATTGTAGTTCTATGGTGCGCCTATACTTTCTGCATGATTTTTTCTGTTTTTATCAAAAATTTTCATAAAAATCATAGAATTTGTTTGCCAAAAGCAGTCAAATATTATTTTTAGTACAGTTTTCACTGAAAAGGAACCATAAAACTAATTTTTCTTAAATTATTGCATTAATTTTTCAATTTTTGAATTCAACGGATCTCTTTTTTCAACGGCTCAGTTCACCTCATAGTTTTTCCCCCGCGGTTGAGCAATATGGGCACAAAATTCCATAACAACTACATTCATAATGGCTTTTTCCCATAAGAAATGCACGGGACAACTAACACATGCTTATCCTTATGGACAAAATCCTTTCAATTTAGCTTGTAGGCCGAAAGAGAGCAAACCCATTAAGTCGGGACTCTAGATAATATATTTCCTCTGTGATGTGAATAATGCTTTATAGTTAATTTATCGATCTACTACAAGTTCTTCAAAAAAAAAAATAAACTTGGCATCACTACTCATCTATTACATTTACGAATTACCCAACCAAAGCAAAATACCACAAAAAATTGGTTTCTTTTATTCTTTTCTTATTTTATGAGTTGCTTTTTCTTGCATTGTAAACACCCCATGCAAGTTGAAAAAGTTGCCATGTTTTGTCCTTCTCGCATTTTTCTCCAATCTATCGGTTTCAGTTGCTTTTCTGTTGTCGTTCCGTTGTGTTTCCTACTGTTGTTGTAGCGCTAACAGTTACTCCGCCGTTCGTTCGTTCGTTTTATTTCTATTTTTCATTCGCTGTAATTTTCTTGGCAATGCCGCCCGCCGCAGTATCGAGACCCGAGACTAAACTCAACTCCAACAAGAAAATCAACTAAAATAATAATTCTCTAATTTCAATTGGAGTGAATCTAATGTCAATAAAGTTACAAGTGAAATTCTAGCAAAAATTTGTACCAAATTAAAAAACAAAAGTTTATAAAAATATTAATTCAAAAGAAAAAACAAGGGCTTCCGCGAAATTGAAATAAAAAAGAAAAACAAGAAAAATTTCATGTTTATCATGAGCCCTCTGTTTATGTGCGTGCGATAAGGACAACCCTTAAGCTTGAATTGTTGTTCAAAAAAACCCAAAAGTAAAAACGAGACATCGTAAGCGTTGGCATTTTTGAAGGAATTTTTCACTTCCACTTCCATCGAGCACCGCGCTGCTCCGCCGACCAGAAGGGATATTTTTGTTCGTGCAATTCTGTACTGTGTACCAAAAGTAGAAGAAGAGAGTCGAAGTGATAAATAAATAAAAGAACCAAAATTTCGATCTCCCTCACCTGCACCTCTCTTCTGTATCTGTTCCGTTTTGTTTCTTTCTACTTTTCTAGTTGTTTTGTTGGCCCCGCACCCGCACCGCAAGCTACAACACAACACAACCTGAGCCCTAGCATCATTCTATCTCTCCTCGTTTATCATTTTTGTTTTACGTTTTTTGGGCTGTCAGAATTTCCGATATCGAATTCCTGTGTTGTGTCGTCGTCCGTCGACTGTCGAAAATAAAGTGCAACGCCAACGGCTGTACTGAAAAATACACATACAAAAGTGCAAAAGACCCAAAAATCTTTCAAAAGGGGGCTTGATAAAAATAAATTAATTAATTAAAGTTAAATAAAGCAAAGCAAAACTGCAATTATTGTGTCTTTCGTCTTTCCAAATTCAAAACGAAGCGAAGGTGTGAAAAATATTTAACAAAAATCCAAGCTAAACCAAGAGAAACACGTCAAGAGAGCTGCAAGAAGAAAGTGCCAAAAGAATCCAATAAGAAATGTGAAATAGTGATAAAAGAAAATAAAAAAATAGTGCAAGAAACCGAAGAGCAGCAAATTGTGATAAAAATATTTTTCTTTTTTTGGTTTCTTCGATTTGTTCATAAATGTTTATGGATGGAATTTTGATTAAGAGTAAAAACAAAACCCTCTAAAAAGTTGTATATGAAAATGGATACATTAACTTGGAGTAACCCTTTGGCAGGGACATCTTCTTCTTCTGCTGCAGAACCAGAGGCGCCTGCAATGTAAAATAAAATGTAAGGACGCATAAAAGAAATATACAACTCCAAGAACCTAGATTTATAGAATTGTTGTCCATTATTTTTCTTCTTTTTTTGCGGATTGGAAATTTGAATACCTATTTCCAAATCTAAATTTATTTATTTTTTCTTGTTTACCTCCATGGTCTGGTTAATGGACATCAGTTTTGCTCATGTCTCGTTGTTTTTACTTTTTGTTGGTGGTGGATATGGATACCTACTTGGTACTTTTGATAACATCTGCTTTTTGGCCATTTTGGAGATTATTTTTATTATTATTGTCTGTCTCGAAGATTTTTCACTAGTATCTTCTTCCATCCCCAAAAAATACAATAAAAGTATAGAATTAAGTAAGAAGTAGAGCAGAGAAGAATGAATTACTGTTAGGTACTTCTTCTTTTATTTTATTTTTTTTTTCTTAATACGTTTGGACTCGGTCGTAAATTCTTATTTGCTCCAATTCACGGAAATATGCCAAAAGAAGAAATAAAATAAAGCAAAGCTAGATTTGGATCAGAAACATAGATTTTAATTTGAAGATAAAGTTATTTATAGGAATTTCAGACACTTTCGCAGTAGATAATGAGGGACTTCTTGTTTTTGATAATACCTACTTTTAGTAGTTACATATATTACATTAGGTTTGCAGGATGAATTCAGGTACGGAGCCGGTTTATATTCTGGTTCTTGTATGTTCGCTAAATAAGGAGCATAATAGCAGCAAGAAGTTGAGTTAGATGCCTTCCTGAAATCTTCATTTATAATGCTTCTCTTCTTGTCTTCAAGGATGCTTACATAGTATTGACGAACAGATAATAAGTTTTGCTGTTTCCATATATCCATAAAATTACTCATTAAGGCGGCCTTAAATTTTGTTGCCCAGTTTGGTCGTTGGGAGTTGTTATGGGTTCTCAAGATTTCGTTGTAACACTTTTTAATTAGGCGCTCATCAGAGGCATTCAACAGTTTTTCCCAGAAATGCAAAGCTCTTTTCTTTGCTTTGTGTGTTTTTAGCTTGACCAAGCAACTTCTTTAAAACTGAAGTTTGAATAACTTCAATTTTGTCTCCAGCTTCCAGACCCCATATCTCCGCACAGTATAGTAAAGTCGATTTAATTGTTGAATTATAAACTTTGATTCTTCCTTCCCAGTTTTCCATGTAAGGGCTCCTCATAGCTTTTTCGGTTACTGCTGCTGCTGCTCTTGCCTTGGTTTTGAAGACATTCATGGTTTCATTCCAAGATCCAGTTCGACTCAAGGTTATTCCCAGATATTCAAAGCTATCTACAACTTCAATTGAGTCTTCTTTATATGCAAATCTTTCCGGGCATGATGATATTTTTCTTTTTGCAAAGTTTACTATCTTCGATTTTTCCGTATTTAATGTCATATCTTTTGCTGTAAAATATTTTTCAAGTGATTTCAAAGTTTTTCTTAAATGAAGCTCAGATTGAGCGAAGACAGCAATATCGTCGGCATATGCTATCAGGATAATATTTGTTGTTTCCGAAATGTCTATTCCTGTAAGGCCCTCGATTCTTAAGAATTCTTCCAAATCATTTATATATAAGTTAAATAGGAGGGCACTTGATGGATCACCCTGTAGAACACCCTTTGTGACATTCACTTCTTCTGTTAGGCCGCTTGTTGTCTTAATAGCAATTTTGGTTTTCACATATATGTTTTGAAATGCATGTATTAATTTCCCACTTGCTCCAATGGATCTAAGGTGGGTCCATAGCTTATCGTGATTCACACTATCGAATGCTCCTTTAAGGTCAACAAAGATTACAAAAAAACTTCCCTTCTTTTTTGCAAGAGTAATATCTGTGATTGCACTTAGGATAAAGAGGTTATCAGCACAACTTCGTCCTTTTCTGAAACCGTTCTGGAATTCAGGAATTAGTTGCTCTTCTTCTGCCCACTCTTGAAGCCTGTTTGATAGGATTTGGGTGTAAACTTTCATCAAAGCATTTTCGATCGCTATAGGTCGATAGTTCGTTGGTAGAGATTTATCACCTTTTTTAAATATCATTGTAATGTCTGCTCTAAAAATGGCTGATAGGTTTCTTCCTTCGTTATCGAACAGGCTTTGAAAGAAAGAAAGTAAATATTCAAACCATAGGTTTGGTAGATGCTTAATGAACTCGATTACAATCCTATCCGGACCCGCGGATTTATTATTGCGCAGCCCAAATATAACTGTTATCAGTTCGTCCCTGCTTATGTCTCTATCAAGAAATGGATGATACGTATCGGCAGAAGGTCTATACACTACCTCATTGCCACTATACATATCCTGGAGGTAATCGTCCCAAACTTCCTTCGTAATATGGTTTCGAGCAATAGAGTTTGGTTGGATGCTTTTGATTGCTCTCCAAAAATCTTTGCTGTTTTTTGTGTTTTGAAGTTGTTGTGTTAGGTCCTTATTGGATTGCTTTTTAGCGGAGTTCAAGGTTGATACGTATAATTTCCTGCTGGAGATGTACTCTGATCTTTTGTTTATGTTATTAGGGTCTTTTCGATAACTTCTCATTTTCTGCTTCATTTCTCGCTTTTGCAATCTGCAATCATTATTGAACCATTTATTCTTTTGGAACATTGGTGCAGTATAAATCTTATAGTGTTTCATCATTCCGCATTCTTCTGCAGCATGCTTGATGTTTTCGAATATTTGTTGGTATCCAATTGTATCTCCATTCATTTGTAAACTTGCATACACGAGATGTAGTTTTCCGCTGCAGACGTATTCCAAACTAGTTTCCAAGTTGAGAACATATTTGGAGTAATATCCAAACTTGTTGTAGACGGGCACAGAAAGTTTAAGATACAGCACATATGATCAGAGTGTAGCAAAATCTGAGATACCTCAAAGTCATCAATGTTTGTCGCCCCTTCTAGATTAACCCATACAGTGTCCACGGTGCTTCTACCCTGGTGTGATTCAAATGTAAAGTCACCGTATGCATCGCTTCTACTTCTTCCATTTATAAGTAACAGACCAGCGTTTTCAAATATCTCACCAAGTAATTTACCTCTCCTATTTATGATTGTGTCTCTACTCTTTCTTGTGTGGGATAGTTGTGAGCCTTCCAATATGTCGCTGTCTAATTGATTCGATAGTCCGAAACGAGCATTTAAGTCTCCTCCTATTATAATTGTATGCGTGGGGTAATTATTCTGTAGGCATTCTAATTCCTCTTGTATAAGTTCACAGCATGAGTTATCATGCCTTTCTCTAGACGGGCTAAGATAAGCAAAGTATATTATGTACTTTATTTTTTGGCCAGAATCTTTCGAAGATGATAGTGTTATTATTGTGTATAGGGTGATGGCATGTAGGGTTTGCCATCTCAAATAGTCGGCCATGAACTCTTCAATTTAATGTTAATACAAATAAATAAATTATGTGGCGCAACAGTCCGTTGAGAACTAGGGCCTAGTGACTTACAACTCTCATCCGTTCAGGTGTGCAAGTAATGTTGTCAGGGATGGATGGGATTTGAGAAAGCACTTTTCATGACAAGAATTACTCTTGGAGGATTAGTCAATTCCTCGCAAGAGGCAGTACCAATGAAAAAAGCAGGGATTGATCCCAATAACTCTTGCTTGGTAGGTACTACTAAGGGCAATATGGAACATATTTTATGTATTCGTAAGATTAACACTTCTCTTCCAAATATTTTCTATAAATTTTAAATCTTTTACATTAAATTGTTGAATCTTTTAATTTACAAAACTATAAAGTTTGTAATATTTTGAAAAAAAATTTCTAGGCAACTTCTTTTCATGCAGATTATATAAATCAATACCCGTGTTTTGTTGGAAAATCTATCAATAGTATAGTAGGATTTTACACGAATAACAAAAACAATACCCGCAGTATGAATACTACCGATAAAAGTTAAAGTAGAATCTTACTGCGGATGGGTTTTTGACATTTATACGAGTCTTGAAAGGATCTTATGTGATTTCATTCTCAAATGTTGGTACGATTGACATTGCATTTGTATTTCGATGGCTGTGTTCGTTGAGTAGTTGTGTTCATGTGTTTTCCTTTGGAAAAAAAAATCAATCTGTTACTGTTGATATTATTTAGTTTTGTTAATGAAAATGGACTAACTGGGCTTATTTTGCCAGAGAAAACAATAAAAAAGATAATTAAGTACAAGAAGATTTAAAAATTATTGTTTGACAGCACTTTCTATAATGCAAATGGTGTTTCGATGTTTCTTATGCAGTGCAAGTGAGATAGTTTGATTCGTGTTAAACAATGAAGAACTGCACCATATAAGAATATGCTACCTACTCCATGTGCAATTTTTTTTTGTTTTAATTTGATTAAAACAAAACTATATTTTTTGTACACAAACATGCAAATAAACAGACCATAATGCATTATCTGTAAAACCAACTAATCCACACAGGTTTTTCTTCACAAATTTTGACTCGACTCCGATCCCCGACCGGAATCGAGGCGAATCAAGCTCATTTCAACTCAATTCAGGTATACAAAGAATTGAGGCAAGCTTCAAGCAATTTCTCACTGTACTATATATGGAATACTATATATTAAAAACACAGTAAATCGTAGGACCTAGTGAATTGCAACTCTCAACCATTCCTGTGTGCTAGTAATGTTCTCTAGTTGTATTAATTAAGTGAAATAGCTTTAGACAATAAAATTTTATAAGTTACAACAAAGTATGTTCTGTGTGTACGCTGAAACATGATTATAGATCTTAAGTTCATAAACGTAGCGGCAAATATGGTTAAATGCAATTTAAAGTTTTCTTTTTGCATTTCCAAAACTGAAATAAGTAATTTGTAATTATAGGGCGTATAATGCTTTGACAATGAGGGCTAAGGCACCCGTATACTTTCCCTACTACACTCATAACACTGTCATCCCATCAAAGCGTCATGTTAAACCAGATCCCTAAGTTCTTTGTTTTGTCGTCATTATTTGATTGGTATATTTCCTTGAGAAACATTTGGAAAGTAAATTAAATCCAGTTTATTTTTAAAAACAACTAAACACTTAGATTTGTTTGGGTTTAACAGTAAACTATTTCATTCAGCCCATTCTACTATGCTTTGCAGATCAGAGTTAAGCCTAGAAGCACCATCTTCAATTTATTCGATTTTGCAAGAAAAGTTAAGCTGCACATCATCAGCATTCATATGCAAACTAGCTTCTCTAATATTTTACGCTTGATTATTATAACTATTGTAAAAAACAGTGGAACCAATATAGATCCCTGAGGAACTGCACTCAAAATATTTTTGAACTGTGATCTAGAATCGTCATTCAAAAACGCTAATTATTTTTAGCTTGTTGTATATTATATTTTTTTTTGTGAAACTTGCTCACGAGAGGTACTTGGACAATAAAATTAAGTTTTTTTTATATCCCACAAACAAAACAATACTTTTTTAAAAGTTTAAGTTGTCCTGAATTCAAATCCCTGGCTATCGTTTTCCATGAAAAGCGCTGAAAGAGGACCTTCTCTTGCTTGTGCGAGCTACCGAATTTTAATTTTGTCAACCTTCCTTTCATATCGTCATACAAATTCTCTATGAGACTTAGGTGGAGAGAATGAGCAGGCCATTCTATGAAGTCATTGTTTCGGGTCCCAATTTTATAATAGCCACACATACGCGGACGTATGGAAGACTTATGTTTTACAGTTTTTCTACATTTAAGCGCTGATCCATGATATTTAAAAGCCATGTAATAGGACCAACTTTATAGTAAGAAAAACAGCTCGACATAATTGATTGGTGTATTTCCTAGAAACTATTGAAAAGTAACTTAAATCTTGTTTATTTTTACAAACAACTAACTACTTAGATTATTTTGGGTTTTACAGTAAACTATTTCATTCCGCCCATTCTACTATGCTCTTCAATCAATCCGATTTTCCAAGAAAAGTTAAGCTGCAAAACATCAGCTTTCATGTATAAACTAGATTGTCTAATACTTTGAGGTAGATTTTTTAGTAATGTTGTAAAAAGCAGTGGACCCAATATAGATCCCTGAGGAACTCAAAATATTTTAGAACTATGGTTTAGAATCTTCATTTAAAAACGCTAATTGTTTTCTTTCGTGCAAATACGATTGTATCAAACTATCATTACTATCTGTGAAATTCTTTCAAGTGTTGATACTAGGATCATATTATGATCATCGGTCTTAGGGAAGTCCAACAATGTTACAAAAGTCATTGCTGATAGAAGTTCGAATATTATGTGATACTTTTATCAACGCAGATAGGCAACTATGCTTATGCCTAAAACCACACTCTTTTTTACATATAAGATTATTTGTTTTCAAGAAACTAGAAAGTTTGAAAGTAAAGAAGTTTTTCCATGGCTTTTGCAAAATATGTCAATATTGAAATAAGTCTAATTCAGGTGCAAAAGTCTTGTAGCCGGCGCACAGTGGCCCGTTTTGACTTTTTTGGTTGCAAAAATCATATCTCCTAAACGAATAAAGATATTGCTTTAATTTTTTTTTTATCTTGAAGGAAATTTCTAAGGCTATAAAAATTGTGACTTTCAAAAAAAACTGTTCACAGGGTGTTTCAGAAATTTGTGTTAAAATAAGAAGTTTTAGCAAAGGTCATAAACATAGCGGTATTTTAATATGCAATCGTCAAAATCATTTTTTTTAAGTAATCTGAGTGAATTGAAACAGTAGAGCAAAAAAAAAAAAACTGTTTACAGGGTGTTTCAGAAATTTGTGTTAAAATAAGAAGTTTTAACAAAGGTCATAAACATAGCGTTATTTTAATATGCAATCGCCAAAATCATTTTTTTAAGTAATCTGAGTGAATTGAAACAGTAGAGCAAAAAAAACTGTTTACAGGGTGTTTCAGAAATTTGTGTTAAAATTAAAAGTTTTAACAAAGGTGATAAACGTAGCGGTATTTTAATATGCAATCATCAAAATCAATTTTTTAAGTAATTTAGTGAATTGAAACAGTGGAGCAAAGAGCAAAAGAACCAATTCGAGTGAAACAGTGGGGAAAAAAGTATTTTTTTTTTTAATTTTAAGGCATTTTTTTTTATTTTCCAGTATTCAAGAGTACATAATGTATTTTGGTTATACATATATCAAAAGTCAGTGTAAAAAGAAATAAAGACAAAACAAATTAATATATAAACACTAAATTTCTTGAAAACTGTCATCTAAGTCCGGGGAAATGTGTAATAAACTCATCATTTCTGGAGAGTATCGTTCTTTCAGATCTTTTTGGCTTCTCACATGCCTTAATGAAGAAATAAGTGGATCCGAAGAGGTTGCAATCATGTTAAATAGGTCCTCATTCTGCCGAATCCTTGAAACTTTACACGTATTCTGATATCGATATTTCTTGTAGTCTTTATTTTTGCATTCCTGGGCTTCTTCTGACAGTTCTCCAAGTGGTAGTGATTGATATTCAATGATATTTTGACTATGAACCAATATTTTGTGTAGTGTAGGTGTGAGTAATTTTTCAGGATACTTTTGTTTTAAAAGCTCTGCAGTTTTATTTCCAAATTTAACTGCATTCACTACTTCTCTGCAATTTAAAACGTTCAATATTACTTTGAGCCTCATTATAACTTCTCCATTGACTCCAGTTATTCGAGCGGTTGCATCTGACTGTTCAAAAAATCTTCTTGCAGTGTTTCCGTCATTAGTGTTTCCAAACCCTTGCTTTGGTTTATCCACATCAAGGCCAAGCTCATCGCGAAAACGCCTTTGGATCTCTTGTTTTCTTCTTTTTTCCGCCTCCTTGGTCCCAACCGATTCATCAGTACCTTCTCCTTCTTGTCGAAGAGTATACGCAAGCTTCAAAATAAATTCCATGCATCTGATTCTAGCGTGCAGTGGAGAGATTCCATATTCGTAATTATGTTCGTCCTCAATTGATTCATCTTTATTGAAATTCTTTTGTGTCCTTTTGCATATCGGACATGACCGCGTAGACTTTGTTTCCGTTAATTCGTTTAATACTCTTCCGTCTATCATAGTTACAAAGAACTCGTGATTCACAGTAATAGTTGTTTCTTCATTAACTTTATATATTGTTGGTTGAATATCTGCTTATCTTATACTCAAAGCTTCAGAGAGATGTTCTGTACATATCTCCTTTGTAGCTTTGATTATTTTTTGTTTTTTAGTAAATGTTGCGCACTCATTGACTGTCTTTCTTGGTCTTCCTCTCGATGTAGTTGGGAGATCACCCGCTTCTTCTGTTTGTCCGGTATTGATATGCAGAGATAAGGAAAGCCATTCTGCATTCTTTTTAAAGTTATTTCTCGATCTTTTGGCTGCTATCCATTTTCTATCAAGGTTGTAATAGAATTGTTTTAATATCTGTTTGATTGCATTTGCATCTGGTAGTTGGTATTCAATTTCCACGGCAGATATAAACTCATTGCAAGTGGTAACATTGACAAAAAGTTCAAACAAATCCTTATTCGGAATATCCATTTTAAATTGTTTTGAAAAATAAAAGCAACTGCTCGAACGCTCGTTTGAATTCTAAATGATTATTTTAGTCAAATGTTTCATCTTTTTATACCTTAGAGTAAATACCTGCACTCAAGTCGCTTTAATCCTTATATTAATTATATTTAAAGACACCCCAATAAAACTACCTGTCTGTCTACCTGTATACTAACATATTCCAAAATCGTTTTATCCTTAAATCTTATCAATAAATTCTTAATCTTAATCCTTATCAATAAAAGTACCTGATCAAAATTCAATCGTACCCGAAAACAAATGCTTTATTTAAAATTTTATAACAGGATTAAAAAAATTAGTTCTAAAACTCTTGAAAATCTTATGTAATAAACAAAAAATAAAAATGATTTACCTTTTTAAAATAAAATCATCTTTTGTAAATCCACCACACACAAAACAAAGAAAACCATAAAAAAAAATTTCCATAAAAAAAGAGGGAAAAAATGACTGACTTCATCACTTCAAATCTCCCTAGCTCAGTTCGATGCAAAATGACGCAGTTGATCTTTTGGATTTATGTAAAGGAATATATAAGGATTCTGAATCAGTTGAGATCTTAGCACCACTCGTTGAACCTTTTTTTTCTATCCAATTTGAAGTCGAAAAAGTGTGCAAAAAGTAGTGTTTCCAAAAAAATTAAATTAAACAATTAAAACATTTTTTTTTGTTTTTTTTTTGTTTTAACTACCGATCTAAATAATGGCAAAGCATATCATAAAAACAAAAACGAAAAGCGTTTGGAAGCCCTTTTTCTAGTTTTTTCATTCAAAGTTAAGAAAAAAAATAAAAAAAATAAAACAAAATTATCATCATAAAAAATGTTCAACTTTGGCCTGCTCTATAAGGCACACCAATAACCCAAATTGAATATTTTTTTCGATTACTCAAGCTCCAAATATTTGTGAGTCCAGTGAACTAAAAAGTTTTGCATTATAGACCCACTCGAAAAATGAATATTGCAAGCAGTTTTGCATAAACGGGCCACTGTGCGGCGTTTTGAGAACGCAAATAACTTTTGCGAACTTCTATATAACTTCGAGTTGAAAGCATATGTCAAAACGGATAGAATATGTGGGAAAATCATTTTGACAAATATTGGATGGATATTATCTTAGTCGATTTAGATATCATACTTTAGATAGCTTTTACAACATCGGTTGGTTCTAATTCTGAAAAATTAAAAAAAACTATTAGTGTCTTTTGGATCGATTATAGGTGCAATAAAATTGGTACAAGTTCGTTGCGACCACCTTAAGAATTTGTTGTTAATCTTATTCGGATCAATATTATCTAAATCTTGCTTTTTATTACGTCCGATCTCCATTTTCCGCAAATTTGTTCATAAAATTGATGATGGCAGATTACTATCAAGTATTTTGGAGTAATAGGTATAATTTTTCAGCTTGTTGTATTTTAGGATTAACATTTGTACATAGAAAACGAAAATAATTTTAAAACTCGGTTAACTTGAATTGTTGATTTTTTAATAATTAATTCATTAACTCCGAAAATAAACCCAGAATTGTCTGCATGCCTTACAACTCTTGTCTTTAGTGGTACATGAATATTTAATAGGTCACTTAAGTTATTTTGCAAAAATTCTACTTGCTCATCTGAATTTACCATAAAACAAATCATGGCAAATGTAAGACATAATAGTTTTAAAATGTAGATATTCCAAATAATATACAATAGAACAAATTAAAATAAAGAAAACAAATCAAATTCGGATCGAATTAGAAACGGGTTAGCTGTCCTGAATTCAAATCCTACGCTATCGCCTGCCATACAAAGTGCGATAAGAGAACCTACTCTTTGCTTTTGCCAGCTAGCGAGCCTTAAATTTGTCTACATTCGAGTTACGATTGCATTTATGTAGTTTAGTTAAGCTCATTGCTGTTTTCGGTTTGGCCTTCCAAAGCTTTCCTTTGATTTCCTTTGGTGGATGAGTGTAAATATAACTGCCAAGGGTTTTCCAATCACAATCATAGTTTTATATAACTCACCAAGTGCATCGTGTCTAGTATTTTGTGATAGATTTGCAGATATGCTAGAAGAGTTAAATGAAAACGCGAAAGACTTTATAATTGTCGGTGATTTTAATATAGATTGGTTAGATAAAAACTTTACATATCAAAAAGAAATTCAAAGAATTATTTATGAAAATACAGCTTCACAAATCAAACATAGCCCTACTCGAATAACTCCAAGTTCTAAAACGTTAATAGATTATGTAGTTACAAATTCGTGCTTAGTTTCCACAGAAAGGAATAGTGAATTAAAAATTACTGATCATGAAACAATAATAGTGAAATTGAAATCGAAAGAAAAAAATAAAGTTAAATTTACACAAAAAACCTTTAAGTTCATGAAGTACAACAAAGATGCGTTTATAAATGACATCAGACAAAGTCAGTTAAGAAACATATGTTTTCCACTCGTTGATGTACATTATTTAAGTAATCTTTTTTCAAGTGAAATGTTAAGAATCGTAAATAACTGTGCTGAGACAAAAGTGGTTAACGAAAACTCGGTAGAGTGGTTTAATGATAATTTCAGAAACTTAAAAAGAGAAAAGATAGCTTGTTACCATAGAGCCTTACTAACAGAAGAAATTAGTGATTGGGAGTCTTATAAGCGGACGCGAAATCGGTATAAAAAAGAATTAGTAAAAAGCAAAGGACTTTTCGTTCAAAATAAAATTCTTATGCAATCGGACCAAAAAGCTATGTGGAAAACCTTAAAAAATACGTGTTGGGATCAACAAGAGTTGAAATTGAAGAGAACATTATTTTTAATGGAGTAGTGATTAATAATTCAAAAGTGATCGCGGATGAATTCAATACTTTTTTTATTAATAGTGTATCAGAAATAAATCAGTCAATTGAGGTTATTCAATATGTTAATCAAATTGATGAATATCCGTGTCGCTTTAAATTCAGTCCTGTGAACAATTCTGATTTATCTGAAGTTTTGACATCAATGAAACAGAAAAAAGATTTTAATTATATGAGCCCAAAGATGTTTTTGGATGCATTTGGAGAAATAGAGGACGTTCTTACGGAAATTGTAAATAAATCTTTACTCTCAGGATGTTTTAAAAGCTCATGGAAGGAATCGTTGGTCTCACCAATACAAAAAGTGAAAGGCTCAAGGCGGTGTGAAGAATATCGACCAGTAAACGCATTGCCATTGTACGAAAAACTTATAGAAAAAATTGTTAAAATTCAACTGCAAAAATACATAGACAACAACAATATCTTAATCGAAAGTCAGTTTGGATTTAGAAGTCACCATTCCTGTGAATCTGCATTAAACTATGTTCTCATAAATTGGAAAGAGGATATGGCAGCAGGATCTACCATTATTGCAGTGTTCTTGGACCTAAAGCGGGCTTTTGAAACGATCGACAGAGGTATATTAATACAAAAGTTGAAGCAGTATGGTATCCGAGAAAAAGAAATTCAGTGGTTCAAATCATACCTTGATCAGAGAACTCAGAGAACATCAATGAATGGGAAACTTTCGGAGATAACTCAAACGCTTTTGGGAGTGCCTCAGGGCTCAATACTTGGACCAGTTTTGTTCCTACTATACATAAATGATGTATGCAAAGTTTTGAAGCATTGTAAAATAGTCATGTTTGCCGATGATGCCCTAATATACATCGTGGGTAGAGATGTGTCAGCTTTAACTCAGCAACTACAAGAAGATCTCGACAGCATAAGCATCTGGTTCAAAGCTAACAAGCTGAAGACAAATGTTCAAAAAACGAAGGCGATGATATTTAAAACGCAGTGCAATATAGACTTAAGTATAGACAATGAAAACATAGAACAAGTAGATCAAATAAAATACTTAGGTGTGATAATAGATCAGAATTTAAAGTTCGATAAACATGTGGACTATATTGTTAAAAAAATATCCAAAAAAGTGCAATTTTTTCGAAGAATCAAAAGTAAATTAGATTTCAATTCATCTATTAGAGTATATAATGTTATAATAAAACCACATTTTGAATATTGTTCATCTGTATTATTTCTATTAAGTCAAAGTAACATATATAGACTGCAAAAACTCCAAAACAAATCAATGCGAATAATATTAAATTGTAATCGTTATACAAGTATTTTAAATATGTTAAATCGACTAGAGTGGTTAAGCGTCAAACAACAGTTAGTAGTAGATGTTCTATTGTTTGTTCAAAAAATGAGAATGGGAGATTTGCCTAGCTATTTTAGTGATTTAGTTATATATGTGGGTGAAGTCCAACCATATCAATTGCGAAATGTAAATAATTTGCGACTTCCTAATTATAGAAACACAATAACACAAAACAGTGTAATATACAAAGGCTTTCAAATTTTTAATTCCTTGCCAGAACATGTTAAACTGGAAACAAATTTTAATATATATAAGCGCAATGTAAATGAATTTGTCAAAACTAATTTTTAAGATATATAATAATTGTATTATTAAGTAGCTTAATTTATATTTACTATAAATGCTAAAAAAATCAAATCAATCAAAAAAAAAAAAAAAAAAAAAACTACTCACTGAATCTCTATGACAATAAGGTCGAGAAAATGAGCAGGCCATTTTATAAGGTCATTGTTTTTACGTGGAAATCATTGCTTTGCTTTTCTATTTATGTGTTTCGGGTCCCAATTTTATTGGAATACCGATCGTCCGAGTATTGAAGCATTATGTTTTGTAGTTTTTCTACATTGGATGTTAGAACACCAAGAGTAATTCTTCTTTTATGTTGTTATCGGCTCCGATTATTGACCCTGGGAACTTGGAGAATTGTACTACTCAAATTTTATGCTTCGCTACTCTAATGTTTTCATCAACCATCCTCCTCGCAATCCTTCACTGATTTGTAGCTTCAGGTTATACCTATGAAACCTTCTCAACCTGTATAAAGGAAGGGTTCTATAATGATATCGAGTATATGGATGAGCCTTATAAAGATGATTCTTTGTCTTAAGTCAAACCAAACGATTACCTTTTTAAAGTCTATTAAGGATTTGATAGAGATAATAAATACGAATGGGTTTTAATATTGGTCTTGGTCAACCTACATAGTCTTGTCATTTTTTTGAGCTGATGAATTCTCTCACGTCTTTGTATGGTTCTACCTCTATGGTAAGCCTGCCTAAGGGTATTCCCCTGTGGCTTCGCACACTGTTATACTTTGAACTTTAGGGGCTGTCGGTTCTTGTAAAATAGAGGAGATCGTCTTAAAGGTGGTACTCAGCAAGGATGTGTCTCCTTTTTTTTTATTTTACATGAGATAACTTTCCATAGTTTGTCAAGGATTTTTTTCATTCCCCCCCTCTAAATTTTGTCAATTTTTTGTAGTCGGCAAAGAACCAAACTCGAAATTGATTTAATTATGTTGTCCTACTTTAAAGTAGTGCACAGGTATAATAAAATTATATTTTAAGCACACAATTACCTCATCAAATCAATTTTTATCTTTATACCTGTCTATTTGAAATCGAAATTAATGGTTATCAATAAAAAAATATTACCGCAGTTCCAAAAAAAAAAACTTTTAACTTCAATTTTATAAACTTACTCGCATACTGAAACATAATTTGTCATTTTATAATAATTTGGAAAAACCCAATCAACTAATTTTTGCAGAAACTTAAAGTCATCGTCTTTCAATTCAATCTTCATTTGATTAAATATACCTTCCTGTTGTTGTTTGGTAATTTATTTATTTGTAGATCTTAACCATGCGCCAAACCAACCAAAAGCACCTTTCACTTAAAAATAAAACCTGGTATAACCAATTGATTGATATCAATTGAACTAACTCTAGCTAACAATTTATATCTTTAGAGAAATTCGAATTGTATATATGTATAGAGAAAAAAAAAATAATACAAATTTGACCTATTAGATTTTAAGTATAATTTTAAGTCACTAGTCAACATTTTTGCGCATCTGCAATTAAAATTCTCAAGCTATAAGAACGATGTGACCTAGGTAGGTCCCTTTTATGATCCATAATCAATTTTAGAGAAATAATAACGGTCTATAAATACAATATTTTACTCAGACAATGAACAATAATCTTAATTCTTAACCGTTAGTTTAGTTTATTAATTGATATAATTTAGTACAACTCCATGAGTTGCATAGAAATTGATGAATAAATTTAATCATGATTTTATCGATACGATTGCAATTCCGGTTAAACTTATTTTTAATAAAATCGTTATTTTTTGATCTAGATTGATTTTATATTGTTCCTTATACTCAAAACCTTGTCACACTAAAAAGATCACTGGTAAGACAAGTTTATTTGGTTTTCATCGTTAGTCTCAAAACAGAAACAGAAAAAAATAAAATAAAAATTGAAATTGAATCAATTCATCCAGATTATGATCTTTTTGACTTTGTTTTTTTTTTAAACTGTTGTTTTTCTGAAATGATAGAGCAGATTTATATTACCACAGGTAATTTATTTTAAAGACTTGTGAAAAATAAACTAAACTTTGATCACAATGAAAATGTTAATCTTTTTAATTAAATTGATATAATACAAGCGATGAAATTAACCTTGAAGTAAAATTATTAGGCTCGTGATAGTAATAAATATAATAATTACTATCATTTACGATAAATAGCAACTTTGCTATAGAAATAAAATAAAAATAAGTTAGATAAGAAGTTTTTTAACGACGACGACGACGACGACAGACGACGATGATTTCGCAATCTAGTAATAAGAACGATATGAGATTCAGTGATTGTTTAAAACTGTTTCAGGTGTTTTTTTTTAATTAGGAATACGGTCGATTGGTTTTTGGAGTCTTACAAATGCGGTTCATGCGTCTTACAAAGAAGGTGGGTTTCATTTTGAATATCCCACTACTATGGAGCAGGTGGTTCAGACGACATAAAGAGGACTCGAAGTAATGCAAGTTTCTAGTATCTGATTGGCCAGCAGTCAAAAATTGCCTTTTAATTAAGGCAATTTTATTGCAAAGTTGGTCAAGAAAAATCTCCCTAACTACGAGTATCAAGTCAAGTTTACTTCTGTCAAAATAACAGTTGACTGAAAGCTGACCTTTATTACTCTATGATTTATTTATTTTGCACAATTCTATTAAAAGTTTTCTTTAGTTTTCTGGGTTCCTTGTCAAATTGGAAAAGGAATAAGTAATATTTCTTAACAATACAAAATTAAATTCGTTATGGGCTTGAAGCTTGCCTGAGGAATATTTTTTTAGACAATAATAAACTGAAGTTAGAAGTTAGTGAAGTAAAGTTCTTAGTTTGAAATTTATGATGGGACAAGTTAGTTATGTGAAGAGTGGAAACCGTGTGCTTCGCGGCAACTTTGAATGAATTGAACTTCTTTGATGTGGATGACGTTTATTTTCAACAAAATGACGCTACGTGCCACAAAAGCAAGAGTAATTCGCAATTTTCAAGTAAGTTTCCTGACAGTGTAATTATTCAAAGATGTGATCACAATTGGCTATTGAGATCTTGTAATTTAGACCTCTAGACTTTTTTCTCTGAAACCGCATTCAAAATTGGGTCTATCGAATGTTCTACAATTGATTCAAGACTTTAAAGATGGATTTATTAAAATAATTGAGGACATACAGCCGTGAATGAGCGAATTGGTTATGGAAAAGAATAAAGTTAGGTTAGGCTTGGCAGGGTGATGCAATGTTAGGCCAAAAAACATCTAACTCGGATCACTATTAATCCATTGTGCTTCCCAGGAAATGGTAAGGATTTGGCTAGATATACGAAAGTAGAAGAGGATTTAGGTTGTGGGCGCCTATCTGAACCATCCTGATTTTTGTGTGAATATCAGAATGTCTTTAGGTGGCAAGGATGAGTCGTCGCACAAATCGTCAAAGAAGTATTTTTCTAGTATTTTCTGTCTTATTTTGGCTAGGCTTGGACATTCGCAGAGAAAGTTGAATGCGTATTCCTCCTGGTAAATTGGCAATGTTTCAAGTGCCGCCCACCCGTTGTTTGGTGGATTGGTCCATTTATTTGATCGATTGACTTATAGATCAATCAATAATGTGGCTCGAATGAAGCATCGATACGTTTGTCTGCCCCTTAATTCCCGTCAATGTCACAATGCCCTGTGACCCAACGAAGTGTTGAACTCGCTGAGTGAACGTAGCTCCCTTCGGCACTGTTTTACCAGTTTTGACTTTGTGACAGTGGTGAATATGGATTGCTGCTTGGCTATCTAAAGGGTGATTTTTTAGCTATTATCTTATTACCAACACTGGTTTAAACAGCTGACGCACGTTTTGTGTTTTGTTTCACTGTCAAACATCTTCAGTTTGGTCTATAATTTAACCATGAATCGTCTTACAAACGAACAACGCTTGCAAATTATTGATTTTTTTTTATCAAAATGCGTGCTCTGTTAAGAAGGTTCATCGCGCGCTTTTTACCAAAAAATTGTGTTCAGCGACAAAGCTCATTTTTGGCTCAATGGGTACGTAAATAAGCAGAATTGTCGATTTTGGAGTGAATATCAGCAAGAAGCATTGCAAGAGCTACCAATGCATCCAGAAAAAGTTACAGTTTGGTGCGGTTTATGGGCTGGTGGCATCATTGGACCGTACTTCTTCAAAGATGATGCGAATCGTAACGTAACTGCGAATGGTTAGCGCTACCGTAAGATGATATCCAACTTTTTTTTGCCCAAAATGCAAGAGCTTGTCTTGCCTGACATGTGGTTTCAACAAGGCGGTGGCACATGCCACACAGCACGCGCAACAATGGACTTATTTAGAGGCGAGTTCGGTGAACATTTTATTTCACGTTCGGGATCGGTCAATTGGCCGCCTAGATCGTGTGATTTAACGCCTTTAGACTATTTTTTGTGGGGCTATGTTAAAGCTCATGTCTATACAGACAAGCCCGCTTCAATTGACACATTGGAAGACAACATTGAAGCATTTATTCGTGAGATACCGGCCGAAATGTTGGAAAGAGTATGCCGAAATTGGACTAAGCGGATGGGCCATTTGAGGCGGAGTCAAGGTCAACATTTGCATGAAATAATCTTCAAACATTAAATTATATGGACCGTACTATCGATTCATATAAATATTTCATGCATTTTTCTGAATTTTATGTGTTTTTTTTTTGAAAAACTTTCCTATAGCTTTTAAAAAATCATCCTTTATAAAACTATCTATGTTTTTGCTAGCCAAATTGTTGGCAGAAATGTCTTTAGCCGCTTCAAAAACTGCAAGCACTTCTGCAGTGGTCCGCGATCTTAATTGATCTTTCTAGGGAGTATATGAAAAGATACGAGACCCTACCCCCCTCCTTATTTTTGAACCCGTCCATAAAAGCCGGTACGTGATTTGTTTCTAGGGGGTTGGACCACATATTCTTTCAAAAATTCTGCTGCAGGTATCGAAGGCAACTGAGGCTTTCTTTTCTCTTAACAGTTTAATTCGATCAAGTATTAGTCCAAAATATTTCGCCATACCAGTAATGTCTAAGGGAACTCCATTAATAGTAGGGCAGTCTATAATTGGAATGTTACGTCTTCTCGTATATAAAACTAGTTCTGTCTTGGTTGACATTTAGTCCACAGTTACTGGCCTAGTAGTCTCCCCCCGTTTAGGCGGTAGGGGCAGTTTAAAAAAATATGTACATTAAATGGAAAACAAATAATTAAAAAATAACGGTAATACTTATAATCAAGTATTATACCTTTTTTTAAAGCCAATACTCTTGTCTATTAGCTTAATTTTAAATCAAGTCAAAACTATGCATAGTTTTTGAAAAAAGATGTTTTAAAGTCAAAATTTGTGATAAAAAAAGTTAAAAAAAAAGGTTTAAAGTGTAATTTTTCAAAACTTACAGATTATCTACTATTTTTTTTTTATAATTCATTGCTCTTATTTGTTTTTGATCAAAAACTGAAAACTAGATGACTTGATGTCTTCTAGTTCTTGAGAAAATTGAAAATTACCAAAACAAAATATTTTAATTAAATTACTTTTTCCTTGCTAACGTAGTCTTATTTTGATAGTAATAATCGAATATGGATTAAGATATACCTAGGGTAAATTAATTTTTCTTAAATCCAGCTTATTTAAATGCAAAAGAAACTTTGCATGCACCCCATCTTGCACCCACCGCACCTTGCACCCTCCCCACCTTGCACGCACTCCAACTTGCAAAATAAGACCACTCAAGCAAAATAGAAGAATTAAATTAAAATAGTAGTTGTGGTTATTTTCAATTTTCTCAAAAACTAAAAGACATAAAATCATCTAGTTTTCAGTTTTTGATCAAAAACGAATAAGAGCAATAAATTCTGAAATAAAAACAATGGTAGATAATCTTGAAGTATTGAAAAAGTTACACTTTAAACCTTTTGTTAACTTTTTTTACTCAAATTTTTTTTCAAAAACTACGCATAGTTTTGACTTGATTTAAAAACTGGCTAATAGAACAGAATGTTGGCTTTAAAAAAATGTATACAACTTTATTGTAAGTATCACCGTTATTTTTTAATTATTTTTTTCCATTTTAAATAATAACTTTTTTAAATTGCCCCTCCCGCCTAAACGGGAGGAGATAGACCCCCCCTCCCATAGTAAAAAATGCTTGTATTAAGACCCTCTTACAAAAACCGTTATTATATCTTGGCGCCAAAGTTATCGTACTCGTGCCCAACCTTTAATCCATATGCTAAGTTCGTCTAGGGAATTTCAGGATTCTGGCTGCATGCTCCCTCGGAGTTTCATTTTTGCTCTTGTTTTTAACAAAAGAATATGGTACAATTGATTTTTTACTTAAAATGTTTTTTTTTTTTTCAATTTAAAAATTTAATCTTGTACTTTAATATATTAAAAATTGCAAGCTTAAGATACATGTAACTAGCGTAAGGTATTTTGTATATATTTTACAATTTTTTGTTTGATTTGATTCTTTATTTAGCTTCTGCTATTTTTTACAATCTTTAACTTAAAACTAATTTAAGGAATAACAACTAATATTTTTAATTAAATATAATTCATTTTTACATATAATATCATTTTTCTTTTAAAAACAATACAATTATTTTCTGACTTTAAGTCAAAAGGCAAGTTATTAAATAATTTAAAACCTTTATGATACAATATATTCTGCGATCTACTTGTTGTAAAAAATGGTAGCCTGAAATCACCACCATTTCTTAAATTATGTGTTTGCACATCAGATACATAAACTATTTCATTATAAAGATAATTAGGTAACATATTATTTTTCATTTTGAAGATAAAAATTAGTACATTCATTAATGTTCTTTGTTTAATGTTTAGCCATTTTAGAGTATCTAACATAAGTTGTATCGGTGTTAACCTATTACACATGAGAATACAGCGCATTCCCCTGTTTTGTAATTTTTGCAACCTTTCTGACATTTGTCTAGAACCCAGAAACAGTATTGTTGAACAATATTCAAAATGTGGTTTGATCATTACATTAAAAATTTTAATTGCACAATTCATAGATACTTTACTTCTTATTCTTTGGAAAAATCCAATTTTCTTAGCAATCTTATTACATATAATTGTATAATGTGATTTTCGAAACTTAATTTTTTATCAATAATAACTCCTAAATACTTAATTTCTTCAACCTTTTCAATTGCCACTTCATTAATAATAATATTTTGTACAGATTCTAAATTAATTATAATAGCTTTTGTTTTTGAAGTGTTAAGATTTAATTTATTCATTTTGAAATAAGATTCAATGTTTTTTAAATCAGCATTCAGTTTATCGATACACTCCTCTGCAGATCTTCCAGACACATATAACAAGGTATCATCCGCAAACAGCCTAGCCTTCGCATGTCTTAATACATTTTCGACGTGTCGTTTATGTAAATTATGAAAAGAAGTGTCCCCAACACCGCTCCTTGAGGTACACCCAGCGTTACATCCAAAACTTCTGATAGATTACTTTACACTTTGGTTCTCTGAGTTCTGTTTGATAAATAGCTTTTGAACCATTGTAGTTCCACTCCTTTAATACCATATCGATTCAGTTTTTTCAGCATTATATCTCGATCAATTGTCTCAAATGCCCTTTGTAGATCCAGAAAAACCGCAACAATAACTTTCTTGTCGTGAACATCGGTTTTCCATTGCGTAATTACCAGATTAAGTAATGCTTCACAACTGTGATTTTGCCTAAATCTGGACTGATAATCCGTTAAGAAATGATTGGCTTCCATATAATTCTGCAGCATAATTATAACACAGCTTAAGTTCAATTTTATTCTTAAACTCAAATGTATCTCTAAAACCTTTTACATCTTTACCAAAACCGACTTCCGAAACTGCAAATATATCTAGAGCAAAAAAGGCACGGTTGGAGCCCTCCACAAATATAAGTTTATCAAAATCAACATAAACACTAACTTTTTAGACAAGAAAATAAAAAAACTGAATAACCTCCACAAACACATTCGTTTTATTGGAACATTGTCCGTTTCCACGTTTTCCATAATCAACAAACAATTCAATAAATAAAATTCTCTAGAAGCTTAGTGCAATTAATTTAAAAATTAAATTAACGGCACTGAGTTTTTAAAGAAATCTAGGATTTTAAAAACTTTAGACTAGATTGTAATTTTAATTGCCTTTTAATAAATATTAATAACATTTATGATTTAAAGAATGTTCAATAAAAGTAGATATACGACTTTGATTGAACGACCTTTGAGTGTCTGCTGTGGAAGTGTTTTTTATTATTATAATATAAGATTTCTAAGACACTTGATTTGTACGAACTTGCAATTTGAAAAAAGAATAGAAAACTTATCGCGAAATAAAATTCCAACAACTTCGTGCTTTGACTTACTTTATTAGAATGCTCTTAACCAATTTTAACATAAGAAATTAAGCAAAGTATAACTGAACTCTTAAATATATAAGTACTGTTTTAAATCATTCGATCTTTCTTTTTAAACTAGAAAATCATTTATTTATATATACATACAGTGGTGAACACGAAAATAGCAGTAGTTTAAAAAAATGAAGCAATGCATTACTTCTCTTAGTTCTGAACTCACTCATTAAAAATGAATGCGGTCAGATTAAGATAAAATATTAAGCAGTAGAAAAAAAGAGAAAACAATAGCAAGCAATTCATGATCATACAAAAACAGTTACTTTTGCTTTTGTAGATCTTATTTCAGGTGCACAATAAAATAGAAGTGGTCTGTAAAAATTTGATATTTTTTGTTTTTATTTTGAAAAATTCACTCAGAAATCATTTTAAAATAAGTGAGTTATCTTAATTAAATAGTTTAAACCAGGAACTGGCTTTTACACAATCTGTTTTCTTTTTGTATTCACAATAGTGGGTCGTGGTAAGCATTGCACCGTCGAGCAACGAAATTTAATACTTTCGCTGCGCAGAGAAGGGAAATCTTATTCAGAAATCCAGCGTATTTGTTCATGCTCCGCCAAAATGATAGCCAATGCTATAAAATATGTTAAAAAACCTGAAAACAGAGGTGGAGTAAGGAAAACAACATGCCAGGATGATAGGAGGATTGTGAGATCAGCCAAACTAGAGCCAAAAAAGTCAGCTGTACAAATCAGACAAGAGCTAAATTTGAATGTGAGTGATATGACCGTTCGAAGAAGGCTATTGGAAGCAAAATTACCAGCACGTAGCCCAAGAAAAACACCTTTACTTACAAAAATTCACAAAAAAAAACGCCTGGAGTTCGCAAGAAAATTTGCTTCCTTTTCTGTGGAAAAATGGCGGAATATTTTATGGACGGACGAGTCCAAAATTGTCCTGTACGGTGGCACTGGTTCCCGGCAGTTTGTTAGACGTCCTCAGAACACCGAATACCTACCAAAATATACAACGAAAACTGTCAAACACGGTGGTTCATCGCTCATGGTATGGGGATGTTTTTCCTATAACGGTGTTGGCCCAATACACAAAATCGATGGGATTATGGACCAAAATGTTTATGTCGACATTTTACAAAATATCATGTTACCATACTCAGAAGAAGAAATGCCACTGAAATGGGTCTTCCAGCAAGACAATGACCCGAAACACACTAGTCGGAAGGCAAAGGAGTGGTTTCGGGTCAATGGGGTTCATGTTATGGACTGGCCGGCCCAGTCCCCTGACTTGAATCCCATTGAAAACCTTTGGGGCGACCTTAAAAGAGCTGTGCATAATGCCAATCCAACCAACAACACTCAACTTTGGGCAGCAGTTAAAAATGCATGGTATAGTATACCAGCGGAGCGTTGCAAGCGTTTGGTAGATTCTATGCCACGGCGGTGTCAGGCTGTTATTAAAAATGTGGGAAATTCAACAAAGTACTGAAGCAGAATCCTTTTTTTTATTATTATTTCAATTGTTTAATATCACATAACAGTGATATAAGCTTAATTGAGACTATCACTGCTATTTCAATGTTACCTTTGAAAATTTAATTTAAATTTTTTTTTAGTTAACAAAAACGCTGACATTAAATAAAGTTCTTTATTATTTACCTTATTTAAATACCTTTCTGTAGAACAGTTTTGATTTTTAAATAAATTAAAGTTTTAATTTTCGTTTCCATATTTCTTTTATTTTTTACCTACTGCTATTTTCGTGTTCACCACTGTATATGTATATATATATTATTTAGAGAACATAATATCGTAATCGCGTTGCCATTTATAATGAAAAGTATTATTTTAAAAATGTAAAAGAAACCTCTTACAATAATATTTTAATGATTATTCCTATCGCAATATTATTATCAATTTTTATTTCTAATTTTCTTACTACTAGTCTTCTTAAAGCATGCGTTTGTCGCATAAGAAAAAAGACTTCACTATTTCAATTCATTTGAGTTCTAAGTCTTGTTTTATTTTTGTTTTGTTTTTAAATTTACAATTTGTTTATATTTTTGTTTGAATTCTTTTCTATTTTTATAGTTCTTTAAAAGAAAGTCTTCTATGTACACATACACGTTCTTCAATCTTTGCATCACAACCTTCTAAAACGACAAGTTCACATTTGAATGAAGAGACGCCATTTCCTCCCTGTCCATCAATGTTAATTATTTTATTTAAATTTCTATCTATTTCTAATTTTGTACCATTTGAGTGCAAATTAAATGGAAGAAAAATAAACAACAACAAAAACTAAGAAACAACTCAAAAATAGACAAAAAATTGCAAATTCCGTCGCGTCGCTCGGAAAGCTTCAAAACTGGCACACGTTGAAAAATAAAAAGACGAAACAATAAAAAACTATGTGTACAATACGATACGGCAATAGAAAATCGATTTTCGAAATGCACATTTGCACATTCATTTTGTTTGTGTTTTACTTTTAGAAATTCATCTGAAGGCGCAGAACTTCAAATAATTTTCTTCCTTAGTTTTATTCTTTTGGCAAGAGGAGCATTTTCAAAGAGCTACACTTAAAAAAAAAAAAAAACAATCTATAGCTACACTCTATTGGAATACACTTTCAAGAGCTCACCAGAGGAGGCCATTACCAAGGCGGCTTGAAACAATTGTGACACAGTACACCTCCTCACATTCTAAAGATATCTGTGGGTGGTCTAACCAAATGGAAGAATATCTTCAAAACACAAAAAGATTGCAACTCCGATAAGACAAATAAAAGTAAAAAGGTCATTTCGGCAATGCATTTCCCTTTTTCTGTTTTTGTTGTTGTTGGTGTTTCAAAACCACTCCTCCAGATTATGGCCCAGAATCAGAGATTTTAGTGCGTGTGAAACAATTTATTACTTCAATGATTTCAAAGAGAAAGAGAGGAGCATTTGAATTTCAAGTGGAGCACAGAATCACAATCAGCATCAACGTCAGCATCAGCACCAAGCCAGCCGCCGCGCCGCCGCCGCCGCACACTGGGGCAGAATGCCCTTATTTGTGGCATCAAATCAGCCGTTACAGCTAGGAACCTGAAATTTTGCACGATAGCTTGGGAGAACATTCATAAGATATTTTTAAACCCGAACACCCGACACGCCTACTAAAACGCCCTCTTTTTTTTGAAATTTCAAAATTTGAAAATTTTGAAAATTCTGCACGATTACTTAGAGCATGATAGTTTGCACATTAAGAAAAAAATGAGGACACGCCCACTAAAAACGCCTTTTTTAAAATTTTTTGTTAATAGCAAAACATTTAAAATTATAAAAACGTAACAATTTGGATCACATATATTTTGTACTAATTAACATTCACAAAAAAAAAAGATAAATAATAGAAATACAAATTTATTCTTCTTCGTCTTCATCACTCTCATTTATCAGATCAATGCCACTTTGATTTGGTGTGTTTGGGGATTTTAGTAAGTTGATTGCTTCCTGGGGCAGATGTTGAAGTTTTTTTTTTGGAACTCTTTGCAGACTTGTTAAAACGGGGTCCGATGACAAAAGGAACAAATTAAAAATGTCTGCATTTGTATTTTTCCGGCTATTTTTTCGGGAGTGATGTTCTCTGTAATTTTTGAAGTCTTTATTGCGTGCTTCTTGAGCTTCTTCACTTAGCTGTCCTATAGGCAATAAAGCTTTTGAAATAATTTCATTTCCATGAATGAGATACTTGTGGACTGTAGGAGGCATATAGTACCAAGGATACTTAGCAACGTATTATTTCGCAGTTTCAAGGGCAAATTCCCGAAATTTGTTGCAATCAACCTCATGACCACAAGCAACCACTGTCATGATAATATGCATTTTTTTTATCAAATCGACATCTAATTTTGTTACCAAACGAGAAACTGTAAGGTTAAGCAAGCTTTGTAAATTCGTATATACAGACATTTCTGATATACTCATATTTTCAGGCTCCGGATAACAACTTTTTTTGCACTCTTGAACTACTTTGTATGAAGGAAATATTTTGGGAGCTTTAGATCGTATAATTTCGTATTGAAAGCGTGACAGATTTGCTTCAACAACCATTGCTAAAGCTTCTTCCCCAGTAATTGAAGTAGGTTCAATTGAGTCTCTCAAAGCGTTTCTGCATTTTTCAGCATGATTTGGGTTTATTGCCACGTCACGCATAAGCTTTGCAGCATCTATCTGCCCAGAAGCTCTTAAACCCATTTCAGCTGCGTAAGTCAACTCAGCGACAGACGTGGACTTTCTCAAAAGTTCCGTTTTCTGACGTTTTGATCTATCTGATGATTCCTCAAACGCAACCTTTGGTCGACCACGCTTAGACTCAGTAGAAAATTTAAAAAGTAAAGGTGTTTTCAGCCACGCAGTATTTGTTTTCAAGAATGTTTTTCCTTCCGATAAGCTTTTTCCCAGCGTGATTTAAATTTCGATTTGAACTCTGTTACTTTGTCATTAATATCTTTTTTGGAAGCATCGCTGCATCGGACCCGTTTTTGAATTTCTTCCCTTAAAAACTCAATTTGACTATCTAATCCCTTCAAATTTGAACTTTTCATTATATTGTACAGCTCTTCCCTTGTAATCGACAAAGTCTTGGAAGTTGTTCGGTCTAAGAAGTAATTAAAATGAAATAAATAAAAAAAATCGATATTTTTCGAGAGTGACGTCACGAAAAAAAAAAAATCAACTGTACTTAAGACTGCAAATATCTGCAAAAAAACTTTACAGATTCTAAAACTAGACAAACCACTTCTCACAAATTGATACAACACTTAACGTCATGTCACGGCCAACACATCTAAAACGCTTAGATAATTTACTAAATACAAAAATTAACACATAATTTTTTTTTTTTTATGTATTTAACCACATATTAAAAAGACAAAAATAAAAAACTTCTTAAAAAAGTTTAAAAAAATCAACACACCTGAGCTTACTGATTCCATTGTAATTTTTCTTTTTTTATTACAAATTTTTTTTTGAAAATTGCACCCAATTTACTTTTGTCACTCGAAACAAAAAAACACGTCTGGCTTCGATAAAAAAAAATTACCAAATGCTCCATTCTTGACGATTTTGCAAAAACCACGTGCTCCCAATTAACTGTCGCATTCTCATTTTGCATTCTCTATCATATTTACAACGAAAATAAAACGGTAGTTTTAATCAAAGCTCAACTTCAAAATCCTATTAAATGCCAGCTTTAGTGGTGTTTTGCCCCAGTGTGCGCCGCCACCACACAAAAGAAACATCACCCAATCTGAATATAAAAAGAAATCATTGGTGCTGGTGCTGGATGGCTGGAACTGGTGCTGGTTATGTTGGCTTTATACCGTAGTCATTGGTTTTGTTTCTTTTGGCAGAACCGGAATTTCTTAACAGAAAGATTTATTACAGAACGAACTGCTTTGCTTGTGCACCATAAAGCTCGTACGATGATAATATTATTTTTTTGTAGGTCTTGGAGAAATATTTTGCCTTCTGCATATTTTTGGGGTTTTCAATTGAGAAAGCAGCCCAAACCAGAGACACATGAAACGAGTGGAGATTGTGTATTTTGGAAGTGTGAAACATTGAATTGATAATAATATTTAAAAATTCAATGGAATTTTTATGATTTGGTGCTTCCAAATGTTGAATTTAAAGAAACTGGTCATGAATAAATTTTGAATAATGACGACCTATGGATTTTTAATACAATCACCAGCTTAGTGTACCAACATTTTGAAGTCTGTTTAAGTCCATGCAAAAAAGTTAAATCCTTTTAGGTTAGTGCTTGGTTACTTTAACATTCAAGCTCCCAATTGCAAAATTTTTTAAGTTGAAATAGTAAAACCCTTCATTATGAAAGACGCAGCTTTTATTTATTACTTATTTACTTAGGTCCTCAGACCTATAAGGTCCGTGGGTGTTCGGTTTTCGGCCATGTGTTTGAGCTCCCTAGAGCTCTTCCCCAATCAAGACGATTTCTTCTCGACTGTTATTCTCCATGCGCATCTCGGTTATTGATTCTTCTGCCTTCTTAAGTGAGTAGGGTTAACTGCATTGACAGTCATGTAAGTCAATACCTTTTCGAAGCGTGTGTCCAATCCAATATCACTGTCAATGGGTTCCTGGTCGATTATTCTATAAAGCCAGAAAACCGGTAAGATGTTTCGTAGTAACCTATTAATGAAGGTCTCCAGTTTCCTGGTAATCGTTGCTGTTATTTTTCAGCTGCTGCAACCGTAGAATAGTACTGATTCGACGTTTAAGCGGAACAGTCGTAGCTTTGTCTTCAAGCTGAGAGAGTTATTTCTCTAATTTCCCTACACGGCTAGCGATATCTTGTTCGGTCATTTCGATCATTCTTCCAAGATACTGAAAAATCTCTACTTTTCCTACTGGCTGTTGAAAAATGTTTACTAGTGAGGATGAGTGAAGGATTCCGAAGCTGGACATCTTACTTTTTTCCGTGTTGATTTTCAGCAACACCATTTCTGCTTCTCTCTTCTGAATTTGTGACCAATATTCGACGCACTGTCCGACGATGATCCTAAAGGTGTTGATGTGATCAATGCAGTGTAGCTTCGAGGAGCTCTCTCACACTTTCTAAGATAATATTCACTAATAATTTGTTGACTGCAGGCAAAATGCAAATACCTCTCCAGTTATAGCACTTCATCATGTCTCCTTTTTTTGGTAGCTTGACAATTATTCCATTTTTCCACTCTTCGGGGAAGTGTTTAGAGACCCATGCTGCTCCATTAACGCCGCCGTCTAACCCTACCGCATTTTTTTCAGTGCTTTTATCGCGGTAAATATTTCTTCCTTACTGGCGGGTGTGGTGCGAATTCGGGAACTCGTTCCTTCCATCTTATCAGCTGTAGTACCCGTGATGGGTAGTGCGTTGGACTGTCATGCCAGAGGTCTTGGGTTCGATCCCTACCTATGACATCTAAAGCTTTTTTCACGGGCACTGCCTCTTGCGAGAAATTGACAATTCTTCCAAGAGTAATTCCTTTCATGAAAAGTGATTTCTCAAATTAGCCGTTCGGATTCGGCTTAAAACTGTAGGTCCCCTCCATCCATGACAAAAGTATTCGCACACAGAAATGGTTGAGAGTTGTAAGTCACTAGGCTCTAGTTCTCAACGGACTGTTGCGCCACCCAATTTATGTATTTATCTTCTCAGCTCGTCCTCATTCAACATCTGCAGGGAACTACCTATATCTTTCACCGGGTGTTGTTTTGAGCTTTGAAACACAGCGAGCTTTTTGGTTATCCTATAGAGGATTCTGCTATCGCAACAATTTTCGGCTTTTTCTGCTTCTTGAGCCAAAGCGTTTGTGCGTTAATCACGTCTTACGCTACGTCGAACCTCTTTTACGTTTACGATTATCGTTTGTGTGCTAATCACGTCTTACGCTACGTCGAACCTCTTTCATCTTCATGCGGTATTAGGATTCTAGCTCGTTTCTTTATTTAATTCGAGCAGTTGTTAAATGAGCTTTTAATTGTCTCCTTTCGTTAATCTTTACCCAAGTCACAAGTCAAACAATCTTCACAGCACTAATGGTTTTCTATGATTTCGGGTCTCGTGCTGCTGATTGTTCTTGTATGTTGTCCTTAAGTTGTTGGCGAGTGGTAGGGTCATTCAGCATGTCCCTTTAAAACTTGATAAATCTCGATCTCCTAACTGCAGCTGTACGTAATTTTACGGTAGCTACCATAACATCACGGGTAAGCCCCATGTCAGCACCTTTTCTATTTCTGACAACCAAAAGACTGCTTTTGTAGCGTCGGGTCGACCTATCGCCAAGTGATCAATTTGATTTGAAGAATCTTTCAATTCGTCGACATCCAGCTTATTTTGTGGCATGTCTTGTGTTGAAACATGGTTCCGCCAATCACAAGACTGTTAGCATTGCAGAAGTCCACAAACCTCTCATCATTGTCGTTGCAACTGCCAACTCAATTGTTTCTCATGACGTCGTGTCTGAGACCTTCGTTGTTATTGCCAACCTAAGTATTGAAGTCTCCCATTAAGATTACTACGTCTCCGCGCCTTGTTTTGTTAAAGGCGGCACTTAGCCGGCTATAAAAGCATTCTCTCTCTTCGTCTGGGGCAAGTTCCGTTGGGGTATAACACTGTATGATAGTGACGTTACGTACTCCACTCCGGAATCTGGCCTTCAAAATCCGTTTATCTAGTACATACTTACCGGGAAATCAGAATTTTGATAGCTGTTTTAGTTAGCAGCAGCTCAACTCCAGCTTCCCGAGCGCTCTCAGGTGTCTTTCCGTAAAGGTGCGTGTCCATTTGAGAGTACTTCTGCTAGTTAAATCTCGAGAGCAACTCTCGGGAGACTGTCCATTTGCGAGCCAAATTTTAGAAGTTTTGCTATCGCGAGCTCTCTGCTAGAATATTGAGAGTTTTCTTGCTGAGAGTACTCTCATAATCGTGTCCACTTGATAGATTTCTCCTGCTAGATATTATCAGTTGGCCATGTATATTATCCACACTGATAACTTCCCATCCCGTCTGTCGATTTGCCTTGCTTAAAAGGTCTGTAGGTTTTCGTGTTTTGTTAAAAAATTTGTTAGTTGAATTATTCTAAAAGATTTAAAAATTACCAACAACATTTTGCATTTGATGAAATAATTTGATTTCAAAATCTGTTTTTGTAAACGAGATTTTTAGTCGAAAAAATTTGTTTACCAATTTTAGTAGCATTTGTTAAAAAATTTTATTTCTTAAATAAATAAATACAAATTGGATGAATGAATCTAATTTAAAGTCAATATCTTCTATTGTTCACGAGATATCGAGAACCGAACATCAATTTTTACCAAATTTGCGTACTATTTTTTGTAGATTTTTTTTTTTTTGAAAATATTGATTTTTATTAAAAAAATCTACAGAATATCGAAAACAATATTTTCTGTGAAATAAAAAAAGTTTGAAGACAATGTTTTTAATTTTTAAAAAGCTATTTGAGTCTAAAGTAAATTTTTACCAAGTTTTAGTATTGTTTTTTTTTTTAGGTTTTTATTTTTTGTAAAAAAAACTGTCAATTAAATTTTTCTCAAAATTTAACTGAATGTTGAAAACAATATTTCTTATAAGTTAAAATTATTTGCAAGCCATAATCTCAAATTTTTAAAAAGATATTTGTGTCGGAAATGAATTTTTACCATTTTTTGTTAAATTTTCTTTTAAGTTTCTATTTTTTGTTAAAAAACTGTCAATTCGATTTTTCTCATTTTTTATTCGTACAATTTTCGAGGTGACAAATTATTTTTCCCTTTTTTTTTTTTTAACTTCCCATAGGAAGTTATTGTAATGGGTCCGATTTGTCAAATTGAAAATTTTGACATTTCTCGACGTTTCAAGGTCCCTAGAGTCGAAATAAAAGATTTTTAGAAAGATGTCTGTGCGTGCGTGTGTACGTACGTCCGTACGTCTGTACGTCCGTACGTTCGCGACGTTTTTTTCGTCGTCCATAGCTCAAGAACCAGAAGAGATATCGACTTCAAATAAATGTTGTTATACAGATAATAAGGCAGAAAGATGCAGAAAGGGCTCTCAAGAAAATTGCGTGGGTGGTTTTTTTACTATAGCAGTTTAAAAAAAAGGTGAAAATTTTGGTTAACCCTAAATATCTCATGAACCAATGACGCTAGAGACTTGAATTAAATCTTATGTTATATATTGTAACGTGATACAAAACAATTATATTTTTGGAAAAAAATTCAATTAACGGTTTTTTTATAAATCAAAAAAACTGAAAAAAAAAATTGTCACTTCGAAAATTTTACGACTAAAATATGATTTCATCTCCAAAACAATTTTGTGCAACGAAGAATAATGTTTTTGACATCTGATACAATTTTGAGAAAAATCGAATTGACAGTTTTTTTACAAAAAATAATAACCTAAAAAAAATAAAAAAAAAGTTGGTAAAAATTGAGTTTTGACTCAAATATCTTTTCAAGACTTTGAGATATTGGCTTTAAACTACTTTTATCTTTCAAAAAATGTTGTTTTCAACATTCAGTAAAATTTTGAAAAAAATAGAATTGACAGTTTTTTTTACAAAAAATTAAAAACCGAAAAAAAAATTTAACAAAAGTTGGTAAAAATTGATTTTTGACTTAAATATCTTTTCAAAAATTTGAGATTATGGCTTCTAACTAATTTTAACTTATAAAAAATATTGTTTTCATTATTAGGAAAAATTTTGAGAAAAATCGAATTGACAGTTTTTTTACAAAAATAAAAACCTAAACAAAAAAATTAATAAAAGTTGGTAAAAATTGATTTTCGGCTCAAATAGCTTTTCAAAAATTAAAAATATTGGCTTCAAACTTATTTTATTTCACAGAAAATATTGTTTTTTATATTCAATAATTTTTTTATAAAAATCCAACAGTCCGTTTTTTCATAAAAAAAATAAAATCTACAAAAAATAGAACGCAAATTTGGTAAGAATTGATACATTTAGACAAACTTTTAAGCAAGACAAATCGATAGACGGGATGGGAAGTTATCAGTGTGGGTCGCATCCCAGCCTCTTTTTTGTATATTTATTTGAAGTCGATATCTTTACTAGTTCTTAAGCTATGGACGACGAAAAAAACGTCGCGAACGTACGGACGTATAGACGTAAGGACGTACGAACGTACGTACACACGCACGCACAGGCATCTTTCTAAAAATCTTTTATTTCGACTCTAGGGATCTTGAAACGTCGAGAAATGACAAAATTTTCAATTTGACTAATCGGACCCATTACAATAACTTCCTATGGGAAGGTAAAAATGTATTTTCAAATCAAATTTATATGAAAAAAAGACATAGTTTCAACTGCTTTGCTATGTTTACTCTCGACAGCTACTCGCAAAATACGAACTGTGTTGGTATTCCGAGAGCTTATCTCGGATAGTGGTAAACACATGTATCCACTTGCGAGTGACTTTCAAAAAGATCGAATGTCGAGAGTAATTAGTCAACTCTCCGCGAGCTACTCTCCAGACTATGTCCACTTGCGAGATCGCTCTCGAGAGCAGCTTGAGAGCGACTCGCAGCACGTTTACTCTCAAATGGACACGCACCTTAATAGAGAAATACAATGTTACGCATTGGAGACTTATACTTATCCATCTTAGAACGCAAGAACTCTATCTCCAATTGAAAGAATCTGGCTGTGTGTGACCCTTTGTTTCTTGAATCTGGCCTACACCAAGTTAAAGGCAATCAACAGATACCCGATCAGACACGACGCATGCTACCACCAAATTTGCATTTTTAGATCTGTGTAATAAAGTAGTACTCGTGGCGTGATGGTTGAGAGTTGTAAGTCACTAGGACCTAGTTCTCAACGGACTGTTCCGCCAACATATTTATTTTTTTTAGTAAAGTTTTTCGGTTTTATTTCTTCTAGATAAATCTTTGATAAATATTATCAATGATCAATGTATCACGATTTGCAAAAATTTCCATGTATCTATAAATAATTAAAACTTTTTTATTTAACATAAATTTGATTTTATATTATCGCACAAAATATGTATTTCTAATAAGAGCTTTTTATTTAATCCTGATTAAATTTAATCTTATCTTATTATTATCAATGAGGGAAATTTACGCAGCGACAAGTGAAAAATTAATAATAATTTTTTTACGCTATCAATATTGTAAATATATTTAGAATTTATCTGAATCAACAAATATTTGTATTTGTGAACTCAAAAACAAATTTGTATGGAAAATATTGTAATAAATGTCAATCTATATATATCTTACAAAAATACAAATTTTGCCACCAACACATTCAACTGAATTTTATCAAAGATTAAAATTGGCAATAAGAATATTTTTATTGTTATCTACAAATATTTCAGGTGTTTTTTTTTAATTTGTTTTACTTATTTTTTTAAGCCACGTGGTTTTCGATAAGATATTGAATAACAAATAGATACGGTTTTTATTTTGTTGATTATTTTAACTACTGAGTTCAATTCCAAACGATACAATATTCGTGTAAATACTAGAAAACAAAAATATATACATATTTCAAAAACGGTCTTATAAATAACTTTTGAACATAACAATAATTATATCTATTTATTTAATTTATTATTAAACTTTTTTTAATTTATGGCAAGTGCTTGACATTTTTATTGATTTTTTTTATTTTGATCTAGCCATCATAAATTTTATTCCTGTTTATTTTTCATTATGATAAGAATGTTCATTGAGTTAATTCTTTCGTCTTCAAAAACAGCTGCATTTTAAAAAAAACAGTTCTGTTTTAAAAAGTAACTATTTATTGATAAGATATTAAATAATAGAAAAAGCCTCATTGTTTATCTTATGTACATATGTAGGTATTAAAAGTTTATATCAAATCGAAACAAGGGTAAACAAAATGCAATAACATTTATTTATTATTTATTTATTTATTGAAGTAACTTACAAACTAAATTTATAAATTACTTATTTAAGGCATCAGGGTAACCATACCATGCGATGCCGTTCTTAATTTATTAAGGCTTAAGGAGAAATTTATTTACGTTTTTAAAGTTTCATTTTATTATTATTTAGCATTTAAACTAATTAAATTTTATCAAACTTCTGGTGGGCGGATATGGCAGCTTTAATTCGACGGATAGTGTTGACATTTGAAGGATCTAAAATTTTTGCCAGAGTCTCAGCTACGTTGTCGTCTGTTTCAGTATCTGTTTGTCGAGAAACAGGACACTCTACAAAAATATGCCAGATTGTAAGAGGTGTTTCACAATTTGAGCATTCCTCTGGAGCTTCATGAGTGTAGAAGTGTTTGCTTGTTCCTATTATAACTCTTGATACTTTTATACATTGTTCTCTGCTAAAGGACTGGTTATATTGGACACGTGTGTTGTGGGGTTGATGTTTTCGAAGAAAGGTTTGAGCGCTTCGCCACTTTTCTGAAAGCTCTAGCTTTTGAAAATGTGTGAAAGTTGTTTTCAAAAGCTGGTGTAGTTTAGGATACTCAACTATCTGAGGGTAGCGAATAGCGTGTCTTGCTGCAAGGTCCGCGGCATCATTACCTTCTATTCCGCAGTGTCCGGGTATCCAAGCTAAAGTGATGTTTGTGTTGTAGTACAAGCAGTTTCTTAAGGTTTGGAGAGATGGACACTTGTTATTAACATTGCTTAGCCCCTTGAGTATACCAAGATTGTCGGTGAGGATTAGAAAACGTTCAGAATTTAGTTGAGCTACAGTGATCGCTTTGTAAATTGCAGCTAGCTCGGCTATGTAACTGCTCGCATATTCTGGAAGTTGAGCCTGATGGAGAGTGGAGAATTTGGCATTGTGTTGGAACTCTACAACGGCATAGGAGCACCAATGATTTTCTTTTTGCGAACCGTCGGTGTAAAAGATTCTGTCCGCTCCTATGTTTGCGATAAGTTCTTTATGTAGCATTTTGTATATAGCGTCGGACGTGTTTGCTTTTTTGTGGTTAGCCAGACTGATGTTTATTTGTAGAGTGTTTCGTTTCCATGGTGGAGCGTGTTGAGACACTGTTATCACATCCTGTTCTAGAGCGATTCGGGGGAATACAGATAAAGTAACCATGTTAGTTAAAACAGATACTGGGTGTGTTGGACTAACTATGGCTTTGCTTAGAAGATTGCCATTTTTTCAGCGAGATGTTTAAAGAATACATAACCTCCTTCAACTCTAAGTGCTTCAACGTTTGACGATTTAAGGGCACCTGTTGCCGTTCTAAAGCATTCGTTTATAGCTGCGTCGATTTTCGAGATGTTCTTTTTTGTAGTCCACATAAAGAGCGTTAAGCTGTGTTGTAGTGTCCCTTACACCAGAGCCTTAGCAATTCGAAGAGGTGTTTCCGTATGTGGTCCTTTTTTCTTTGAACAGATCATTTTTAATGCGTTGTTCCTTGATTTTAAGTTGCTTATCACCTTGTTGACATGTTTATCCCATTTCAAGTTCTTTGTAAACATAACTCCAAGAATCTTTGCTTCTTTTTTTAATGGAATAGGAGTGTTACGCAAGGAGAGTGGAATGCAAGTACATTTTCTTTTTCTGCAGAGATGAAGTGTCTCAATTTTTGAGGGTGGTATAATTGCACCTGTTTTTTCGGACCATCTTGACATTGACAAGTCCGCTTGTTGAAGAATATCTTGAACTTGACTTGGTATTCCGGACGCTACAACATAGATATTGTCGGCGTACATGCCAATAAAATCGAGATTGTAAGTTGGTTGTGCAAGCTCAGTTATCAAGGAGTCTATGTATGCGTTGTACAACACTACAGAGAGTGGTGAACCTTGAGGTGTGCCATTGTCCAATCGTATCCATCCACATTTACTTTAAAGGTTCTATTAGTCATAAAGGATATAACAATCTCAAGTGTTTTCTTAGGTACACCCCATTTGTAAAGCTGCTCGATTACCGGAACCATTGTTACTCTGTCAAAAGCTTTTTCTAAGTCCGATGACATAACAATACTGTGCTTAGTTTTCGACAAATTTTCTGCTAGTTTATGTTCCAATAGATGCAAAAGCGTTGATACTCCTCTATTTGGCCTGTAAGCGTGTTGTTCGGTGCTAACCCTTTTCTCTAGTAACCAACTAATTCGTCTCGCTAAGATTTTTTCGAAAATCTTGGAGAGAACGGGGAGAAGTGAGATCGGGCGATATTTACCAAAATCATGTTTATTTCTGGAGCTTTTAGGAATCGGCTTGAGTTTAGCTCTTTTCCAGTCATGTGGAAAAGTCCCTGTCGATAAAATGTCATTGAATAATACACATATTCTGTTTTTGAGGCTAGTATCGCTAAGTTCAACCATCTTGTAGGTGATTTTGTCTTCACCCGGGCTGCTTCCTTTTGCTGTTTTCAGTGTCATTTCAAGTTCGATAAGCTCAATTTTTTCTGTAAGGAGATCGCAAGAGTCTTGGTTTAGAGGAAGACTTTGTAGATCGAAGTTTAACTTGTTTGCTAGAATATTCTCTTGAAAAGTATTATCTGCGCTGTATGATGCCCATTTTTCTGCAAATATGTTGGCAATTTTACATGGATCTACTTCGAGTTCTTCATTGACTTTCACGTAGGGGAATTTTCTGTCTAAGCCTGGCATGTGTATAGCCTTGATGCGACTCCATAGAGTTCTCATATCAAGTGTAGGATTCATAGTATTAATGAAATTGTCCCACGAAGCTCTTTTACATCGAATTGATTCAAGTTTTACTTTGGCACAGGATTTTCTGTAGGCAACGCAATTTTCTGTACTAGGGAACCTACGAGCCTTTCGCCAAGCTTTGCTCTTTTCTCTTACCAATAAAGCTAGGTCTTTGGTAAACCATATTGGGTTTGTCCTTGCAGGTTTAAGTTGAGTTATAGGTATGGATTTGGATGCTGCGCTTCTGATGATTTTTTTAATTTTTGATGCTTCTTGGTTGATATTCTGTGACGGGACAATTTGGGCACTTAGTTTTTTTGTTTCTGTCAGATATAACTTCCAATTAGCCATTTCTTCTCTATATCGTGGAGAAAATTTAGGTTTGAATCTTCGTTCTGGGGTGCGAATCACGATGGGCATATGGTCTCTACTTACTGCATCAGGTAGCACATTCCATTGTAGGAAAGGTGCTAGATCCTGGGTTGCCAAAGAGACGTCGATGGCAGAGAAAGTGTTTCGAGTACTGAAAAATGTGGGCGAACCATCATTTAAAGTGATAAGATTACGGTCGTTAACGAATGCTTCAAATTCACTTCCTTCAAGATTTGTAGAATTTGAACCCCATAAGGTGTTATGGGAGTTAAAATCTCCCAGAATGATACCATGAATGTTTTCATTAGCAGAAGGAATGTCATTCAATAAGTCCATGTTGATTCTTACCTCATGCTCTTTGTAAAGATTTGTGATTCTAAGTGGATTTTGCCCAGGAATTTCTAAAGTTTGGTGTAAAAAGTTTGTGTCTGAGGTGGTATGGTTACTTACTGGAATGTTGTTTTTAACCAGCATTCCTATTCCAGATTTTGAATAGTCATAAGTTTTGTTATAATGAAACGCTTGATAATTTTTTATATTAAAATATTTTTTGTTTTTTTCAATTATGTGAGTTTCTTGTAAAGCTATTATGTCGGGTTTGTATTTGGCAATAACATATTCGCGTAATATGTATACCTTTGAGTAAGTCTTATGGATGAACAGTTTAGATATTATACCTACCTTACCTTACCTTACCTTACCTAACCTACCTACCTAACTCAATGGAATTGTTTAAATATTTATTTAAAAGCTTAGCTCTTAAAAATTGCAATTTGGAATTCAAATTTTGTTTGCAAACGTGAACCAATAATATTTACAGTGAAGGGCAATTCAAAAAATAAAACATTTTTAAAATGGAAATCGTGTTTTTATTTTTTGGTTATTGATTTTTGTTTCATATCAAAAAGTGTAAATATTGATTCTAAATACAGGGTGCGCTTTCTAGTGGTTTGTTTCTAAATCATTGGATGAAATAAAGCATCCACCGCGACTGCTAGAACGCAATTTATGGAATAAGTTAGTAGACCTTGAACTATGATGCTTTTTTGTACGAGGCTGAGGTAGATTCGTGTCGGTGTTTACAGTTCTTCAAAAAGAAAGGCAACAAACTTGGATTTAGAGTTTTCAAACTCCGATTTGTAACCAAGTGTGTTTTTTTAACTCGTAATCCTGTCCCTAACAAAAAATAGAGAATGGTCAGTGGAGGACTAGTCACGACGATAGGCTTGTCCGATGTTGTCTGAAACAGTAACCCCGGAATAACCGGTTGGAATCGCATTCCATGTCTGTAGTATTAAACTAGAAAATAATCGGTCGGCTTTAGTCTTGTCCGTTGAACATTTAGATGAAGTGGACGGCGGAATAAAACAGGGCTGAAATTCCCTTCGGACTCCTGGCAGCAAACCAGAAGATAATCGGTGCTTTGCCTCACAGGAAAAGCTATGTCCGGGCAGCCTTAAAAAAAGGTAGCCACAAAATAATCGGTTGGGAGAGTAGCTGCATGTCCCTAGCAACAAACTAGAGAATAAATGGGTGGCCTACGACTGTCCGTCATACATATACTTAAAAGAAGTGAATGGTGCAATAAACGGCATTCAAGATTACGAGACTATACTATATTAACAGGGCTGGGGAATTATTTCCTTTAAAGTACAAAGGATTTGTACTCAAACTGGGTAAATGCAGAGAAATTTCATTTCACTTTGAATTTAAAGCAGGTAAATGATAAAAACCATATATATTTCCATATATCCCCGGCATCTTTATATGTGTTTACAATGGTCTTGCCTGTAGCTGAGAGTATAAAACTCCTTTGAACAACATCAACTTGCCATCAATCTCAAGTAGCTTAACATTTTTTCTCACTACCTTCAGAAGAATTCTGCCCAGAAGTTTATTATTCGCTAACAAGTTTAACTTTACTCAGTAATTGAAGGCTCACGATCATCTCGTTGTCGCTTCGCAGTTTTGGCTTTATAGCAGTTTGATATTTTCTGTCACACAAATGAAACAGTACATTTTCTAAGGTAAAGTTGTAATGAATTCGAAACTTCTCTCAAAGTTTTGAAGTCTCATAAGGTTTTTAAAATTCGCACCTCTTAAAATGCTTACGACATCTAAAACCGCGTTTTTAAGGCTAGGGTAAAACAATTTATATCCTTTAACGTTTAATTTTATTTTCTTAATATGTTTAAATACTCGCTCTTACATTATTTTATTTTCAATGTACGTGCTTTAAAACCCTTATGTTACAAAAACAAAAATTACATTCAAAACTTTTGCCTCTTTGTTTTGAAAACCATTTTACTCGTAGTTTAAATGATTCAGCGATAAGACGGGTGAAATCTTATGAAGATTTAACGAAAGTTTTATGAAAAACGTTAAATAATCAAGTGATTGAAGGCTACTTGAAGCTTACGTTAGGATAACAAATCAACATTGGAATAAACTACTTTTGACTATCTTATGAGGGGTAACATTAGACTTTAAACAAGCCGTGCGTCGTCGTCTAGTACCGACTGGAGTTAAAATTGCAGTTATCCATAACTTTCGAAGACATATGTACATATATCCTACCTAAAACATATTTTGTATTGTCATTTCCTGATAAATTGCAATTTAGAACAAAGCTCAGACTTTTTACAGTTTCAACAATTTTAAGTTTTTTCTTAGAGAGTAAAATGCTTGGAAACGTTCTCAGGGCTAATTAAATTTTAGTTATTGGGAAAACTTGAGACTTTTAAGAATTAAGTTGTAACCAATTTGTAATAGATTATTTACGTATGTTACAAAGGTACTCATTTAAATATAATACAAGTCCTTCTACATTTTAAACTGGCCGAAACAAGTACAGTTAAACATCATCAGCATAGAGGTGTACAGCGGAATGTTTGTAAACAGCTAACAAGTCATTAATAAACATACAGACAAAATAGGACCTATGATTGATCCCTGCGGAACACTCTATCGTAAGCCCAAGCAAGGTCTGTCAGAAAGATAGCTTTCGAGTAATTTTACTACAGAGTGCAAAACCAAACAGATTTCTGAGTTTCCAGCAAAGAATTGTATGGTGCACTTCATGGAAAGCCTTCGAGCAATCAAGCAGACAAAGAAACGTAATATATCCTTTATCATAGTTCTGTCTTACATCTTCCAATATTTTAACCATGCAAGTAGAACGACTGTGTTTAGACCTAAAACCAGATTGGCCAGAAAATAAAAAGTTATATAAGGTTAAGTGCTAAATAATCTGTTTAGCTATTAATATCACAAAGACTTCCGATAAGCACGGTAAAATACTTACTGGCCTAAAATGACTTGCAGACACAGAATTATTGTTTTTGACAGTAGGCATAACTTTAGCTTTCTTCTATGATATTGGTGAGGTTGAAGTTATAATGCAATGGTTAATAATATGGGTTAGACAAGGTTTTATGTAAGGCAGAATTTGCTTTTTAAATCGGAGTGGTATCCCATCTCATCAACCGGTTCAGTTTGAAAATTCCTTATCGTATTAATTCTTTCTGAGAAGTCGAAATTATATTCTTCAACATTGTTTTTTAAAAAAAAAAATATTTCAGCATCAATTTCACATTAAGCAACACTCATTAAAGAAGAAATACGTATGTGTCGTAAATTGTTCCAAAGCGTCTATTCACTACGTTGGAATGATTTCTTGATACTTTGCAAGCATCCCAATTTAAAAATCAGAAGAAAACACCTAAAACTACTCCTTAGAAACGATTTAACTTAGCACCAGGGTCGAAAAATAAAATTAAAAGCCATCCTAAGGTGCTAGAAACACGGCATTAGTTTATTGACCGAGAATCTTTTATAGAAAATGATAATGGGATAAAATTATGTTTAAAATCCACATTGTAAGTAAAACATAAAAGATCATGATCAGAGATAAAATATAAAAATGGAACAGATAATGTCGATGCCTTCCCGGAAGAATGTATTAAGCGATATTTTAAGAATTTTACAGGAGACGAAAAAAACCTCCTGTGTAGGCAATTATTGGTGTATTTTAAAGTGATAAGCATAATTTTGATTGAGATTTAGGCCACATTTTTTTTGTACCATTACATGGACGAAATTTCGATCAAATAAAAAGTTTTTGTCGCTTAGAACATTTTCATGGTCTACAGATTGTCGCTTGATACAGTGGCTAAATGGCGCTTAGATCAATGGGTGGTAGGAAATATTACAGGATTCCAAGAAATATTGTCGTTTAGTTCATTTGCTTTATTGAGTTTTTATTATCAACAAAGTTAAAATAATCATTAAAAATAACATTATACTTCAGAAAATAAAAAAGAAAACAGTTCAACTTTAAAATAAATAAAAATAATTAACTTTTTAGATATGAAAATTTACAGATCACTGATTCAGTTGATTTTCTGATAAGTCGTCTTCTTCATCAGTCTCTGGTAAAACATCTTCCTTCTCACCAACAATGTCAATGATTTCTCGGTATTCCTGGATATACCGTTCGGGGATAAACTTCTTCTTGAGTAGAGTTTCTAAGTCCTTTTTCTTTGGCCCCGATATTGGCAGTTTTGCGGTGTATAAAATATCAGGCTCATCAAAATTTTCAAGACATTTAACTTGATTTCGAGTTCGACACAAATCCAACGTGTATGAAGGTGGTTCCATGTCTCCGGACTTAAATATTGAATACTTGATGTCACAGGATGACTTAGAGAACAAAAAAATGTTGGATTCAGATATTTTAAAACTAGTCTGTTCCCTAGTTTTAACTCCCTGCGTTGGAAAATATTTCAAAGCTTCTTTCTTCCAGTCGCGAAAATCATCTATAGTTAGTTTTATAACCTCGTAAGGCCTTGGATTTATCCTTGAATTGGCGATCATGGTTATCCATTCCTTCGGCGTCCAAATTGTTCTTTTTTTGACGAATCGCTCTATGGTGGCATGAACAGAGTCAACAGGCATATAAGTATGCCCTGGCAAAAGAAAGGTGAGAGAGATTTGAATTATGTTCTTAGCTTTCTTTTGAAGAAACAAAAAAATCATTGTGATAATCTGACGATTTTTGTTTTGGCCGGGACAGCTATCGCAATACAGGGCAATGGAAGTCACAGTTTCTCTGGCATCAACAATACTTAAGTACTTAAAGAGAATTGAACAAATTTCATTTGCTCCCCGCATTCCATCGATCTCACCCCAAAGAAAAGCATAGCCATTTTGAGTTCCACTTTCATAGATAGTCTCGTTATAAAATGAGTACTTTCTTGAATAGTAAAAGAGCATGCTTTGCGTATGTGGAACGTTTAAGACTTTCTGTAGATCAAAACTAGCACACACGAATGATGGACAGTTTTTGGCCTTCCTGATCATCCATAAATAATTTTTGGCTGTTTTCCTTTTGTTGGGAGTGCTTCAAAACAAGAACTTTCTCTTTGTCCTCCAACACGCGGGATTTATGTGCTTCACAAAAGGTGCACTTGTCTTTTTTCGGAACGTGGATGCCAATATTATAGGGTTTGAAAATCCTTCGGAATATTTTTTCGGAAACAGCATTTTTACCTTCTTCCACTTGTTTTGATTTATAGTTCCTGTATAAATTGGATATGCTAAAGTATTCTGTTGGCAGATAAGTGCGATTGGTCGAGTATCGGCAATAGTGTGATGGGACTTTTGGCAAGCTTTCTATAAAACTGCAAACAGCTGCTTTAAGTTCTTCTGAAGTAGCATTTGCTGGAATAGTTTTACCTCTTTTATCCGTAGCTGATGTATTTAATGCAGTTTTTTTTTTTTTCAAGAGCGTACGACACAACCCGGCTCGAAATATCTAGGGTCTTAAGTAAGAACTGCATACAAACCTGTTCTTTCTTCCCTTCAAAATTGATGAAATATTTTCTTGTTTCTGTTTTCTTTTCGGCATTTTTGGTTCGTCGTCTTTTGATGGGAACTTGTTCAACAGAAGACAAAATCCAATCTATTCGCTGGACATACGGCAGCTTCCAATACAAATTGAAAATGTCTTGCCTTTGCAAATTAGTGAACTTTGTTCCACACTTGTTTTGGCAGCTTTTGCACGGATTTGCTTGCAAAGATTTTTTTGGCTTGACTGCCTTTTTAGATCTCGCATCCACCACTCCCTCATTATAATATGCCTTCTTTTTTGGGGGATGGGTTCCCATTTCGCTATCACTTGAATCGTCCATGGAATTATAGTGCCAAGAAGAATTTCCATCAGTTTCAAAGGGATCTGATTCTGATCCTGATGTGGATAGCGTTGGCGAACTAAACACAGAGGGTTGAATGGTTTCCAAATGCGTTACCTTAGAAATAAAAATGAGCCTTTTATTTACCGTACCACTAGGCATAATTAAAATACCACTCTAATACGTTAATCGACTTACTTTAACTCCGTCACATTGTTCATTCGATTTCTTTTTCTCTACCAATTCCAGCATTAGTTTGCCTCTTGAAGCAGGCAAATTAATTTTTTTCAAACCAAAGGATGTACTTGGATTATTTCCACTCATTTTAAAAACAAAAACTTTCTTCTACAACAAATTAATTTTCTAAAAGAAACGTAACAATAAAAACAAATAATCTTAAGATAAATTCTGAAACTTACATTCGCTTCTGTAATAACTTCAAACAATGCGGCAACTACAACTTCAACATTAACAATGAGAAAATGAATGATCCAATTTTCAAAGAAATTTGAAACAGGCTACTAGATTCATTATTAAAAAGTAACGTATTTAACTGACTACTAGATGAAATTGTTAAAGCGAATGGAAAACACAAAAGAATAGTAGAATGAAATTTAAGGAAGTATAAAAGCAAAAACACTCTAGAGTGTTTTTGTATAAAAGCAGAGTTGTAGTTGCATTATAAACCTAACGGAAAATCTTAAAATTTTTCAAGACAAATGTTATGGGTAGAAAATGTATCAAGCGACAACAAATGGAAGAGCTTTCCGGTAGCAACATGTTCTAAGCGACAATATCGGTTGAACTATGCGACGTCTGACAAAAAATTTTTGTGGAAATTTGGTTGCTTAAGACAATAAGATTTTCAAAAATGTCGCTTAGCATAATTTTACTGGCGGATAAAACAAATTTCAAGGAGCAACTTTATTCCAGGGAAAAAACTTGTCTGTTGCTACAATTTTATTTTGTCTCTAGTTTGTTTTGTATACATGATAGGAAAGCGAAACTTTTTAATTTTTTTTTAAATATTGATGGGTGTTGTGCCCTTCCCCCTTAAGATGTGAAAAGATTTATCCTAAATCAACCACTAGCTTTTCTTTTGCCCATTTTCAAAGCTTTCTATTTACTAGGAAACATTTTTCTATACTGGGAAAAATTTAACATTTTTTTGAGTTGAATAGTCAACAAAAATTAAAATTGTTATTGGATTGGAATAAAACAATTTTATGTTAAGTTTGGTAGTTGGTGCTTCCACCTTTACTTTTAATAATTTCGTAAATTAGTTTCAGTAGGTATCCTATAGCCTTTTGATATTGTTGAACAATATTTCGCTAAATGCTAACTTAATTATCTTCTTTGTCTTTAAACTGATAACCACCATCAATAACTGTGGGTACTAACCATCCCCAAGTTTAGATCAGATAAGTACGGCAGTTTTTGAAGAAAGTCCAAGCTTAAATTATGCGCACCAGGTGAATAGGCGCATTATCATGTTGGTGGGGTCAACAATTTTTTTTTTGTATTTTTTTTTTTGTATTTATCTTTTTTATTTTTACAATAATTTAAAAAAATAATAATTTTAAATGACGTACTCTAAAATGTATTGTAAAAAAAGGAAAAGATAAAAAAGTCATTCTGTAACCATTTAAGGCTAGTGACGAATGACCTTTTAAAAAAAGAAACTTAAATATGTATTACGTGTGGGGTCATGTTTTGTTTAAAGAATAATTTTTATATAAATAAAATTAAAATTAATAAATAATGTTAATTTATAAGAGAAGAATATAATTATAAAAATTTAAAAAACATAAAGAATATTGAAAAAAATACAAAGTTTATTAGACTACATTTATCAATAAATTTTTGATTTCTGAGCTATCCATTGTAAAGAGCCATATTTTGACTTTTTTTTCAAAAAGAGATTCCGAGCGTTTAAAATTCGAATATTGTGAGGCAGTTTATTAAAAAGTTTAGGTGCTATGACATTGAAAAAATTCAAGTAATGGGTTTTGTTAGAGGCTGGAACTTTAACTAAACATTTGCCATTTATCCTCAAGTTGTACAAATTTGAGTTTGGAATAGCGGAAGTAAAACCAGTACGCATAAAGAAAATTTTAATTACTTTATAAAAATAAAGATGTTTCAGCGGTAAGATATGATGATTTTTAAATAAAGGACATGTGCTGATAAATCTGCTCTTCTTGTATATAATTCTTATTATATGCTTTTGAGACAAAACAAGAGGTTCAAGTGTATTGCAATAAGTGCCTCCCCAACAAGATATACCATATTGCAGTTTCGAGTGAACGAGTCCGTAGTATATTGTTACCAACAAGGATTTTGTGCAAAATGGTCTTAACATAAAAATGTTTCGAGTAACAGATAACATGTACTGTTTTAATTGTGATGTGTGGGCTTTCCAGTTCAGATTTTTATCAATTAAAATACCTAGATATGAAACTCTCAACCGACACTATTTTAAAACAAGTAGATGAACAGACAACATTTTCGGTGTAGTTTTTACTATTACAAGTGTGGGTCGACATGCAAATTTTCTTACATTCTGCAAAGTGAAAATAAATGTCGCAATCAAAAGCTTTGATTTTTCGCTTACTAATAGCTCATGTTTTGAAAACCATTGTCTTAAAACTTGCAAGTATTTTTGTAGTTTAACACATGATTCAAATAAGTTATTGCTTTCGTAAGTAAAAGCCAGATCATCAGCAAAAGCCGTTACACTACTACTAAATTGTTGGTGGAATATGGAATTCACATATATTAAAAACAAAACCGGGCCCAATACAGAACCATGCGGCACACCAATACTAATACACATGACCTCGCTAAAGACATTTTCAAGTTTAACTTTTTGAGTCCTGTGGCTTAAATAAAAAGCAAACCAATTATGGATTTCACCTCTAAAACCAGCTTTATAAAGTTTGTTTAAAAGAATATCATGATTGACCATATCAAACGCTTTGGTCATGTAAATAAATAAAGCAATGGTATTACTTTTTTTTGTTAAAACCCTCGCATATTTCGCTGCATAATTTTAATATTGCATCTTCTGTTGAGCGACCTTCACGAAATCCAAATTGACTATCATTTAAAAAACCTGTTTTATTCCCATTCGCAACTTCAAAAGCTTTTCAAATATATTGGCCCAAACATTTTCTGCTGCCTTTCTTAAACAATGGTATAACTTCCGCAACTTTTGAGGGTTTTTTGAAAAATACCACAAGTTATACTCTTGTTAAACAAGTAGGTTAAAATGTCAGCAATATTAAAAGCAATCTGTTTTAAAAGAGCATTGGATATACCATCGGAGGTACTTGAGTGTTTGTTATCAAGCGACATAATACATTTGAAAACTTCATGTGACGAACAAGGTTCAAAAACAAAACTATTACATTGAAAACCCTCAAAAACATATCACAACTACAATTGTTTTGCGGAGATCATGGTTTTGATTCAGTTGCAATAGATACAAAAAATGTTATATTATTTAGGAAAATTGCTTTCCAAGAATCCCTTATAAGGGTATACCCAGTTGCAGTAATTTTTGATATAAAGACCACAACCTTAACTGATCCCTATTAATATAACAACACCTCCTTCACGGTTGTGATGAAGCTTTTATCACCTTTTTATTTTCTTAAAAATAAAAGATTGACCCATCAGGTCCACCGAAATTAAATAGTTTTATCGTCTAAGGAAACCAGATGATACCATTCTTTTTCCAGATTATTTAAGTTTTGAAAAACTGTCATAACATAACTTTTCGTTGTTTAGTTTTATTCGTTTAAGATGGCTTGAGTTTTAATAACTCTTACAACTGTCGAGAGACTTGCGTTTACGCAATTTTGTTGTTTTATTTTTGCACCAAAATCACATGAATCAAATGTACGCCTTAAAATTGCTCGTCTTTAAGCTGCTGTTTTTGCAGTTCTTCTTACCTCTCTTTATGTTTAAATGTACGAATCTCTATTTTTTAAGTAAGAATAAAAGCCATTAAGACTTCAGCAAATTTTATCAGCTGCTGCACGTTCGGTTAGGTCGTGGTGTCTAATCAAGTCGATTTTAGCTTTTGAAACACTGCTAAGCTATGTAGATTTACCCATTGTTCTTAGAATTTTAGATCAGAAATTAAATTTCACTTAAAACACTAAAATTGTTTATTTAAACTTTCCAGTACTTAAAAAAAACGCTCATAAACATCAATTAAATTGTGGTTGTACCCATTCAGTTGACTTAAAAAAAAAACTTCTTTACGTATGAAATACAAGACTCGCAGTTTTATTTGGATATTTTTGTTCTAGTAATGTATCCGTCTTGACGATTTGAACATTTTGAACCCAAAACCCATCATCAAGGTCTTGGAAAATGTGAATAGTGACAGAATACGCTTAATGTGAAGCCAGCTAATGTTCCATAATGAATAAGAATGCTCTAACATTTTAATTTTTAATTAAGCCGAAAAGTAAATAAAGACTTTTGGTTAAACAAATAAATAATTTGACTTCCTTTTCGTATAGAATTGACTCAGAAGGAAACATAAACCGCTTGGATTTTGTTTTGCTTTTGGTCGACATTTCATTGCTATCATCTCAAATTTCCAAAACAATTCTTATTTTATTAAATCAAACTTATTTTGTTTGTTTCTTTGCAGATAAACATTAGAAGGACTTTCTTCCAAAAATTGATTGACAAAATCGATTGCCAATTTTTATCAATTTAATAAATAAAATTAAATTAACAAACAACACACCCACTTAAAAAAATTTGTTTAATTTAATTAAGTTTTCTCATTCTCATAGTGAAGTGTGCCAAATTTTGTTAATAAATAAAATAAAAAAGAATCATATTTATTTTGTAAAAAGTTTAAAACGTCGCTCGTCGTAATAAAAGTGTAGTAAGAAAACAATAAAAAGAAAACCGCGTCTCTTTTTTTAAAAAAAGTTATGGTCAATTATTCGTCGCGTTCAATTAAAAGCTGATAAAAATGAATTTAAATCAACACAGTGGACCAGGACCGCCGCCGCCAATGTCAACGTTGGGCGTTTCAATGATGGTTAATTGTAATGGCGGTGTTGGTGGAAGTGGTGGCGGAAGTGGTAGTAATAATGGTCCACCGCCACCAGTGGCACGAGCCATATCCTCAGACCGTTTAGTTACTGGACCATCATGTCGAGCATTAAAGACCGCGGTTTCAGCATTATATTCAGTGGATGATTTTGTCAAGGAGAAAATTGGATCGGGTTTCTTTTCAGAAGTTTATAAGGTAAGTGTTTGCATTTGAATTCAATGATAATGATAATGATGATGATTAAAATCAAGAACAAGAAGTAGACATATCAAAAACCTGCATTTTATGCAAAAATCCAAAACACCAATCACCAATCCATGAGATGACACTCTGACATTTTTGAACTAATTTCAATTTTATTGTTTTTAGAAAATAAGAGAGTCGTTGTTAGGCAAAAGACAAAAGATTGTGTTTCTTCTAAAGTCTGAACGTGCTGATATGCTGATTCGTATTTTTATTATTTATTCTTTTATTTTTGTTTTGTTGTTTTATTTAACAGAAGACTTAATTATCTTTAATGCAAATATTTGCATAGTATTATTTTGTTATTGTTTCTAAATGTCAATATACATTTTTTCGTTTGCTAATTAAAATCTGACATATACATAAGTCGTTGTGTATTTTGAGAGTTAAAATGAAAACATTCACTTTTATCTTTAGAGCTTCTTAATTGAATATTCAAAACCTAAAGACAACAAAAAGCTTGCCATGTTTTTAATTTCAGATCAAGTTTTAGACTAAATAATGTTTTTTTTGGTGGGCTTTCTTAAACAATCTATGTTTATATTTTTGTTTTATATTGTATTCATATACATATTTCTATTTCAAAGTGACATATGTATATTGAGTTAAATTATAAATTCTAACATTTAAAGGAAAAGAGAGTATTTTATTTTTGTTTTTTCTTATTTTTTCAAGGCGTTTTGTTCATTTCAGTCTTGCATTTAAGTAAGTTTAGTTAGAGACAAATGTAATATTTTTGCAAATACTCTTATGACAGTAGTAATTTTTCATAAGCCACAACAACACCAAGGTTAAATGTCAAATCATTTCTTTTTTCTAAATGACACATGTCATTGGATGTTCTTAGAGCTTTCATATTTCTACTTTATCTGTCAAAGAGCATTTATTTTTTTTTTTTTAAAGATGTTTTGTTTGTTTTAAAGATTTTGCCAACAAAAACAAAAGAAAAAATATCACAGGATTTTCTGTGATTATTTTATGTTGGTACAAAATGACAAAATAAAATGCATTAATATATCATATATAATTATGATTTTTATGGCAGAAATGAAGTTTTTTTTTTTTTAATATAAAATAATCCTTAGTGGATTTGTCGTCTTGTAGGAGTCCCTATTCCTAAAGTAAAAATACTAAGGGAGTTTTAATCAGAGACAAAAGTGCAAGTTTAAAAATCTTTATAAAAATTTAATGATTTTGGAGTTGCTAGGCGTGTTTCATTGGTGAGTGGACACTGCTGCATCATCTTTTGACATTTCACAAGAAAAATCGATGCCGTTACTAATTGGGTTTTCTATGGGTAAATTCAGATTCGTGGCGCATGGAACACGATTGGAACTGTTTGTTTTTTTTTATCATTGTATTATTGCAACTTCGGGTGCATAGAGCTGTCAAATTTCTAGTTAAAGATTTTTTTTATAATTGTACTAGTATTAGTGCAAACAAGGGCAAATCTGTCAAAAAATTTAGATCTGCAGATATGATCTTAAATCAAAATTAAATTAATCTATTTTGTCTCATATGGAATTCAAAAACAGGTGAAATTTCTGTTTTGACAGATCTAATTAAAAAAATAAGTTGATTCATTTTACCAAAAAAAAAAAAATGAAAATACAAGCTTTTAACACACATTGTTAAAATTCATTTCAAAAATAGAGAACATTTTGCAGTCACAGTTTCCAAAAACAAAAGTACTTTTTGACTAAGTAGATCTATTTCAATTTATCGAGAGCAAACAGCGCAAATGTGAAAATTGGTCATAAGAAAATGTATGATCTTGCAATAATCTATACTTAATAATATTATAAATGCGAAAGTAATTCTGTCTGCCTGTCTGTTACTCAATCACGCCTAAACTACTGAACCAATTTGCATTAAACCCGAGAAAGGACATAGGCTACTTTTTACCCCGGGAAAATGACGCATTTCCATGGGAAAATTCAGGTGGACCGATCGCTTTTACACCTAAACTACTGAACAGATTTGAATGAAATTTGGTAGGGAGATAGTTTGAGACTTAAGAAAGGACATGAGTTACTTTTGATCTCGGGAAAACAACGCATTCCCATGGGAAAAATTACTTTCCGGGGAATCTGATCGCTTTCACTCCTAAATTACCAAAGATTTGAATAATATTTGGAATAAATAATAATAAAGATAATAATAATAAAGATAATAATAATAATAATAATAAAGATAATAATAATAATAATAATAATAAAAAAAAAAAAAAAAAAAATATTTGGATAAAATTGGTATTACGGGAAAACAACGCATTCCCAACCCTTCTCATAAGTTGAGATCGAAGGTTGGTGTTCCAGTTCTGTTAATGAGAAATTTTGAAGCATCAAAGTAATGTAATGGTACACGCTACAGATTACTCAACTAGGACGAAATATTATAAAAGCTATAATCATGACTGGAATAGCAAAAGGAAAAAATGTTTAAATTCCCCGCATTCCGATAATTCCAACCGATTTGACGTTTCAGTTTAAAAGAGTGCAGTTTTCTCTGAAAGCAGCATTTGCAATATCAATAAATAAAGCTCAGGGGCAAAAGCTGAAAGTTACAGGTGTAAATTTGAAAAAAAAAAAAATGTTTTCCCCATGGACAATTATATGTAGCGTCCTCACGAGTCTCAAACCCACAAGATCTTTACGTTCTGGCCAAGGAAGGAAAAATGTATTGCAGTAACTTCTTCTTAAAATGTATTAACCCAACCTAACCTAACCTATGACAATCACACTTAGTATGTCCTCATCCCATCTCGGCACAATTCAAACATACGTACAAAAAAGTACAGCTCAGGTTTTTTTCATACTACTATCCAAAAAAACTATCTAATGCGGACGAAGTCGCGGGTAAAAGCTAGTGCTAAATAAATCAAAGAAGTAACATTTGAGTAGCCAATCCTCTTTAGACTTTTTTCACTTAACACTGATCCTAAGAACATTGTGTCATATCTGTAAATTTCTCATGCCGAAAAAAAAACAGTTAAAGTAAAAATTCTTACGAGAACCGTTCGGCAGACGGCAATATGGGAAAGTGAACTGGGAGGGCCTCAAAAACTTCTTCAGAAACTCTAACTGGTCACTATTCTTTCTCGATAATAACATGGAATTCAGCGCAGATATGGTTTGAAACTTAATTCTTTGTAGAATGAGGCATTTTATCCCGACTAGGCTAAAATCTATCAAACCCAAAGAAAACTCATGGTTTGATTCGAATTGTAAAGAGGTTATTAGGATCAAAGACGTAAGCTTCCGGATGTACAAAGCCTACTCCATTGAGAAAAACCAGGATAAGTTTAATAAAGAAAGATCTGTAACGGACATATTCGACACATTAAATGTTTGCATGACCAGAAATCACGGCAAAAAATTTTACAGTTTCCCAAAGGTGGTAAAATGTCTGTTCATTTGTAAAAAAAAGCCCGTAACACTACATCTTCGTCGGTTCCTAACCTCGTTTCCAATGATACTCCTTTTGTAAGCTGAATCACAGTTTACAGTTAATTCGATGCTGACAAATAGGGGAGATATGACTTCTCCTGTACTTGAAAGCGTAAACGATTCTATGGGAAGAATCTTCTTTCGAACTCGTACAGTTGCTGGAGAACATAAAAATCTTTACATTCTCAAATCCGCTAGCCCGGATAGTATCCCTGCTATTGTTCTGAAGAGATGTTCTTTCTCTCTGACAAAACCACTGCGTAAGCTTTTCCATCTTTCCTACTCTACAGGTCTCTCCAAGCAGATGGAAAACAGCATTTGTCTAGCCTGTCCCTAAAAAAGGCAAATCCTCCTTACCTTCTAACTATTGTTCAATAGCACTTACGTCACTTCTATCCAAGGTGATGGAAACGCTGATCAATTTTTAGCTTAAGAAATATCTTGAAGAACGAAAGCTTCTTAATGATCCTATGGTTTACCTCACCCTACAAATCCTAACATCATTTTTGAGAAAGTAAGATTATTGCACTTGATATTTCAAAGACATTTGATAAAGTTTGGCAATTCTTATCGGAATTGCGGAATTGCTATTGATGGTGGTACTTGCATCATATCGGGTGATTTTTTAAGAGCTTGAGAACTTTTTTTAAAAAAAAAACGCATAAAATTTGCAAAATCTAGGTGGTCCATTCGGAAAGTCCAATTTTGGGTAACTTTTTCGAGCAATTCGGCCGGAATAGCCCGAATTTCTTCGGAAATGTTGTCTTCCAAAGCTGGAATAGTTGCTGGCTTATTTGTGTAGACTTTAGACTTGACGTAGCCCCACAAAAAATAGTCTAAAGGCGTCAAATCGCATGATCTTGGTGGCCAAATTACCGGTCCATTCCTTGAGATGAATTGTTCTCCGAAGTTTTCCCTCAAAATGGCCATAGAATCGCGAGCTGTGTGGCATGTAGCGCCATCTTGTTGAAACCACATGTCAACCAAGTTCAGTTCTTCCATTTTTGGCAACAAAAAGTTTGTTAGCATTGAACGATAGCGATGGCCATTCACCGTAACGTTGCGTCCAACAGCATCTTTGAAAAAATACGGTCCAATGATTCCACCAGCGTACAAACCACACCAAACAGTGCATTTTTCGGGATGCATGGGCAGTTCTTGAACGGCTTCTGGTTGCTCTTCACTCCAAATGCGGCAATTTTGCTTATTTACGTAGCCATTCAACCAGAAATGAGCCTCATCGCTGAACAAAATTTGTCGATAAAAAAGCGGATTTTCTGCCAACTTTTCTAGGGCCCATTCACTGAAAATTCGACGTTGTGGCAGATCGTTCGGCTTCAGTTCTTGCACGAGCTGTATTTTATACGGTTTTACACCAAGATCTTTGCGTAAAATCTTCCATGTGGTCGAATAACACAAACCCAATTGCTGCGAACGGCGACGAATCGACATTTCACGGTCTTCAGCAACACTCTCAGAAACAGACGCAATATTCTCTTCTGTACGCACTGTACGCATTCGTGTGGTTGGTTTAATTTCCAATAAAGTAAACTGAGTGCGAAACTTGGTCACAATCGCATTAATTGTTTGCTCACTTGGTCGATTATGTAGACCATAAATCGGACGTAAAGCGCGAAACACATTTCGAACCGAACACTGATTTTGGTAATAAAATTCAATGATTTGCAAGCGTTGCTCGTTAGTAAGTCTATTCATGATGAAATGTCAAAGCATACTGAGCATCTTTCTCTTTGACACCATGTCTGAAATCCCGCGTGATCTGTCAAATACTAGTGAATGAAAATCCTAACCTCAAAAAAATCACCCATTAGTTCTGGGTATGTGCTTCACAAACCATCTGTTGTGGAGTGATCAAATTTTCGACATCGCCAAAAATTCTGTTAAGTGTTTAGGTTTCCTCCGATGATGCATAAAGAAAGGGTAAGTTTTTACCCCTTCTCATCTGGCTATAATTTATAGAGCTTTTATTTGTTCAAAACTGGAGTATAATATTGCAAAAGGAGCTCTAAAACTGATAGGCGATTGTTCAATTTCTGAAGCTTATGTTTCTCTTGAACATCGCATCAAGTTTTCATACCTATATACAGGGTGTCCCGTAAGTAATGGATAACCCTGAAATGCCGCATAGTAGACTTTATGACCGTCCTGAAAACTGATAAAAAAAAGTTCTATCCCAACCACAAGAAAAGTTATATGCATTTTTTTGTTCAGTGCATTATTTTTTTTCTTACTTTACATTTTTGAATACCACGACTACAAGTGAATGAGTTCCATCATTTTTTTTTTGCAGGAATATTTTACATTACTTGGGTCAACACATAAGTAGAAGAAAATTATCATAACTGTTGGACTTCTTAGAGAAAAAAATTATTTAACATTGAATTTCAATGCAAAATGTGAAAACAAATAATTTTTGAAAAAGTTAAATCATAGCTGGTATAAAAAAATGCATGAATACCTGAGTGGGCAACTATTTTAAAAATATGCGCGTTAAATGCAGATTTCAAAATGGTATTACTTATTATTATATCTGGAGTCAATAGCAAGTTATTGGTAAAAATCTGCAATACTAGAGTAAATTTAGCAAAAACAAAAGTTTTCAAAATTAGCACAGTAAACGTAAAAATAATACCAAGCGTTGAACATAACAGATTTTTGATTTATTGTCTGTTTCTATGATGTTGTTCTTATGATAAATCCAAGCTTTCAACTTCTAGGGCTGAATGCATTCATGATAAAAATGTCAAAAAAGTGCAAAAAATGGCTACATTTTCGAGCTTGTTTTGAATTTTACCTGTTCTATTGGGCTTTAACAAACCCATCAAATATTTTGTTGGTTGCTATTAGTTTAATTGTTATTTTCTCCAAACAAAAAGTCTTCTGATTCAATTTTAATTGGGTTTTTTGAATAGTAAATTGTAAAATCCTGAGAAAGTGAGAACGCATAAAATCGTAAGTTTTTTAAATTTTGAATTAAAGTTTTTGTAATTTGATCTTAATTCATAAGATTAAGACCACGACGAACACTTATTTATATCGTTTTTATTGTTCATTCTTCAGGAGAATTAACGGTCTAAATAGCTGTTTTCCTGAACCTGCTTTTTGATAATTAAGACGTTTGATTGAACTTTTTCGATGCCACGTATTCTGTATTCTGCACAAGAATATGCAAACATGCATTTCATTTATGGAGAGTGCAAAGGCAACGCAAACGAAGCTGCGACTCTGTATATGGAAAGGTACCCTAACGCACGTCACCCGGATTATCGAGTGTTTATTAGAGTCCATAGCTGTTTCTCGGAAGGAAGGCTGCCTTGTAGTGGTGTTGGTGGTGCTGGCGTGGGACGACCCCATCGAGGAGATACCGAAGACTTAGTGCTTGCGGAACTTGACCGAGATCCCACAGTATCAATCCGAGCAATAGCACGACGCCTAAATCCACTTGATTTTTTTTATTGGGGATGCATTAAGGAAATCGTATACAGCAAGCCGATCAGGTCTTTAGAGGAGCTAAGAAATCGTGTGGAGGCAGCTGCATTACAAATTTCTGAGAAAAACCTTGCACGTTCACTAAGACGTTCATTTATTCGGAGGTGCAGAACCTGTATAAGAGTGGGTGGAAAACAGTTGCTTTAAATAAAAAAAAATTAAAAAATTATCTATTTTTGTTTTTGTTTTCTAACTAAGTGATCATGTGATTAAAAGCTGGCTCAAAAACTTTTTGTTTAGATAAAATAACAATTAAACTAATAGCAACCAACAAAATATTTGATGGGTTTGTTAAAGCCCAATAGAGCAGGTAAAATTCAAAACAAGCTCGAAAATGTAACCGTTTTTTGCACTTTTTTGACATTTTTATCATGAATGCATTCGGCCCTAGAAGTTGAAAGCTTGGATTTATCATAAGGACAACATCGTAGAAACAGCTAATAAATCAAAAATCTGCTATGTTCAACGCTTGGTATTATTTTCACGTTTACTGTGCTAATTTTGAAAACTTTTGTTTTTGCTAAATTTACTCTAGTATTGCAGATTTTTACCAATAACTTGCTATTGCCTCTAGATATAATAATAAGTAATACCATGTTGAAATCTGCATTTAACGCGCATATTTTTAAAATAGTTGCCCACTCAGGTATTCATGCATTTTTTTATACCAGCTATGATTTAACTTTTTCAAAAATTATTTGTTTTCACATTTTGCATTGAAATTCAATGTTAAATAATTTTTTTCTCTAAGAAGTCCAACAGTTATGATAATTTTCTTCTACTTATGTGTTGACCCAAGTAATGTAAAATATTCCTGCAAAAAAAAAATGATGGAACTCATTCACTTGTAGTCGTGGTATTCAAAAATGTAAAGTAAGAAAAAAAATAATGCACTGAACAAAAAAATGCATATAACTTTTCTTGTGGTTGGGATAGAACTTTTTTTTATCAGTTTTCAGGACGGTCATAAAGTCTACTATGCGGCATTTCAGGGTTATCCATTACTCACGGGACACCCTGTATATCGTTATTTTTATAAACAATGCTCTAGTGAAATAGCCAATTGCATTCCTCCCCTCAAACAATTCAACCGTAACACCCGTACTTTTAGGAATGTTTATCAGTTTTCTTTCTTTAGCCGCACTACATGAATGTGGTATGCTTTACCAGGCTATTTCCCACTCATTATAACGTGCACACATTAAAAACCAATGTGCGTCTAATTTTATCCCCTTTTCCGAATTGTTCGCACCTTGTTTAATCATTTTAAGGGTATACATATCCCCTTGAGTGCGGGTATAATATACAAAAAAACCTATGTTGGGATTGCCACTGATACCAACTTTAAAAATTAAGTTCAAAATAAGTTTCTAATGATCTAAGAGTCTTATTTTGAATTGAAGATATTACTGAGATATCTATAGGTTGCCAATAAAACACTTTCTTCTTAATTTCGACAAAATTTTATTCCCAATCGAATGAATAATTTAAAAATAGTAAATAAATAATGTTTGTATTCGTCAAAAAGTCGAAAGAGTTCGAAAAAGAATAACAAAACATAATTGAAAATAATCCAGAAGTCTAGACAATTAAATCTAAGTTCGACTTATAGATGATTTCGACTAAAATTAAACGAAATGCAAAAAAATGGGTAACAATTTGAGTAAGAGTAAAATTCGACTCAGAAGCAAATATTTGATTGTTGAAAAATATAAGTTCTTTTGATCGTCAACATAGGCTTTAAGAAAAGGAGTTTTTTTTTTTTGTCGTACAATGAAGCAAACTCTTGGCTAAAAGCTTTCACAATTTGCTTTGTAAAAGTTTGTGTTTGAGCTATACCAACGTCAAGTTCCTTATACTTGGTTTTAGAACATTTTCCAATCAAAGCAAATATCTTACCGATTCGACATACATGCCTTTGCGGGTTATCATAGAACTCATTTTTTCTAAATCAAATTCCAATGCGGAAATAACGTGTAGCGCTAGAGTAAATTGTGCAACTCTTCTTCTATACCCTATAATCTGTGAGTCTATATGGCGAGCGGTGGCATGTGTGTTTTTCATTTCTTCTTTTTTAATAGAAATCATAAATTCTTGCAACAAACAACAATAGGTCGGTCTACTACACTACAGGTCACTAATTTCTTTACATTATTGTGTACGTAGAGCTCCATATTTGCATTCCCTCCCGTGTGTAATTTATAGCACCCCAGTTATTATAGTTGCGCACATATTTATGTTCCATAGCATCTCCATTGCACTAATTTCTCTCGCCTCCTATTTCTTTTTTCGTTGCAAATTCAAATAAAAAAATAAAAATAAAGCTAAGAAAAGAAAAGATAATAGACACTAATTTAAAACCGTGATCACCTTACTTAGAAAATTGAACAGAGCGGATTCCTTTTGTTTTGAAATAAGGCATAAGGTGGGGTGGTGGAGTGGCGCGGTATGGCATGGCATGGTAACGAACAGCAGCGCATGTGTGGCAGTAGTAGCATATGCATCAAGCCAACCGAATCTTCAAAAGAAGAGAAGAAGCTGGATGCCTCGATACCTCTAGAGCTCTACTTATTTACATGGTATATACCTATGGATGGGGAACATAGTAAGACTAATCTGATCACAATTAAACTTTCAACAGCAGCAGACAATAACACCAACCAACTAAAGGCATTGCTCGAACTCATTATTCCATAAGATACAAGAGATCCATCTTTTTCTTTTTATTGTTTTTGTTACGGAATGGGGTTTTCTTTCAATCTTGTACTTTTTGCATAGCTTTTCTTTTGCGGAATATTTTCAGCACTTTTCCCCATTTTTCTTTTTCATTTATTTTTGTTGTTGTGAAAAGTGCTGAAGCTTGTATCATGACTTGATGTATTTCAGCAGCAGAAATGTTTTTACAAATTTCTTATTTTTTTAAAATAAGTACGCACTCAAGTGGATTCAAATAAATTAAAAAGATTTAAACCGCGATGAGAAGTCTTTTTCTTCTCAAAACAGTTAAATCTAAAATTTCGTGTAAATCTCCATCGCTCCAGTCGTAGTCTAAATATTACAACAAATAATTAATTTTTCCAAAAAAAGACTATCTTTCAAAAACTTCTGAATATTTAAGCCAGAATTAAATCACCAAATTTGAAGGGTTAAATCAGAGTTAACTTCAAGATAATAAAAAATTGAAAAACATGGTTCAATAGTTAACCCGAGCTTAACTCCGAATCTAAGATCATTTCTCACTGAAAAATAGGGTCTTAGGGAAGTGTCGGTGCACATTTATTTATTTATTATTGTAGTTTGATAATATTTTACATTTGCATATATGTTTACTTAAGAGATATAGAAAGATAAATTCTTTACAGCTTCAATATAAATACTCAATACTAATATAAAAATAACTTAACTGAGAAACAATTATTCTTAAGGGAAAACCTACAAGAAAAAACCCTTATATGATACTTAAAAACTAAAAATTGCACATGAACCCAAAGGCGATATAAATAAAATATCTAATTTAAGAGATTAAGAATTAGCTCATTATCAGTGCACGTTTGTTTTAAAACAGTACGATAGAAATTGGACTGGAAGTTATACCGATGGGCCTTCCTGGAGGTTTGAGTATTACTGTTAAATTGATTCAGTAAAGGCGGCTGTTTCACTTAAGCCTTATCCGATAAAAAATGGCGAGGTTAGAGAGTTTACGGCATGATTGAATTACCAAAATATTGTCAGTAATCATTTTGAACGATCTTTTTGATTCTTTGATTACTAACCAAGATCTTAGGTGTTATTTGAGCATTCGAGATATGCGAGTTATTATCAAGCCTTGGAAGTATAAAGATACATTTTTTAGATATTAGCTAGATCAGAAGGAGGGGGAGGGGGTATGAGAGTTGAGTGGACATGAAATCCAAAGAGCAGAATTGTGAATCTAAGATAACTAGAAAAGCTGAGGGTTCTGTTGTCAACCAAGTTTCAGGCAGAAGATCATTAAACCAATCAAAATCAAAACGCGAAAAAGTATCGAAGACATGACAGAACCCTACGGTACTTGGATGAACCTTTGTTGTATTGTTAATGCAAAGAAGGGATTAATCAAAATCAAAGGAACATATTTTTTGGAAGGAAGTCTGATGCCAAACTCTACCAAATGCTTTTGAAATATCAAGTACAAAGATCTAACGTTCTCTTAAACGAAGCAGTAGTGAAGAACATTATTAGGAGTTGTGAACGTCGGTTAGCAACCTGGTTATAAACGGAGTATCGAAAGAAGTAGAAGAAAGCACAGAGTGAAATTATACGCAACCCAAAGAAAATGACAAAATTTAAAGATTTTGAACTTTTAAATGAAATTTGGAAAAGTCCTAAAAAAAACAAATTTACATTTTCCAGTTGAGGCTTCCAAAAATATTTATCATTTGACATATAAATGGAAGCGTTCAGACAGACATTCTTAATACTCAGACTCAACTGCTTTTTTGGCCAAGGCAACTAGTTGGTTTTTCAAGTGTCATGAATTTCAAACTACTTAAAATATTATTGTCTACAAAACAATTCATAAGCAAGCTACAAGTCTATAACGACTTGTATTTTGTGTTGTAAAAAGAAACATTACTTATTCCCTCACAAATTTGACAAGTAACCTTTTTACACAAAACATTAAATGGAATTGTGCAAAAAATAATTAAATCATAGATTAATAAAGTTCAGCTTTCAGTTGAATGAAAAAACATGTCAATTGTCATTTTGACATATGTACTTGTATGTGAATTGGCTTATTAGTTATGTAGATTTTTCTTCACTGTTTTTCCAGTCAACTTTCCAATAAAGTTGCCTTTCTTGGAAGCTGGATAATCAGATACTAGAAACTTGCCTTACCTTCAGGTCTCTTATGTCGTCTGAACCTGCCCAATGTCTCCAAAATTAAAATAGGCAGAAATTTCTTTCAAAGGAGAAATCCAAATTAAGACTGCGTCGAATTAACAAAGATTGATTATTTTGTGAAAAAAAAACGTACATTGTGAAATTCACCTCCTCATGTATCGTTCGATTGTTTAACATGCTCAACTCGCACCATCGCGTACATCACATTATAACCAAATGATAGACGAGATTTGCATTTCAAAGACCTAATTCCATTGTCGGGGTCTATGACTATCTGTGAATAAGATTATGATAAAAACAAAGACGCCCATCAACAGCAAAATAAAGCAAACCAAAGCAAAGCACAAGCCGCACAATATGCTATTTAGCTAGCCCAGAATGCAGTTCAGTTTAGCAAAGCCTAACGCAACGTGACAATGTATTGCCTTAAGAAATAGAAGAAGGTCCAAAAGTTGTTTAGCAGCCGCCGGCCGCGCGCCGCAGCATCGCCGTTTCGTCGTCGCATCAATTTTTATTATTGTTGTTGTTGTTGTTTCTAATCTGCAGCATTTTGCTTTACACTTTCCAACATCACCATTCACCATCACAAGTGCTCCTTTTGTGCCAAATTCTGGGGGAGATTGTTGTTCGAGTTTGTGGTGTTTTGTGTTAAGTTCTGTTGTGTGTTAGATACAAAACACTTTAAACTTATTTAGCTGCAGCGTACATAGAGATCTACATCTCCATTGCTGGCTGCAGAAATCTTCTAAGTCTTAACCTCATTTTTTTTTTAAACTTTATTCCAGCATTTAAATCTATAAGGCGGATTCTTTTGTTTCAAGCTGCGAAAGACTAACAACCTTTATAAAGTATACGACGACGAGTCTGTACTGTGCAGAGCCGACAACGTGCGTCGCGTCGTCGTCGCTACCGCTACCACCAAGCCACAGCCGACAAGAATCAATTGACCGGACATAGAAGACAATAGAATCCAGCATTTTCTTTTCTCTTGAGTTTGAAATTGATCTCACATGAAGAGGGGGTACTTTTCTACTATATGAAAAAAACTTACAATGCGTTGGCGTTAATGTGATGCACGCTTTCTTCTTCTTCTTCAATTTTCTATGAGCCTATACAAATAATGTACAACGTTTTATGTTGATATGTCATGTTCATGGTTCATTGAAATTTAAATTTTTATATTGATTTAATTCAATTGATCAAACTCTACTGCAGTGTGTTGATATGCTAAGTGTTGAAAAGATGCTAATGCCTTTACAATGATTGATGGAATGTTGTTGTAAAGAAGTCAATATGCTGACTAGAGATATTGATTTCAATTTATCAATAATTCTTAGAATTATCCAAATATCAGTAAGGTTATAGGTCTGATGTAGGTTACTGATATTTTATTTTGGGGTTCTTGGTATGCATCTCTTTAGCAAATGGTTTTGGGAAACCTATAAAAGGCTAAGATGATGAATATTAATAATTCTGATTTCTAGCGCAAATATAAATTTTGAACTTTTTGGATGCTTGGTATATTTTTGGTAAATCACGATCTCAAAATATCATGTTGTTAAATAAAAAATAAAATAAAAATAAATTGGGTGGCGCAACAGTCCATGAAGAACCAGGGCCTAGTGACTTACAACTCTCATCCATTCCTGTGTGCGAGTAATGCTATCAGAGATGGAAGGGACCTACAATTTATATGCCGAATCCGAACGGCTAATTTGAGAAAGCACTTTTCATGACAAGAATTACTCTTGGAGGATTTGTGAATTCCTCGCAAGAGGCAGTACCCGTGAAAAAAGTTAGGTGGCACAGGCAGGGATTGATCCCAAGACCCCTTGCATGACAGTCCAACGCACTAACCATCACGCTACGGGTACTATTTAACATGTTGCTAAATAAGGTTTCAAATTTATTCTTTTCGGACTTATCATATCATAAGATATTTGCTGAGTTAAACCAACTAACTCAGCTGGTCAACGAGCCCACTCGAAAATCGGACGTGGAAGGGCGAGCAGAAAACACTCTTGACTTGTTTCTTACCTCTAACAAGTTACATCTCCGATAAGTACACTATTAGTGTTTTCTAGGCACATCTAACTATTGTGTTGTATCTGATATTTCTCGTTTCAAAACTCTCCAGTTTATAAGAAAGAGCTCCTATGGGAACCGCTAGGCAATACGAGAAAGCCAACTGGGACGGTCTCAATAACTATTTCAGGATCTTTAACTGGTCACCATGCTTTTTCGGTAGTGAAGTTAACGCTAGCGCTCATATGATCACAAGTTTGATTTTCCTGGGAATGAGAAGTTTTATCCCGAAAAGGGTTAAAACCGTAAGACGTAATCAAAACGCATAGTTTGATTCTAGCTGTAAAGAGGTTTTTCGGGTATTAGGGTTAAAGAAGTAAGTTTCCGTTGCTATAAAGCCAGGAAGGCCTTCAACGCCCATATTCGACGGATCAAATTTTTGCATGACCAAAATGTACGGCAAAAAAAACTGCAATGTCCAAAAAGCGGTACAAAATGTTGGTAATTCGTAAAAAAAACTTGAGAAATTCTTCTTCTTGCTCGGTTTCTACGTTCGTTGTGAATAGAACTGCATTTGTTAGCATTTTAATAACTAAAGAAAATCTATTTGCTAGGCAGTTCTCGTACTGGTGGTGAGAGTTCTCGAAGAACTCAACACACATAAATCCGCTGGTCCGGATGGTATCACCGATATTGTTCTGAAGAGGTGTTCTTTAACGATGGCAAAACCACTGCAAAAGCTATTTCATCTGTCCTACTACTTAGGTCTCGTTCCGAAAAGATGGAAAATAACATTTACGTCCCTTTTTTCCAAGGTCATGGAAACGCTAATTAATTATCAGCTCAAGAAATAACACGAACGTCGAAAGCTTCTTAATGACCGGCAATACGGCTTTTGCAGGAATAGGTCCACTGGTGATATCATGGTTCATCTCACCGAACAGTGGAGCAAATATCCCTCCTTAATTTGATTAGTAATTACCTTTCAGAGCGTTCAATACAAGTAGCATTGGATGGGTTCAAGTCTGAAAACCACAAAATAAATGCTGGTACGCCGACGGGCTCTGTTTTGTCTCCGACACTCTTTCTTATTTTCATTAGTGATCTCTTGTCTGCAATTTTTAATCTGGTGACACTACCATTATTGGTTCATTTAGGTCGCTTGACCATCGTCGTAAAGTTTCTTGTTTTGCTCTTTTTTACCGCTTCTAGGAATGCTATTCAGTATACCCGCGAGCCCAACTTCGGTGGTACTGTCAAGTACAGATAATGGTTTTTAACCGTACTACGCGATTTTGGAATGTTTTTTCAACGCTATGTTTTTCTCTGTCGCTGTACATTTCTGGAACGTTAAGTCAATGTTCACTGATACCTCCTTTAAACCCTATATTCAATTGTTAATACCCACACTGTGTTTTTGGCATAAAAACGGTACCACTGATGTGATAACATTTATTGAAAAACGCATTTTAGATAACAGTCTTTAGAGAACTTGGAGAAAGAAGGATTATGTAGTATTAAAACCAAATACATTTAGTTAACAGATATTCCTTATAAAGCATATGATATAGTAAACCATTAGCTCGACAAAATCCATAAAGCGTGTTTTTGTAGCCTGATACTTAAAGAGTTTCCGTTTCAATCCTACATTAAGAATGGAACTCCAAGAGTTAAATCAGATGGAATCAAAAGTGATATAGAATTAGAATATAATTAACACAGGGGTTCCGCACGGATCTGTTCTAGGGCCTATACTTTTATTTTGATTTACATTTACTTGTTTCTGAATGAAAATGTCTAGGGTTTAATGATTCAGGTAGTCTCTTCATCTTGTTTGTTTCTTTTTATTGATTGTTTTTATTCCGACGGTTTTGGATACTCGTTCAAAGGTTTGGTTACCATAAAAGTTCAAAGTTCTTAAGTCCCAATGAGAAAACTCTTCACATATGGATGTGAATTCTTCTTAATGTGAAAACTTTGGTAGAATTTTTCGCCTTAAAGGTATTTTCTAGAAAAAATTGTTTACCTCATTGAATTTCCCCCCATCCATCGTCTTATTCATCATAAAGCGAATGGTACATAGGAATATGTATACAAAAGTATGTCTCAATCTATAAATAAGTTTTGTTATTTTGTTTCTTCGTATTTTTACAACAAATATTTTATGAATGAATTCGATGAGAAGAAGATTTACATAAACATTTTGTTTTTGTTTTTGTTTTTGTTTGGTGCTGGGATGTTTATTATAGATAGAGAGTTAAATTGAGTTTGAGTTTAGTGTCAGTCTCAGTAGCGTGACGGCCTGGAGGTGGAGGCGGATGGGGTTGGTGATGTTGGGGGGGTGAAGTCGCGTCGCGTCGTGGTTTCATCCGTCTATTTACACAATGTATTCATTTTGTATCGTCTGAGTATTTTTTCCCATCGTCTCGTGTTTTGTTTTGTTTTTATATAATGTATTTTACTATTTGTATATTGTATATCATGCACAATTATGGTCATATAATTGAGCCACCGAAATTTTAAGTTAAAAATGAAGTATTTATTGGAAAATTAATATTTTCTATGAATTTATTTTCAAACATAATTAAACATTAAAATGCAGTTTGTGTTAAAAAGCGATTTTCAATAAAGAACTTTGAGATTGTATTTACTACGTTTAGTATAACTTCTTAACGTTTGTGCTGTGGGTGCTTTTTTGGAAATGCATTTTTTTCTGTAGAACTTCTGCTCATCTGTTCTATTCTGCCTTTTTTAAAACACCACTTTAATTTTCCACTCAAGAACTTTAATTGAATCTGGTATAAACCAGGGTTTCCCATTCCGAGTGCATTACTTCAAGTCGAAATCTTGTTTAAAAATATCAATGCTAATGGTAATCAGTCCAGATTGATCGATACAGATTTCGCGATTTAAGGTCATACATCCCAAAACTATCACTGATGTCCCGAACGTGTTTGTTTGGTTCATTTAGAGTGAAATTATTTTAGTGAACGACTCTTGGCGAGCGGTGTTCTTATTCGGCACTCTCAAAACGATGAATTCCAAAAACATGGATTATTGCCAAGACGAAGAAACGATCTGTCCTATCGAGGTATTCGTTCAGTGAATTTTCGTAACCAATGTGATTTCCGAACGGAACTCTATTTACTTTCGAACGAAATGAAATGAAGCACCCAATCGCGGTCGTTTGACATATCGGTCAGCTGTTTAATTTCAAAAGTGCGAAATTTTAGTGAAGAACAGTTTTTAATTTCTTATAGTTAAATGAATAGTGGTGAAATAGGAAACTGAAACCCTTAACATAAAGACAATGCAAAAACAAAGAATTCTCAGAATCCAAAAAAAATATTTATATAATTTCAAATATAGTTTTCAAGGTGGCTATTGGGTTATTTATGGGACTCATTTTCTTTATCACACTTCACTGTTTCAACTGTTTTTGCACGTTCCGCCCCAAAAGGCTATGCTCCAATACTCTTATATCGTATCTTTCAAGTTTCTTATTGAAATATCAGTTCCTTCAACTGAAAAGAAGCTTTTTTAGTTCAACCACTAGTTGATCCGTTAATTTTATATAAGATTTAAAATTTCCAGACCTGATAGAGCTCGATATCTTATGTTAATATTTTATTTCTAAACCTCTGGTTAACGTCTAGCAACGCTTCCATTCAGGTTTTTATTCTTTAATTTGTCATTCTTCTGATTTTTTCCCGATATTTCTGTCATGCTAGAGGTCTTGGGTTTATTGTTGTTTGATCTTTTATTATTGAAACAACAATTTACTTCTTTAACTTTGAACAATAATATATTTTATTTTATTATATTTAAAATGTATTTTTAACAATAAAATGATTTTCGCGAACAAAAAATTGATTTTAACTTTAACAGAAACATGCACCCTGCGTCGGTCGTTTACAAAAAGTATCTGAATGTAAAAAACTTAATGGATACCAACTTGTGAGATAGAAAGATATTTCTCCCTGCCCCATCATCTCCATATGTTGATTTTTCAGCGAACGAATTTATTTGCTCTGTTTGTATCGTGATTCGTGAAACACTACAGGTTCAATGCTAATTAAAGTTTTTTTTTGTCACGGGTACTGACACTTTCGAGGAATTGACAGATCCTTTAAGAGTAACTCTTGTCATGAAAAGTGCAAATTTGTCATTCGCATGCGGCATTAAAACAATAGTTCGCCTCCTGAATTGACTCGCACACAAGAATGATGATTGAGAGTTGTAAGTCACTAGGTCCTAGTTCTCTACGGATTGTTGCTCCACCTAATTTATTAATATACGAGTATTCCATCTTCAAGAAATTAGATGGGTAAAATTATCCAAATTTGTCCGGGAAACTTAACCAATGATCTATGATCATGCAAAAGCCCAATATTGGGAAAAATGTGTTTGTTTGTTTTTTTTTTTGCTTAGTGACTTGATTATATGACCACAACTGTAGGCATGTATATTGTTACGACAATACAAGACTAGTACTGCTCTGATTGAAGGGAGCGTGTGAAAATTGATCATTCAATATTTTTTTATCAACAATAACAAAGGGGTTAAGTTTTGGGGTTAATTCGATTGCCCCTTTATATGCATCACTATGTATAGTCTCTTCTATTTCCCTTTATAGCCGTTGATTAATCATGTTCTCTTCTCAGAATTTAAGGTGATTGATAAGGAAACTTAGGGATTTTCTTATAAAAATAGTTACAAATCGTGAGTAAGTCGATATGCTGTTTTGTTTTAAAAAACAAAGGTTGTTTACAAATTTTGTTCGGGTGTATAGATACTTTCAAAAAGAAGTAAATTTGTTTTTTTTCTTTGTCTTTAAGAAGATTGAAATTAGGCGAAAAAAAAGGAAATGTTTGTAAACATTGTCTATAAATTTTAAGGAATAATTTCTAATTGTTAAACACAGTGAAAAGTACATCGTAGACTTAATTATTGTTCTTCAAGAATTTAATATTATTTGGTTGTTGATTTTTAAAACTATAAAGCCATGTTTTAAAGTCATCAGCATTTATTTTAGATTTTCATTGTGGAAACCATGATAGAAAAACGATTAGGGTAGATTAGAAAGCATACAGACTGAACGGAAAAAAGATTTTAGCAAAGCTTTATGCAGCGATGAATCAAAATTCGAAGTAGTTCGCACAAAACGGAAGCTTTCCGAATCTATAGTTCCTATCGTCAAGCTTGAAAATGATTATATGATAGTCTGGGGATATTTCGCTTTAAGTGAAGTGGGAGATTTGACTCGAGTTATTGGAAAAATGAACAAGGAGGCGTACAATAAGATATTGATCTGTCGATTTGTCTAAAAGTTTAATAAAAATGTAAAAACAACATTTCGTGAGAGATAAAAAAAAATTAAAGTCATTGGCGCAAAATTTTAAACAACCTATTATCAAGGCCTTAGCACGATACTAGTTAACAATTTACTATATACATAGTAATCTGCTAACTTTTCACTAATTTTAAACACTTTTTATTGTTTTGCAAAAAACCATTTTATTAAAAAAAAAAACATGAACACATCTAAATAATGATAGATTGTGGAGCAAACAAAACAAACATACCTTAATATCATGATTTAACATCGTACTAAATCGTCTAAAATTTTGCGCCTTTTGTCACATTTGAGAAAAATGACATATGTATATCATACAGAGGGGAGAGTACGATAACTTTGGCGACAAAGTTTAATGACGGATTTGTATAGAACAGTTAAAAACAAACATTTTTTTACTATGGGAGGGGGGGTCTATCTCCCCCCGTTTATGCGGTAGGGGCAATTTAAAAAAATATGTACATTAAATGGAAAAAAATAATTAAAAAAAAACGGTAATACCCTCAATTAAGTGTTATACCTTTTTTTAAAGCCAACACTTTTGTCTATTAGCTTGTTTTTAAATCAAGTCAAAACTATGCATAGTTTTTGAAAAAAATTGTTTTAAAGTCAAAATTTGTGCAAAAAATAGGTTAAAAAAAGGTTTAAATTGTAATTCTTCAAAACTTTCAGATTATCTACTATTTTTTTTTAGAATTCATTGCTATTATTTGTTTTTGATCAAAAACTGAAAACTAGATGACTTGATGTGTTCTAGTTCTTGAGAAAATTGAAAATTACCAAAACAAAATATTTTAATTAAATTACTTTTTCCTTGCTTAAGTATTAACGTAGTCTTATTTTGATAGTAATAATCGATAAGATATACCTAGGGTAAATTAATTTTTCTTAAATCCAGCTTATTTAAATGCAAAAGAAACTTTGCATGCACCCCATCTAGCACCCACCGCACCTTGCACCCTCCCCACCTTGCATGCACTCCAACTTGCACCCACCCCAAATCCTATAGTGTGCCCAAGCAGGGGGGTTGCAGGGGGGCAGCATGCCCACCCTTACAGATGCCACTGTTGCATACACCCAAACTCGCGCACACCTTACTGTTGCATACACTCAAACCGGCATTACGCATACGCAAATACCATTATTATATATATTACTATCAAAATAAGACCACTCAAGCAAAAAAAAAAAGAATTAAATTAAAATAGTAGTTGTGGTTATTTTCAATTTTCTCAAAAACAAAAAGACATAAAATCATCTAGTTTTCAGTTTTTGATCAAAAACGAATAAGAGCAATAAATTCTGAAATAAAAACAATGGTAGATAATCTTGAAGTATTGAAAAAGTTACACTTTAAACCTTTTTTTACTCAAATTTTGAGTTTAAAATTAAATTTTTATTTTCAATTTTCTCAAAAACTAAAAGACATAAAATCATCTAGTTTTCAGTTTTTGATCAAAAACAAATAAGAGCAATAAATTCTGAAATAAAAACAATGGTAGATAATCTTGAAGTATTGAAAAATTACACTTTAAACCTTTTTTTTAACTTTTTTTACTCAAATTTTGAGTTTAAAATTAAATTTTTCAAAAACTACGCATAGTTTTGACTTGATTAAAAAACTGGCTAATCTACAGCTTAATGTAGAAAACTTAATTGTAAGTATCACCGTTATTTTTTAATTATTTTTTTCCATTTTAAATAATAACTTTTTTAAATTGCCCCTCCCGCCTAAACGGGGGCAGATAGACCCCCTCCCATAGTAAAAAATGCTTGTATTAAGACCCTCTACCAAAAACCGTTATTATATCTTGGCGCCAAAGTTATCGTACTCGTGCCCATACAGATTTAGTACGATACTAAAAAGATAAAGTAGCCATTAGGTGATTTCAACTTTAGTAAAATGTTAAGAAGATAGTACGATACTGAACTCATTAAAAATTATCAAAATCCTTTTTTTAACCTAGTATCATACTAAAAATGATGTAACATCGTACTAAATCGTCTAAAATTTTGCGCCAATATCTTTCTTTGTTCTCCTAATACTTCAGTCGAAACCCATTTCTTAAATTATTCAGTTTTTTGTGTTTTTGAAGTTTTTTCGTGTATTGTAAAAAAAATTTGTCAATTGAATTTTTTTTTTTAAATTAATTATTTTGCATATGATAAAATCAATTTGAAATCAAAATCTGTTTTTGTTAACGAAATTTTTAGTCGAAAACCAATTTTTACGAATTTTAGTAGCATTTTTTGAAAGTTGTTATTTCTTATAAAAGGGTTTTTCAATAAGGACTAGTAGGTGTTGAAATGGTGGAGAGTACGATAACTTAGGCGACAAAGATTAATGACGGATTTGTATAGAACAGTTAAAAACAAGAATTTTTTTACTAAAGGAGGGGGGTCTATCTCCCCCCGTTTAAGCGGTAGGGGCAATTTAAAAAAATATGTACATACATACATAAAATGGAAAAAAATAATTAAAAAATAACGGTAATACTTACAATTAAGTATTATACCTCTTTTTAAAGCCAACACTTTAGTCTATTAGTTTGTTTTTAAATCAAGTCAAAACTATGCATAGTTTTAGAAAAAAATAGTTTTAAACTCAAAATTTGGACAAAAAAAAGTTAAAAATAAGGTTTAAGGTGAAATTTTTCAAAACCTTAAGATTTTCTACTACTTTTTTTTTTAGAATTCATTGCTCTTATTTGTTTTTGATCAAAAACTGAAAACTAGATGATTTTGTCTTCCAGTTCTTGAGAAAATTGAAAATTATCAAAAAAAAAATATCTTTTAATTAAATTATTTTTTCCTTGCTTGAGTATTTACGTAGTCTTTTTTTTGATAGTAATAATCGAATATGGATTAAGATATACCAAGGATAAATTAATTTTTCTTAAATCCAGCTTATTTAAATGCAAAATAAACTTTGCATACACCCCATCTTGCACCCACCGCACCTTTCACCCACCCCACCTTGCACCCACTCCACCTCGCACCCACCCCAAAACCTATAGTGTGCACAAGCAGGGGGGTTGCAGGTGGGGAGCATGCCCCCCATACACACCTCGGTGTGGCCTACACCCAAACTCGCACACACCCCACTGTTGCATAGACCCCACTGTTGCATACACCCAAACTCACACCTACTATTATTACTATCAAAAAAAGACCACTTGAGCAAAAAAAAATAATTAAATTTAAATAGTCGTTGTGGTTATTTTCAATTTTCTCAAAAACTAATAGACATAAAATCATCTAGTTTTCAGTTTTTGATCAAAAACAAATAAGAGCAATAAATTCTGAAATAAAAACAATAGTAAATAATCTTGAAGTATTAAAAAATTACACTTTAAACCTTTTTTTAACTTTTTTTTACTTAAAATTTGAGTTTAAAATTAAATTTTTCAAAAACTATGCATAGTTTCGACTTGATTTAAAAACTGGCTTATATCGGGTGATTTTTTAAGAGCTTGAGAACTTTTTTTTGCAAAATTTGCAAAATCTCATCGATTCTTTATTTGAAACGTTAGATTGGTCCATGACATTTACTTTTTGAAGATAATTTCATTTAAATGTTGACCGCGGTTGCGTCTTAGGTGGTCCATTCGGAAAGTCCAATTTTGGGTAACTTTTTCGAGCATTTCGGCCGGAATAGCCCGAATTTCTTCGGAAATGTTGTCTTCCAAAGCTGGAATAGTTGCTGGCTTATTTGTGTAGACTTTAGACTTGACGTAGCCCCACAAAAAATAGTCTAAAGGCGTCAAATCGCATGATCTTGGTGGCCAACTTACCGGTCCATTCCTTGAGATGAATTGTTCTCCGAAGTTTTCCCTCAAAATGGCCATAGAATCGCGAGCTGTGTGGCATGTAGCGCCATCTTGTTGAAACCACATGTCAACCAAGTTCAGTTCTTCCATTTTTGGCAACAAAAAGTTTGTTAGCATTGAACGATAGCGATCGCCATTCACCGTAACGTTGCGTCCAACAGCATCTTTGAAAAAATACGGTCCAATGATTCCACCAGCGTACAAACCACACCAAACAGTGCATTTTTCGGGATGCATGGGCAGTTCTTGAACGGCTTCTGGTTGCTCTTCACTCCAAATGCGGCAATTTTGCTTATTTACGTAGCCATTCAACCAGAAATGAGCCTCATTGCTGAACAAAATTTGTCGATAAAAAAGCGGATTTTCTGCCAACTTTTCTAGGACCCATTCACTGAAAATTCGACGTTGTGGCAGATCGTTCGGCTTCAGTTCTTGCACGAGCTGTATTTTATACGGTTTTACACCAAGATCTTTGCGTAAAATCTTCCATGTGGTCGAATAACACAAACCCAATTGCTGCGAACGGCGACGAATCGACATTTCACGGTCTTCAGCAACACTCTCAGAAACAGACGCAATATTCTCTTCTGTACGCACTGTACGCATTCGTGTGGTTGGTTTAATGTCCAATAAAGTAAACTGAGTGCGAAACTTGGTCACAATCGCATTAATTGTTTGCTCACTTGGTCGATTATGTAGACCATAAATCGGACGTAAAGCGCGAAACACATTTCGAACCGAACACTGATTTTGGTAATAAAATTCAATGATTTGCAAGCGTTGCTCGTTAGTAAGTCTATTCATGATGAAATGTCAAAGCATACTGAGCATCTTTCTCTTTGACACCATGTCTGAAATCCCGCGTGATCTGTCAAATACTAATGCATGAAAATCCTAACCTCAAAAAAATCACCCGATAGAACAGAATGTTGGCTTTAAAAAAATGTGTAATACTTAATTGTGAGTATTACCGTTATTTTTTAAGATTTGTTTTCCATTTTAAATAATAATTTTTTTTAATTGCCCTTCCTGCCCAAAAGGGGGGAGATAGACCCCCCTACCATAGTAAAAAATGCTTGTTTTTAACTGTTCTTAAAAATTCCGTTATAATATCTTGTCGCCTAATTTATCGTATGTACATAGGTACTCTTGCCTTGAAATGGAATAAAACAAGCTGTGTGTGAGGTATTAACAAAATTATTTTTTTATTTGAAAGGTATGCCATTATGTAAGTGTGGAATATGACATCATTCAAATGCCCGCTCGGCACGGATCCGAGTGGTCCAATTTTCAATGACTCTACCGAATAGCTTCGGCTGCAGTTGAGCGATGGCCTGTGTTATGTTCACCTTCAGGGCATCGGTCGAAACCCCACAGGAAAAAGTCTAGCGGTGTTAAATCGCATGACCTTGGTGGCCAATTCACATCACCCCTTAAATCGTTCATGCAAAATGTCAATCATGGCGTTTGCTGTTGCCGTCCTGCTGGAACCACATGTCATCTAGGTCCATATGGTTCTATTTGGGCCATTAGAAATTAGATTTGATTTAATTTTGTATTTCTTCAAAAGTAAGAAAAGACTGACTACAGAAATGATCCTGTGAAGGTCTTACATAAGAAATTAGTTATCATCGCCTCACTAACGTTGTTTTCAAAAGTGCGGACCAATTACGCCGCCGCGCCGCCGCCGGCAGAAAATCCACACCAAACGGTAACTTTTTGAGGATGCATTATCACCTGGTGAACGTCGCGTGGGTTGGTGTCGTCCCATATACGTCAATTTTGCTTGTTAACAGAGCCATTCATCCAAAAATGCTCCTCGTCACTAAAGATGATTTTTCGGCCAAAATTTGGGTCCTCTTCCAGTCAGCGAACAAACGGCGTTATCTATGTTCATGAACTTTGAGCTCCTGTGTCAGTTGGATCTTGTACGGGTGAAGGCCCAAGTCCCGACGCAAAATTCGCCAAGTTGAAGTCTGCGAAAGGCCGAGTTCTTGCACACGGCGAAGAATAGACTGCCTCGGGTTCTACTGTACACTTTTACGGACCGCGGCGATGTTCTCGGCCGATCTTGCATTCCTTGAACATATTTTGGCTGATTGTTTACTAAACTGGTCGTCTCAAATTTGGCCACCATGCGTTGAAGAGTCGACTGTGAAGGGCCACCACGTCTACCGTAAAATGGGCGCAATGCGCGCAACGTTTGCGTTAACGAACACTCATTTTGATTTTGACAATAAAGTTTTATCATTTGAACGTGCTGTTCAATCGTGTAACTTGCCATGACGCTTTGGCATAAACAACTGAATAATAAACAAAAGATTTGACAGATGTGACCAAAACAAGGCTGCCACGGGACGCCAAAATCTACCCGCGCCATTTGAAAAACTCTTTTTATATAAAAATACAGATTCCGTTTTTCTTTGACCATTTTTTTTTTACGTCGACAACAAAATTAAGCACAGGATGAAATTAATTTAAATTCAACACTTTCATTTATTCCCGAAATATCGAGAATCAATAGTAAATTTTTACCAATTTTGGGTAGTATTTTGTTTTTTTAGATTTAAATTTTTATAAAAAAAACTGACTGTTGGATTTTTTATAATATAGTTTTAACTGAATATTGGAAGCAATATTGTTTTTTATATAATAAAATCAGTTTTAAGCCAATATCAATTTTTTCCAAGATATTGACTCGAAAAACTTTTTTTTTTATAAACTTTTAGTAATGTTATTTCTGGGTTTTTATTGTCTATGGGCAGTTACTACTTCATTAATTTTTCGAAATTTAAAAAGTATTAGCTGGAAAAAGTGACTTGATAGTGATATTGGAATCGGTTTTGAATTAAGGCCATACATTCTTCACCATTCGAAAAAATACGATTTGTTATCTACATTTCTAGCATTGATTAAATCCGCTGCATTAGATTGCGAATCCATAGCCTCCTTTAAAAAACAAAATCAAGGAAGTGTGATATTTTTTGTAACTTATAATCTACGGATGTACAATATTGTACATACGAAACAAAGTCACTTCTTCTTCGCTTCACAATAATTATTGCCATTTGACGTCATTACAAATTATTCAACTATTAATATTCATATTCTCCTCGTTGTCTAGGGTAAATGACCTGTCATTTTATTTGCTTAGGGACAAGGTCCATGTGTTTTTTCTTTTCATTAAAATTAAAATAAATGGTTTTAATTTTGTTTTGTGACAAAGTTTTGACATAGTTTAAACAAAACCATAGAATGACTGACATTGGCGCCATCTACATTAATCTTATAAAAAAACAATTTATTTTGTTTTTTCCTTAAAAATTGTTTAATTATGAAGGTTTTGTTGAGAGTCAAATCTGCATAGCAAAATTTTAAGTGACCTTCTAATTGTTAATTTCGACTTCGATCACTCACGGTTTTGATAAGTTTGTAAACATTGTTTTCAAAAAGAACAAATATGGTCATTTTAAATCTATTCCTAAATAAGCCCAAAAAATCATTACGAAACAAAAAAACATAATCATTATTTAGCATTATTTTTTAAACCAAAACAGTTTGCTTCAGTGGTATTCATAGTTGTTACCTTTAAGTAAAAACAAGAAGGTGTTAATCTTGCGGTGGAATTGCGACTACAAGCTTGGATAAGATAATACTTAATATGGTTTGTTTACATTTGCTCAGTTTAAAAAAAAGGTTGAACTGATTTTTATTTCTATACCTACCTACGTTACAAAACAAATTAAGTATTCTATAGCTTCAAATTTAGGTAAACAAAATAAAAAGCTTTTTACATAAGCAAATTGACAAATCAAGCTTAATGTTTATGTTTTTGTTTTTGTTTACCAAAATAAATTACAACTTTGCACGCGACCACAGTGACTCGACGAAGAACGACGCAACGTTTTTCATAAAACTTATTATCTCACCTTAATTTACAGAAGAAAACAAACGAAAAACTAAAAACTTACTTTAAAATGTGGGAATTCGGAATTCTTGCTTTTTGGCACTGTTAAAAGGTATCTGCAGTCTTCCAACGGTAAATAACACATTAAGAAATGCAAATAGACTACCGTTTTGTTATTCACAAGTAGGCGTGAAAATTAACTGCGCTAAGAGTCTCAGTAAACCAATGATTAGGCATACCTATAAATTCTGCATGCATAATGGATACGTTCCTATTCCAGTAATTTTTGTATGAGTGATAAACTATACAAGGTGTTTCAAAAGTTTGTTTCCATTTAAAAAAAAGGTCAAAAATTTGTTAGTTTCCATTCCTTACCTTAAAGTTCTTACAAAAAGATGGGAACATTTCTAAATTTGGGCTTTAGAAAAGACTCTGCAAACATGATTACAGGACTACGTAGCACTATTTCGTCAAAAAGAAGACCTTGCTGTGTTCAAACCAAACCGAATGTGGACTCTTTCGGGCAAATTTCAAAATTTCATCAGGATTTAATTGGCCTTCACGTTCTTTGGATTTGACACCAACAAACTTTTATAGGGCTTTTTAAAAAGTTAAGTGTACATAAAGAATCCCACCACTGTCTCTGAGCTAAATGATAAAATTCGTTCTGAAATATAGGTGGCGCTTAGCCCATATGCCCTACTAAGTGTTATAGAAAGAGCCCTTCTTCTTCGTCAGCATAAAGCTGGTTCTCATTTAAGGTACATTATACGAGTACTCCAAACTAAGCTCAAAAAACTTTCCGAGAATCTTTTCTTTCTTTCGTGATTCTAAAATAAACCTAATATAAATTTTAATCTATAAAAGTTAATATCACTTTTAATAAGGAAATCACTTTTGACCCACCCTGTACTCGAGCTTGAATAAAATAATTTTAAAAATGTAAATTATAAGTCACTTAATTGATAGCGGAAGACAAAAGATTGATGTTTGGAAAAATTAAAAAGAGAACAACACAAAAAAAAGAGATTTTCAATAAAAAAAAATAAAATTAAATTTATAATAACAATTCTTCCCTAAACCCACCGCCACGCGCCGCCGCCCACCGGTATACCTTTCCTATGCCAATGATGGGGTTACTCAAGTGTTTGATTATGTGGTTTATTGAGAAGGGAAATTTAGATAAATTTACATTGGAAGAGAAATGCAATTGAAACAACAACAACAATACAACAAAAACAAGCAAACCAAAACAGCGTAAAGCTGAAGACATTGAAAAAGGGAAACCTAGCACGTTTTTCAAGGACGATGCACAATTGCGGCAGTGATCTTTTTTCTTGTTTCCCATTTCAATGAACAAATGTAAAAACACAAACCTAAATGCAAATAGAAACAAAAGTAAATCAAGCTAAATCAAGGATATGAAAAGATACACAATACTTGGGCTTAGAGAATATCTCTATAGATAAATCCAATAATCTTACTTGAAGACGGGTATATTGTTACCAAGATATGAGAACTTGTGTTTCAAAAACAAGACGAACTTTTTGGTTTTCAATATTTACCTGAATATGGGAAGAGATAAAAGGACACTCTTATTCATTCTACAGGTACAGGGTTAACCATTAAGAGGTTTCATTTTGCTATTAAAAAAGAGACCGTATTTTTTTAAGAATCGATAGGAGGAACTTATGTTATTAACAGTGGAAAAAGATATCGATAACAGCGAATTTCAGTTTGATATTAATTTGTATCAATTTAATGTTTGTTTTTATCGTAAATTTCAGATGGAGTTTGTAGATTGAAATTGTTTTCTTGTAGATTATGAATCGTTTTTTTTTTTAATCTACAAACACAAGTGGTAAATTTAAACCTTTGTTTTCTTAGACTGCGACCAAGTACATTAATGATAAGTAAAGTTTTGATACTTATTTTTTTTTAAATTGCAACTTTTGAGTTGTTTTTTTTTTTTTTTTTTTTTTTTTTTTAAAGGCACTCAAGGGGATATTAATACCCTTAACACGTTTACGGTTAAACACAGTGCGAGTATTAGGAAAATAGGAAAGGATTTAAGAGGAGATACCGGTGCACATTGGTCTTAAAATTTTGAAATTTGAAATGAGAGGGGAAAACAGAGTTGGGTAAAGCATTCCACATTCTCGATGAGCGGCTAAAAAAAGAATCTCTATACTTAACAGTACGTCCGAAATTGAGCTCGAGGGTAAACTGATGAGCATTCCTGGAAGTGCGAGTATTACGGCTGAATTGTTTGAGGGGGGGAATGCAACTGGCTAATTCGACAGAACATTGTTTGTAAAAGTATCTGTAAAACAACGAAAGGCATGAAACATTACGCCGGTGTTCGAGAGATGTAAATGTTTCGGTTATAGTTCTATCGCCGATCATTTTCAAAGCTCTGTTTTGTATCCTATCTAAAAGGCTCAAACTTGTTTTAGGGGCACCTGCCCAAATATGCGAGTTATATTCAAGTTTTGGACGAATGAATGCTTTGTAAATTACAGCCAGATCAGAAGGGGTGAAAAATTTCTTACACCGTCGGAGAAATCCTAAGCACCTGGCAGCATTTTTGGCAATATCAAATATGTGATCATTCCATAAAAGGTGATCTGTGATACACATACCGAGTACTGACAGTTGATTAGTTTCCTGGATGCAAGTGCCACTCATAGATAGCGGCATCGGGGGTATGTTACGCTTTAACGACAGGAGACAGCATTGGGTTTTCGAAGCATTAAATTCTACACGGTTTTTGATTCCCCATTGGACAATGCTGTCAAGATCAGAATTTAATGAGCTTATCATACGCTGCCGTTGAAGTTCCACATCCGAAGGACAAGGATGTGAATCTAGAAACGAATATGAAAAGCTGAGGGTACTGTCGTCGGCGAAACAGTTTAATGGATTAGAAGTGGCAGACAAAAGATCATTTATGAATATAAGGAAGAGAGTCGGAGACAAAACGGAGCCCTGGGGGACACCAGCATTTATTTTATGAATTTCAGACTTGAAACCATCCAATACAACTTGTATTGAACGGTTCGAAAGGTAATTTCTAATCCAACGAAGAAGTGATTCATCAATACCAAAAGCACGCATTTTGGATGAGAGAGCTTGGTGCCAAACTCTATCAAATGCTTTTGAAATATCAAGTGCAATAATCTTACTTTCTCCAAAACGATGTAAAGATTTGTTCCACTGTTCGGTGAGATAAACCATGAGATCACCAGTGGACCTATTGCTACGAAAGCCATACTGCCGGTCATTAAGAAGCTTTCGTTCTTCAAGATATTTCTTAAGCTGATAATTAATCAGCGTTTCCATGACCTTGGAAAGAAGGGACGTAAGTGCTATTGGACGATAGTTAGAGGGAGAGGACGATTCGCCTTTTTTAGGGACCGGCTGGACAAATGCTATTTTCCATCCACTCGGAAAGAGACCTGTAGAGTAGGAAAGATGGAAAAGTTTACGCAGTGGTTTTGCCAGCGTTGAAGAACACCTCTTCAGAACGATTGGGGAGATATTATCCGGGCCAGCGGATTTGTGTATGTCAAGGTCTTTAAGTACTCTTGCAACTGCACGAGTGCGAAAGAAGATTCGTCCCATAGAATCATGTACGCTCTCAAGAACAGGAGGACTCATGACACTTTCCGGTAGCGTCGAATTAACAGCAAACTGTGCTGCAAGCAAATTGGCTTTATCGATCGAGCTCACATAAGGAGTGTCATTGTAGACGAGCGTTGGAACCGAGGATGACGTGGTGTTTCGTACGTTTTTTACAAATGACCAGAAATTTTTACTACCTTTGGGACATTGTAGTATTTTTTGCCTTAATTTCTGATCATGTAAAAATTTGGTTCGTCGAATATGACCATTACAGGTCTTTCTAGCTTGTTTGAACTTATTCCGGTTTTCCTCAGTAGGGTTGGCTTTATAACAACGGAAACTTACATCTCTGAACCTAATAACCTCTTTACAGCTCGAATCAAACCATGAGTTCTCTTTGGGTTTGATAGATTTCACCCTATTCGGGATAAAATTTCTCATTCCACAAAGAATTAAATTTGTTACCATATCTGCGCTGGAATCCACGTCACTATCGAGGAAGCATAGTGACCAGTTAAAGTTCCTGAAGAATTCATTGAGACCGTCCCAGTTGGCTTTCTCATATTGCCAAACGGTTCTCATAGGAGTTTTTTCTTTAACTGGGGTTTTTTGACATGAGAATTTTGCAGATATGATACAATGGTCTGATGTGCCTAGAGGCGGTAATACACTGATTGTGTATTTATTAGGGTCAGAGGTAAGAAACAAGTCTAGGGTGTTGGCGGATTGACCTGCAACGTCAGGGATTCGAGTTGGCTCATCAACAAGCTGAGTTAACTGATTTAACTCAGCAAAGACTTCAACATACCTTCCTTCGGGTGTTGACTGGCCAGAATAGCGAAGCCAAGAAGAATTGTGCACATTGAAATCGCCCGCAATGACGATTTCAGTGTGAGGATAATGGGCAACAATTCTTTGGATAGAGTCAGACAGAGCATCAAATTCGTTGAAAGTTGAATTTCTGTCCAGGTTTGGACTTCGATAGAGAAAGCATGTGTGGATGATGTGCTTATTTACCGTAAATTTTAACCACATGAAGTTAAAGTTTGTGTTTGAGCATAAACCATATTGTGGCTGAAGTTGGTATGCAACATCGTTTCTTATATATGCGGCTAATCCATGGTGGAAAAAGAATAATGGCACTAAGCTATACCCATTTAGATTAAATTCCAAATGATCGGAATCTTCACCTATCTGAGTTTCACTTAATGCCAAAACAGCTGGCCTGTGTGTCTCAGTGTGAACATATGTCGCATAGAAATTCTTTCTAAGACCACGAATGTTGCTAAAATCCACTCTGAAATCACCAAACATTCCAATACTCAAAATTAACAAAACACAATTCGGACAATTACCTATAATATATGTACTACCTAGAATCCAATTTGAACTTTTCAATAACAGATTTCCACTAGTGTTATGCCTTAGTGAAAATCTGTGTACTGATCCGCCCCTGGTTAACTAGATAACACATATAATGGGTGATTTTTTTGAGGTTAGGATTTTCATGCATTAGTATTTGACAGATCACGCGGGATTTCAGACATGGTGTCAAAGAGAAAGATGCTCAGTATGCTTTGACATTTCATCATGAATAGACTTACTAACGAGCAACGCTTGCAAATCATTGAATTTTATTACCAAAATCAGTGTTCGGTTCGAAATGTGTTTCGCGCTTTTTTATCGACAAATTTTGTTCAGCGATGAGGCTCATTTCTGGTTGAATGGCTACGTAAATAAGCAAAATTGCCGCATTTAGAGTGAAGAGCAACCAGAAGCCGTTCAAGAACTGCCCATGCATCCCGAAAAATGTGGTTTGTACGCTGGTGGAATCATTGGACCGTATTTTTTCAAAGATGCTGTTGGACGCAACGTTACGGTGAATGGCGATCGCTATCGTTCAATGCTAACAAACTTTTTGTTGCCAAAAATGGAAGAACTGAACTTGGTTGACATGTGGTTTCAACAAGATGGCGCTACATGCTACACAGCTCGCGATTCTATGGCCATTTTGAGGGAAAACTTCGGAGAACAATTCATCTCAAGGAATGGACCGGTAAGTTGGCCACCAAGATCATGCGATTTGACGCCTTTAGACTATTTTTTGTGGGGCTACGTCAAGTCTAAAGTCTACACAAATAAGCCAGCAACTATTCCAGCTTTGGAAGACAACATTTCCGAAGAAATTCGGGCTATTCCGGCCGAAATGCTCGAAAAAGTTACCCAAAATTGGACTTTCCGAATGGACCACCTAAGACGCAGCCGCGGTCAACATTTAAATGAAATTATCTTCAAAAAGTAAATGTCATGGACCAATCTAACGTTTCAAATAAAGAATCGATGAGATTTTGCAAATTTTATGCGTTTTTTTTTTAAAAAAAAGTTCTCAAGCTCTTAAAAAATCACCCGATACTAATCTATCCAAAAACATATGAGCTCAATCGTTGTATATACTACATAGGTATAGAAAACACCGTACGCAATGTCTACAACAATTAAGCTAATATGACTGTGTTAAGATGAGGGAAGGGAGAGAAGGGTTACCCATTGCACTGTATTTCTCTTTTTTTCTTTATTTGCCATTTCTTTAGATTGGCGCACTGTACAAGGTTTTTTTTTGGTAAATTATTTATATGGTATGTATTGATTTTTTTTTATGACTTTTTCTGTCAGCACGACACTGCACATGAATTTTATTTGGAATTGTTTTTTTTATAACACGGAATTAATTATTTCGATTAATTGTTGGGAATGGACTATTTTTTTTTTGTTTATATGGACTTTGGGAATGGACTATATTTTTTTTTTTTGTATATGGGGTATGGTTTTAAACTGTGTAACAGAATGGACAACAACAAAAAAAAAGAAATAACAAGAACTTGGGGGCGCGACTCTCACAAAAACAAACAGAAACGCGTGCGCTGCGGGTGGAATGCAGATCGGTACTCAATTTGAAACAGGTTTTTCTGCAGTTTGCAAATGACAGTCACAGTTTTGATTCTTAGTTATCTTTAAATTGCAACTTTTGAGTCGTAATTTGAAACAGTTTTTGCGGCAATTTGTAGATTTTAAAGATTAATTTACTTTCCATTTTCAAGTAATCATGTAGAGATTCCAGAACAATTTTTTGCAAAATCAAAAATCTTCATTAGAGATTTACAACATAAACTTATTGGTTTTTGTATTCTCAGGGATATTTTTTCAGTTGATGGCGCGCCGAATTACAAGTTCTTGTATGCAAATTGAAATACAAATTTAGAAACTTAAAATTAAAATATATTATACTAGTTTTATTAATTTTTAGTAGGTATGTATTACCAATTGTGGTCCTTCTAAGATTTTATAAGCTGGCCATTCTTGAATTAAACCTGAAATGTCCTTTGTTTTCAAGGGTATTTCTTAAGCACGTTCCTTTTGTGTGGTCTTCCACTTGTTCTCCAATGTGGCAAATGGCGTGGAGTGTGTTTTTAACCACATTTTGTCGTCAGATGTGGACAGGTCTACAGTATAATTAAAAAAATTTAAAATTAAACAAAAAAACACAAACTATGTTCATACTTTTACGGTGACACGAAAAAATTCAATATCATCTTCTACTATATAAAAATAAGTCGGGTTTTCCTTCTTGACGCTATAACTTCAGAACGCACGAACCGATTTCCACGGTTTTGCATTCGTTGGAAAGGTCTTGAGCTCCATGAGGTTTATAGCAGACAAAATCCAGGAAAAAAAAAATTTCAACATAAAAGCGGTGAACTCCGTTTAGCTTCCCATAGAAAGGCATTGTAAAAGTTGCGATTTGTGGAATTGAAATTTTTTAAATTTTTTGACGTTTCAAGGGCCCTATATTCTAAACCAAAGCTTACGGAATTTGAATGTGAGTTGTACCCGGACCAAAAACCGCTAGATCGCCATGACATAATCGCCAGAGTATTTCAGCAAAAACTCAAGGTTATGATGGATGTGCTTACTAAGTATCGAGTTTTTGTTGACACACGTTGTTATATGTACTCGATGGAATAGCAGAAGCGTGGACTACCGCATGCTCATATCCTAATTTGGTTGCTGAACAAATTACATTCAAATGAAGTGGATGAGGTCATATCAACTGAAATTCCTGATCCAGTCACTGATTCCCATCTACACGACATTATGATGACACAGATGGTGCATGGACCCTGTGGTGCATTAAATCCATTATCGCCTTCCATGGCTGATGGAAAGTGCACAAAACGATATCTGCGACCGTTAGTTGCTGAACGAGTTACAGGAAACGATGGATATCCAGTTTCAAGAGATTGAGATCGGAAATGAATTCATTGTTCCATATTGCCCGCTGCTATTACGAATTTTCAAAACACATGCGAACGTTGACAGCAAAATCAGTCAAATATTTGTGCAAGTACGTCACAAAAGGCAGCAACATGGCTGTGTTTGGTATTGCGCCGGAAAATGCGAATGACGAAATCAGCAACTTCCAAATGGGCAGATACTTCAGTACTAATGAAGAACTGTGGCGATTATTATCATTTCACTATCACACAGTTCACACACAGTTGAACATTTAGCAGTGCATTTGGAAAATGGACAAAGAGTTTCACTTCACTGAGACTAATGCTGCACAACGAGCTGAGAGACCACCATCGTCAACATTGACTATCTTCTTTGCAATGTGTGAAGCAGATCCATTCGCAGCGACTCTGATGTACGTTGAAATGCCCAAGTATTACACTTGGAATCAATCAACAAAGAAATTCCAACGTCGCAAACAAGGAACCCGAGTTCCAGATTGGCCACAGGAGTTTTCCACAGATGCGCTAGGTTGCATGCACACTGTTCATCCTAGAAATGATGAATGCTTTTATTTGAGACTGCTGTTGGTAAATGTACGAGGACCAAAATCATTTGCGCATTTGAAAACTGTGAATGGCCACTAATGCCAAACATATCGAGAAACATGTCAACTATTGGGTTTGCTGGAGAAAGATTTTCATTGGGATTTAACACTTGCGGATTCAGTTGTTTCATCAAATGCGTACCAACTACGAACGCTCTTCGCAATTATCATCACCACATGTTTCCCTTTACATGTTTCCCTTTACAACAATGTAGTTATGGAACAAATACAAAGACGACATATGTATGTGAAGATATCTTACATCGCTTGCGCATTCGAACGAATTGCGCATTTGAACGAATAATCCAGACATGCAAATAACCGATGAAATCTAAAATGAAGGAATGATTCTGATTGAGGATCAATGCTTGACTATTGCAAACAAGCTACTGGTTGAAGTAGGAATGACTGCGCCAAATCGATCGATGCACGATCCATTGAACCAAGAATTAAATCGAGAGCTGCAATACAATGTTGATACATTGCAGGAATTCGTTCGAAATAATGTGCCGTTGCTGAATGAAAAACAAAAACAAGTATACGAAACATTAATGCAAGCGGTGGATAATAATATTGGTGGTCTATTCTTCCTGGACGCACTTGGAGGAACAGCGAAAACATTTGTCATTTCATTGATTTTGGCCACTATTCGATCAAGATGTGACATAGCTTTGGTGTTAGCATCATCTGGAATTGCGGCAACTCTTCTAGATGGCGGTCGTACTGCACATTCTGCGCTTAAGTTGCCACTCAATTTAAACACAATTGATACTCCAACATGCAATATTTCCCGATCCAGTGCAATGGGAAAATTGTTGATGCAATGCAAGCTCATTGTCCAACGGAGTTTTTGAACTCTCTGGAGTTACCAGGATTTCCACCACATAACTTCAGTTATTATGATATTGCGTAATTTGAATCCACCGCGACTTTGCAATGGTACTCGACTTGCGGTGAAAAGACTTATGCCGAATTTGATTGAGGCAACCATTATTAACGGAAAGTACGCATGTAAATATGTATGTATTCCTCGAATACCAATGGTTCCGACTGATCTTCCGTTTGACTTCAAACGATTGCAATTTCCGGTTCGCCTTTCGTTCGCAATGACAATTAACAAGTCGCAAGGCCAATCGCTTAGTGTTTGCTGGATAAATTTAGAAAATCATTGTTTTTCACATGGGCAGCTATACGTTGCGTGTTCATGAGTTGGGATACCATCCGCTTTGTTTGTGTTAACGTCAGACCAAAAATAAAAAAAATGTGGTTTACCAAAGAGCACTTCAATGTAAAGGATAATTTGCGGACAAGTATAACGCTTCGATTCAGTATTTAATTTGGATTCACTTTCATTTTTTACTTCATTTTTGTAATCGAAATGGAATCATTACTGTTGTAAAATTAAATAAAATTTTTCCTTTTCAAATATAAAACAAAAAAAAATAATTTATCTTCATCTTTTAATCCCCAAACGAAATGTTACAAAAAACGAAGCCATCTGGTGGCTAAACGGCGGAGTTCGCCGGGTTTGCTAGTGATATATATTTTTTACTTTAAAAATGGATTTTGTGATATTTTGTAAAATTGCTCCAAATGGAGTTAAAAGTGACAGAAACACATATTTTCCAAAAATACACGAATAGAATATTTGAATATTTGATCCAACAATTTAATGGTATTTTTAAATATAAAAATTATCGAAAAAAAAGTCGTTTTTTTTTTTTCAGAAAATATGGGACGATATTTTTATTGGGCGGCACGCGACTATGTAATTAGAGAGTTAGGAATGGGCTAACTGTTACTTTTTGGGATTTTTTACATTGGTATTGTGGAATTTCAGAATTCACAAAAATATTGAAAACGACGTGATCGGCAAAGAAAATTATTATTTTTCCCATTTTTGTTCAAGAAATAATGCATTTAAAATCGATAAAAATGCATCAAAGAAATTTGCAGAATAATTTTCCTTATTACGTTTTTTATTGAAAGAACAAATTAATCTTTCTCCATTTTTTATGTTTCATTGAGAGAATAAGAGCACTTCTACATACAATCTTAACACGAAAGAAGAGATCTTGCTCCTTTACTGTTTATTTTTTTTTTCTTAAATCAGCAAATAGGTATTTTGTAAATTACAATCTTGCAGCTTCAATATTTATATCATGATTATATTTTATTGATTTGAGGATTGAGAACGTTTAATTTATCACCGTATACATTTCGCAAAACAAGATAAATGAGTAGTCAAATTAAATTATTCCCCTGAAGTAGTAAATTGCGACTCAAAAGTTGCAATTTACTTTGATTTCAACAAGCTCGAATTATGACTTTTGATAATAATTGCCAAATTATAAAATTTTGTATTTTACCAAGATTTGAATGCCAAATTACAACTTTCTCATTCATTTTATAATAAAATCGTTTGGATTTACTAAAAATAGGATTTTCGTAAATTGCAACCTAAAATTTCGCAATTAGTGATTTTTCAATTCTCTCCGTGTTCTTGCGAACTGTGACTTTAAAATGTCCATAACTTTTATTGAGTTTTAACAACTTCAATATATTGTTGAAGGGTGTGTGTATCGTAACATTTTCAATAATGACACAGTTTTTACTTGTCAAATGTCAAACATGACGCTTCAAATGTGACATCTATCAAAATCATGTGCTATTCAAAATGAAACTTGTTGTAAGTTGTTTTTTATAAACTGAACTTGGAGATTTTTAACCAGAAATACAATTAGATACTTTTACTTGGAAGAATTCCCAAGAATGCTAACACCTTGACTTGGACTTATTTTTACTTCTAATTCCATAAACGTATTAAGGCATTTTTTATATATAACTTATTTAGTGCTATTTTCTTAAGTCTTCTTTTGAATGTTTGAGTCATAGTCAAGACATCAACTGAATTTTGCTTTGTACAGACTTGAAATAGCTTGTGTGTGGAAAAAAAAGTTACCAACAAATGATCTTTACAAATTGTAAAATCACTGATAACTTGTGCTGTAAGAAATTATATTTTTTGTAATAAGACCAATAGTCTTAAATATTAAATATTTTATAACAATTTAAAAAAATTGAAATAAATATTTGTCACCTAGAATATTTTACGAAAAAAAAACATGATTTTATCACTAAATAACGTTTTTGACATCTGTTAAAGTTTTAAGAAAAATCGAAGTTTCAGTTTTTCTTTTACCAAAAATAAAAACTTAACAAACAAACATTACTAAAAGTTGGTAAAAATTGATTTTCGACTTAAATCTCTTGGCAAAAATTAAAGATATTGGCTTCAAACTGAAAACAAATATTGTTTTCAAGAATTTTTATAAAAATCCAACAAAAAATACTACAGAAAATTGGTAAAAATTTTGAGGTTCGATTCTCGATATCCCGTAAATAAATAAAAGGTATTGAATTCAAAATGGTTTAATTCTTTGATAAATTTTGTTGTTAACGTGTGTGTGTTAGAAAAATCCAATCGGTAGTTTTGTATATAAGAAAAAAAAAAAACTTTAAACAAATGCTACTTAAATTGATACAATTTGGGTTTCGACTTAAAATCTTAACAAAAGCAGATTTTGAAATCAAACTTATTTTATCAAATGCAAAGTATTGTCGCTAACTTTAAGTTAATTTTTTAGACAAATTCAATTGGCTTCTCTTTTTACAAACGACAAAAACCTACAAAAACAAAAAAAAAATCTGATAACAAATGGTTGTTTAAAATTAATTGACGAAGTACTTAAAAATTAAAAAAAATAATTGAAGTTAAATTTAGGTCATATTCATCGAAAAACAAACGAACAAAAATATTGTAACCAATTTATTCGAGCTTAACCAACATAACAAATCTTCGTGTGCTTTTTGTTTGCAAAAAAATAATAAAAAACATTACACAAAATTATAAGAAGAAAGTGCAATAGAAAGTAAAAATGCCAGATAAAACTTAGATACCTACAAAAAAGAAATTGACAGTTAAATAGAAAAATAATAAAACAACAAAATAGAAAAAATAAAAACCTGCACAAATTCATAACAACATAATAAACCCATTCCTCTTGCATTCGTTAACACTGAGAGCTAATTAGTTAGTATTTTATATGTTGTTTCTTCATTTCAATTAATAAAAATCATAAATTATAAATAATAAACTCCACTAACATACCAAACGAATTTTGTAAGAAAAAAATGAAAAACCCTGTCATATAACTTCAATTAAATTGGACTCAAAAGAAAGCCTATTGTGAATGGATCAAAAATGTATGTAGCTATGCTCGTATATCGTAACCGTGCATTTTATTCACACACGATGGTTTCACTTGTTTTTGTTATTTTCTTGCAGGTTTTGGTTTTTGTTTTGAGATTTTTATTAAATACAAAAAGATACAAAAATGATGACAGTCTCCTCTTTTATGTGATGTGATTTTTATTTTATTAAATATCTAAGAGGTTGGTTTGAAGCAACATGTCATCATCTTATCGTGCTTAGGAAGACACCACAATGCCGCGCGCCTTTGCTGACACCATCAACATCAATCGAATGAAAGTTATATTTGTTTTCAGTTTTACCAAATCAAGATTGTTTTTAAAGATACAATATCTTTTTGCATGACAATTTTTCACTCTCCTCTTTAGAGGTTAAAGAACGAAAGTAAAATTTCATAGAAGCAACAGATAACTATTCAACATTGCTGCGGCTTTCTCAAGCCGCCTTGCCTGATGCAGAATCTTAAATAAAAATTTAATGGATATCCTTGGAATCTTTCAAGATTCATTTATCAAAATAGATACGAAGCCCTAAAGGTGTTAAATTTCCACTTTGGATGTGAGAGCGAGAGTGTTAAAGATAAACATCTTAAAGATATCAGATTCTTAAGTCATTACTCAATGTTGCTGCATCATGTTGCTTAAAGTAGTTATACAATATATTGTGGATAAGATGAAGATAAAGATAAAAGGCCCATGCTGCGTCCAGTACAGCTACAATTAGATACAGATATAATTTAAGGACTTATAGAGGTGTGGAAAGAAAACTGATATGTAGACGACTAGTTTTCGTTTGTTTTTTTGAAGTGGTTAATGATGGAGCGCCCATTACTTGACTTCTTCTGATATGCAAATATAATGGTCAAGCTAGCCAACCCTGCTATGATGAAAAATGGGCGCGGAAGTATTTGATTAGAGTAAAATGGAAAATATTACATATATAGAATTTTAACAGACATAACTTCGGGGTTGCTTAAAGCTGATTCGTAAGCAAAAAGTCAATTATTTATATAAATTAAGTCATGTTCTTTATTTGAGCTGGAACTAAATTGGAGGATCGATATTCTTTAAATTTGGTACACAATATTTTTTTTGTGATTTCATGTAGAAAATTGTTTTCCTCTACTTTTATACAACAATTTAAATGGCTTGGCAGTCCTTCCTAAAACGAAAAAGGTTGTAGTCAATATCTTTCTTTGTACTCGTAATATTTGAGTCGTTATCAGTTTTTTTTTTGTATTTGTAGGTTTTCGTGTTTTGTAAAAAAAGTTGTCAATTGAATTTAAAAAAAAAAATTGGCTAAAAGTTAGTAACAATGTTCTGCATATGACACAAAAAATATTTGATTTCAAAATATGTTTTTTGTTAAGATTAAGCATTTTTTGAAAGTTTTTATTTTTTTTTTATGAAAAACTACCGATTGGATTTTTCTTAGACTACTATTAAAAAAACTAAGCACCGAATGAAAACATTTTGACTACCGTCATTTCTTCACGAGTTATCAAGAATCGAATATCAACGGAAGTCGCTTGCGTTATTAGTTCTTGAGATATTTTTAGTCACGTTTTTTTTTTTTAAATGTTTATAAAGGGTGTCCCAAAATTAACGCAAGATTTGAATTAAATAGAAAACGCCGTTTTTAGTCTTTTGATAGTTATATTTTTATTGACTCGTAAAGTACATAGGATAGGGTTATGTATGGAATAACACATCGGACAAATGGCCTTCACGGCTTTGCATGCACATGCGCACTCTTTTGTTGAAATTTTCCATGACCATTCTGCATAAATGTGGCTGAATTTCGTTGATGCAGCATTGAATTTCCTTCTTTAATTCACGGGTGGTTGTGGGCTTGTTGACATAGACTTGTGATTTCAAATAACCCCATAAAAAGAAGTCTAATGGTGTTAAATCACACGATCTAGGAGGCCAATTTTGATCACCGAAACGAGAGAGTACACGACCTGGAAATGTCTCATGCAGTAATTGAATTGTTTCACGGGCTGTATGACATGTGGCACCGTCTTGTTGAAACCACATATTGGACACATCAATATCATCCAATTTTGGCAGAAAGAACTGTGTAATCATGTCGCGATATCGAGCACCAGTAACATTCACTGCTTGACCAGCATCATTTTCAAAAAAATATGGCCCAATTATGCCTCCAGCCCAAAATCCACACCATACAGTCACGCGTTGTGGATGCATTTGTTTTTCGACAATCACATGTGGGTTCTCCGAACCCCAAATGCGGCAATTTTGGCGATTGACAAAGCCATCAAGATGAAAATGTGCTTCATCGCTTAGGATGATTTTGCTCGAAAAATCAGGGTCCATTTGTTGATGTTCAATAATCCATTCAACGAACTCTCTTCTCTGTCCATGGTCATTAGGCTTCAATTGTTGTGTTAATTGAATTTTGTAAGCATGAAGACACAGATCTTTGGTGAGTATACGCTGTAGAGAGGTTCTTGAAATTTGCAATTGAGGTTCCTGGATTGTCAGCAACACTCTCACGCACTGCTTCGACATTCACATTTGAACGGCTTGTTTTTGGACGACTAGTGTGTTTGGCGTCTCCAACGGATCCAGTCTCCATGAATTTTTCAATTAATCTCTTCACAGTTGACGAAGTTAAAACACTATTCCGACCATATTTTGTATGAAATTTTCGAACTGCAGCCGCCAAGCTTTCACTATTTTTGAAATATTCTTTAATAATGAAGACATGTTGTTCTATCGTGTAACGCTCCATTTTTATTAACCCTATACTGTTAGCTGTCAAATTGCTTTTTTTCAGGGTTGCCAACACTTCACTGCACAAATGGCGGCAAATTCAAATCTTGCGTTAATTTTGGGACACCCTTTAGTAAAAAGGAAGCCACTCAATTTTTTTGAAAGTCCTTTCCTCATCTTTCGATATTATTATCTGTATAGCAACATTTATTTGAAGACCATATTTCTACTGGTTCTTGAGCTATGGATTACGAAAAATGGTATCTTGAACGTACGTACACACACCCACACAAACATCGTTCTAAAAATCTTTGATTTAGATTGTATGGACCTTTAAACATCGAAAAATGTCAACATTTTCAATTCGAAAAGTTGGACAGATTACAAAATCAATTTGTGGAATTAGTCCTAAATAATTCAATGAACGCATTCACAATTGATTGCATTCAATTGAAGGCAATCAATTGAGTGAACAAAACAAATGTCTTTACTTGAATTTGAAGTTAATAGTGAATGAATTTTCAATGGTTTCTAGTCAAACAAATGTAATTCGTACGATAGAATATGCGTCGCATTTTTAGTTTTAATTATTTTCATCAATTTTTTTGTTGTTGATGATTGTCATGACCCCTCAAAAATTATGTGTATAAACTATCTAACATTGATCATCTTTGTGCTCTTTATGACCTAGTTTTTATGTGTTTCAAATGAAGAAGGTTATAACACATTGCATCTGGCCATTTGTGAACACACATATTAAATCATAATAAAAACCAATAAAGTAAAGAGAGCACTTTATTTCCAAATATATTCAATCTACATTCAAAAACGCACATTTTTAAAAGTCATTAGCACTTTGAACAAAAAAATAATCATAATATCTTTCACATCTAAAAATTAACAACGTCATTAAAATTTTAATAGCCAAATATAAAGCATCTCTCAAAATTGAGATCCTTTTCTTTTAGCATCAAACAATAAAAACTCCATTAATGTTCTTTTTTTTTCTTTCCTTTTTTGATTGATAAATGCATCATGTTTGAATATCTTGAATCTTTTCTCAATAAGAAGAAAACACAGATGGTTCATATAATGTAGAATTAATTTAGATATTGTATATTTTTGTTATCATTTCTTTATTAATGTATTTTTTTTAATTTCAGGTAAGCGATTCAATTTGGTTGACTTAGTAAGTAAATTTGATTTGAATTTGTAACCACATAAAAATTCGAAAACTTTGTTGCAAAAATATTACCTACATTTTCGACAATACGAATAGGTTAGGTATCAAGATTAAAGATGTAATTGGTAGTTTTAATAGAGATCTGCTTGTAATGAATTATGTGAACAATTTGGCAACTGATGTTATTTTTAATCTTTTAAAAGTATATAATTTTTAGTTTAATCAACATTAAAACAACAAGAACCAACATTATCAAATAAATTTAGATACGAATTAATCAAACAAATGAAAAAATATGAAAACTAAATGTATAATATTTAAACAATTCTAACAAGGGTACAGAGAATGGCATGTATAGGTATTACAGGAGTAACAAGGCCCACTCCTACTAAGGAAATCGAAGCAATGCTCAATATTTTAATCCTGAACCTGTAATTAAAAGAAACTGCAAATAGCGCCCTACGGCGGCTGAGCCATTCCAGTTGCTGGAAAACCAGTCCCATTGGGCATGCGTAGATTTTACAAGAATACATAGGGAACAATTTTTTATTTTTAAATTCATTTTTATTAATTCATTCTTAAAACTATCTTAAAGCTAGACAAAAATTCATAAAACTAACCTAATTAACCATAACTTACAACTAACTTACTGGTCCCATACGGACACTCTAAGTTAAACAATAATACTTAATTCTAATGCCTTTCGGCCCTAAGAACTATTTTGCTGTAATTCCATTTTTTTTATTTATTAGAAAATTTAAAAAAAAAAAAACAGATTTCAATGGCGCGTATTCATAGAGAATTACTAAAGTCGTGTTTTCTTGATCTATAGTTTAAGGCTTGTTGATTAAATAAACACAGCTCTTATTCATAGTCAATTTTCCTGATGTGTTTAGTAAAACCCCAGTTTAAGGTTGTATTCTACTACAATTATACTTCAAATGACAGGTCAAAGCAAAAAAATACTGTTATATTTTCAAACTCTTTATTTTGTGCTGTCATTCCTAGAATTTGATGTCGAAAAAAGTAAGTAAAACAAAACTATTTAATAGAAAATAAAAAAAAAACAACAACAAAGTTCAATGATATTTTAGATGAAAACCAAGGAAAACTTATCGCAGTCAGACAAAGAACTTTGTAGCGAATATTGCCAAAAAGAAGAGCTACACCAGCAAGTTTACGTACAATTTATTTGATATGATTTACATTTTCAGCTTTTCAATTCAGAAACAAAAATCAAATATGACATTTGGCTGTGATAATAACTACTGAAACATAGCATTTCCTATGTTTACAGTTAAACCACAGTTTTAGCTCTAAACTTAGGTTTAAATTTATTTATAAATAGCCTAAACTCTGGACTTGCTTAGCAACAACTTAGCAAGAGTTTAGAAAACATCTATGAATATGCCCCAATATCTTTTTTATTTTTACTTAAAAGCTACTTAAAATAAAACTATAAAACTTAAAACTATGTACGTAACTTAAACTACCTATTCTACCTATAAACTACTTAAAACTAGAACTATCTACCAATTTTTGTTTTTCATTTTTTTTTGTTTTTCCTTGTTTTTTTTTTTATTTTTTTTTTATTTTTTTTTATTTTTTTTTATTTTTATTTTTTTTATTTTTTTTATTTTTTTTTTTATTTATATTTTTTTGTTTTTTTTGTAATTATTTTTGTTTTTGTGCCACCATGCCTATTCTACTTAAAACTAAACCCTAAAACTATAAAACAAGTATGTAAGCCGACCAAGGCTTAAAACCCCATCCCGACTATCCACTATCAAGTGCCGATTGAAGCCACCAAAACTGATTCTCCTGCTTCACCCTATCAGTTCGGTCCCGTTCGGACACAGCCCTACTGAACCGAAGGAGCTCTGAACCGCCTTGTGCCATGACGTCCCGATTGTACAAGATTCGTCTATTCACGGGTCGTCGTCTGACGTGGTAGATTAGCGGAACTGCCAATCTATCCTGTATCAGACCGCATATATCTACATAAGAAGAGGAATGCTTCTGGTGGAATGAAGCTGCTCAAGCAACTATAAACGATCATCGGCCGTATGAGGGCCATGTAGCAAATTACCTTCACTCTGGGGTCAAGCCGACTGCTGTAAAACAGCCGTTTCGTCAGAGCGAAGGCTCCTCTGGCCTTGGTCAGAGCAGCATTTATATGTCTGTAGAAATACCGAGGTACTTCACTAATACTTGATTGCTCGTTAATCGTTGCCCGTGAAGATCAACGATGACCATCTTGCGCCAATTCTTGCACGTATCCCTTGTGGCCCTAGCCAACGGAGGCCGGAACAGAATTGTCTCCGACTTCTGGACATTTATTTTCATTTTCCAGTCGTCGCAATATCGCTGAATCTTGTCGAAATCACGCTGCAAGAGAATTCTAATAACCTCAACCTTTCGGGCCGTTCTGTATGCAATTAGATCGTCGGCGTACGCAATTTCCTTTGTAAGACTACCTATCAGATCGCTGGTGTAAATGCTGAAGAGAATCGGCGAATTCACCGCTCCCTGTTGAAGACAATTTTTAATTAAGAATGTTGTGGCAGAAGTTACATTGCCACTTTTGACAACAATGTTCCGTATATGACTTAGTCTTCAACTGACGGCTCGAAAACGGATGGTGGAGTAGGAGAAGGTTTCTTCACTGAGACAATAAATTTTGCCAACTCCTTCAGATTTCCCAATCTAAGTAAAGTCTTTCAAGCTGAAGTATTGGCAGTAACATACGCTGCAAAACAGGTCTCAGTTAAAACCGAAGCTTGTAAATTACTGTCGCCAAGAACTTTACAATTAGCATAACGTTAGTCTCTGCCAGGTACTAGGTAACAACGGTCTACCTGGGAAAGGGAAAGCTGATGAGCTGGCCAGGATTGGTACAACACTGAACTAGTATAGACTTAACCAAAGATACCCCATCCTTTAAATACAAACGCATCATTAGTGACAAGATACTCCAAGAAACCAATGAAAGATGGAAATGCCCAATTTCGACAAAACACCCCGCTCGATTATGCACCTAAGACAAGGATTCTATAAAACTCATTGTAAGCATAATAGCAGGTCACAACCTACTGAGCTACCATATGAGGAATATTCCCTTGCTACCTTGCAAAACTTACTTTCAAACCGTTTTACCTTTTTGTGTTGAAAACCGTTTTAGCATAAATGACTTAGCAATTCTTTCAGATTCGTGTTAGACAGGTCAAATTTAACAACTTATGAATATTTTTCGAATATTATATGAAACAATATAAATATTTCAACTGAATATTGCAGAAAGGGATTATAGATAAGTAACACCATCACGCATTTTATTGGTAAAAAGTTACTTAAAAAATGAATATTGCCTCAAAAAGCCTTACAAACGTGTTTTTTCCTCAAAAACCTGACATAATGCATTTATTTTAAAGTCGGATTTATATTAAGGCCATCAAAGCACATTGGAAAAGTGCAATTTTATTGCCAGTAAGAAAAACTTATCGACCATCGATTCTTATTTCAGTCTATCGGAATTTTTCAATTTTTTTCTTTAAATGTTTTTCATCAATATTTCGGCGCTTAAAAATTTTGAAATTGTGATTTCTTGGCGAAACAAAAAAAAACTTACCTTATTTAAGAAAGAAAAGTCTAAATATTTTAAAAACACTTTATTTTCAAAAGTATTTGGTATCTTATTTTGTTTTGAGGTGTGACTTTTTCAATTTTGGAGTTTTGAAAACTTTGAATGTTCTCTGTGAATGTTTATAGACGAAAATCATTTATAAAAATTTAAAATTTCTTTAAAAAATTCCGTTTCGGTGACAGCAACTTTAAGATAATTTAAAATCGTTTCACTGTTAAATTTTTGGCTTAATGAATTTGTCCTTTGTGCCCAACTGGTCATCTTTTCATCTAAACAACTGAATGATCTGGTTTTCGTACCGTCCGCTGATATTATGAAATCGATTTTCATTGATAACCGTCAATTTTAAGGTACTGTACTGACATTATGCTCGTAATCGCTCTCGTTCATTAAAAAAAATTGATTTCACATTTTTAACACTAAATAAGCCTCAGTCTACTATTAGCAGACGTTAATTTTGAGAGGTAAGATTTTGTAAAACGATTGAAATTTTGATTAATTGAAATGAGTTAAGATTTGACACGTTTTTATTTGATATATTGAAAATATAACGCAATTTTTCTCTAAAAGAACAAGCAACAAATATTGAATTTGAAAACGATTTTAAGTCATTAAGTAACCCAATAACTAGCTGATCCAGCAGACTTTGTTCTGTCCTTTACAAGTTCTATTGATCCGAAAGTAATACCACACTTAACAGAATCACACACAAAGATATTACGAAAGTTGTCTAAAATTCATAAACAAGAAGTCTAAAGTTTTCAAAAATTCACAAATGTGTCTTTAAAAATAAATTTCAACCACGAATAAAAGAGCCAACTTCTCAGAATTTATTTCTATTTTCAAAAATCAATTAAATGCATACACCCCGAAGATAAATCGACTCAAAAATAACCCAACAGCAATCAGCATCATGGTCTAGACAGGTATCACCATCAATTGCACCAAAAACATACTTCACAAACCTTCAAGGATAAATAGAATTTCATTTATCACCCCCACGCATCACAAAAAGTTGTCAACTTTACTCCATCAGGACACGTGTATGTGTATCTTAGAGCTTTAGACACTCCTTCCTATCATATATTGCAATTAAGTTTCCCGAATTATACTTTTCGCCTAATGAAGCCTTTAGGTCTGCATTTGTCTGTATGTGTACAGAATGTAGACGCACTTGAAAGAAATAAAAATAATTACCCATAGCAAACTCACGTTTTTGCACATTCCCATTCTGAATTCGTCACACAAAAGCTATCAATTCCTTCAAGTTCCAATCAAACCGATATATGAGAGTATTAAAATATCCGAAGAAAACATCGTCACCCTTCCAAAAACAAGAATAAGAAGAAGAAGAAGAAATCAGCCCCCTTCTGTAAATTTTGTTTTTTTTCAATCTCAAGATTCCCTTAAGGCCGGCCGGTCTATTCTTAAGGCAACAAACTTAACCTTTTTCAAAATGTCTATACTCTATGTATTTCTGTGCCCCAGACAACGAGGTCTTTCAACACAAAAAAAAATAAATAAAAAGAAGGCTAGCAAACACACATGTATTTGGGGTTCAAACGGAAATTGCAAAGAAATACAAACATTGATGTGGGGGAAGTTGTATTATGTAGAATTATGTACACCTCTTCTGTACATACAGTAATGGTCATATAATCAGAACACTGAAATTAAAGTTATTTTTACTTTACTAAATTTTTTACAACTACCCATAAATTGTCAATTGAGTTTAAATCAGGAATTCGACGACCATTCCCGAACTTTAGTAGAATTGTTTTACTGAAAAACTCCTGACGTACGGTCATCTATTATTTCATCACGTCAAACGACCGAATTCCAAATACATGAGCTTTTAGTTAAATGTTTTTGAGAGAAAACATTTTCAGTTTTTAGAATTGTTTTACTGAAGAACGCCTGACGTACGGCCTTCTATCATGTTTAAACACTTTGAACTTATATTCGTCATTCCAAACTCCCAAATTCCAAAAAACACGGGCTTTTTGCAAGATGATTTTGAGTGAAAACATTTTCAGTAGCATAAAAAAAGGTTATAGAGAGCCAACTTTAAAAGATAAACATATCTTTTTTAGAACAATTCTGTCAAACAATATTTTTGCAAAACCCTTGATTTTTAAGGCTTCTTTATTGGTGCTTCGCCGTATTAGTCTTATATCTAAACCATAATCACGCCGCGCGTCGTGGCGATTTTGACATATTGAATAGAAACAATGGATTCTTAAATGTCATACAAAACCTGACCCACATAACGCATGGTTTAGTCATTAGATAAATCGAGCTTTTTTGGCCAAATTATCGTAAGCACCAAAAATAATTTCATCGTTAATGACGACTCAAAATTTTATGCCTAAAGCCATAATAGAAATCTGTTAACTGCACTTAAGCTGAAGCTTGACAATAGGTTTTAGTACTTCATGTATTACGAACGAACAAGTTTTAATAATGAGAGTTCTTTTTTTTTTTTAGTAAAAATGTCGCTTAGGATGCATTGGGCAATCTAATACTGAAAGAATTTTTCTAATTGAACTGGTAGTTTCTGAGATTAGCGCGTTCAAACAAACAAACAAATTTGTTTAGATTTATAAGTAGTATTGTAAATTTCTCCAACGATATAATTTCGGAAAGGAGTCGAAATTGGCAATCTAACATTAAAAAAAATTCCGAAATTGAATCGGTAGTTCATGAGATTAGCGCATTCAAACAAGCAAACAAACAAACAAGCAAACTTCAACTTTATAAGTAAAAGTTTAGATTAAAATACACTAAAAATTAGTAAAAGAGACCGTGTCAATTCATAAAGTTGTTTGTTTTTTCAATAAAATTCGGAATAGTTTTCCAAATATATAATCACTGTCTTTAATATTGAGTTCAAAAACTGGTTTCAACAGTTTTTTTTCTTTTCGGTTTGAAAGCAATTTTTGTTTTTCTAACGAATCCGTAGTCGTCTTGGCAAGGCTATCATATTAAGTTTTTATAATATACTGAAAAAATATAAAAATAAGGTTAAAAACGTTTATTTTTACCAGTTAATTGTTAAATTCGAAATAAGCAGCTCTAAAAATGAACTCAAAAATGCGTTTTTTTAAAACCATAAAAGCATCAAATAAAAGGTTTTTCAAAACTTGACATGGAATCAAATAAAGACTCATTTCATAACTTAGACGAATTTTTTATTATTGTGTTATTATTATTATATAATTTACTATTGAGAACTATGTTATACTTTATATCAGCTTTAAAAACACTGTTTGTGGGACAGAAAATTAGAGCCACAAATGTTTTTATATGTTTTGTGGTCTATTTGCATGACCACCACTGTATATTAACCTATGAGGACTGCAATAATCCTTATGTATATATACATACGTTTCTAGAAGACGGAAAAAAGTATGTGGTCGCATTAAGATCAAATTCCCTGGTTCTAGTTCAGCCACCACCACCACCACCACCAACGACCATAACCATAACACAAAAGTCTTCTTTTATTTTCAAATATAGCTCCTTCTACGTTTGAAATCTGAGAGAACATATCCGCCGGATGAAAATATTCAACAACAAACATATTAAAATAATCTATCTGTTCTTGATTCTTCTTCAATGTTGAGCTAAAGCAAAGAAACAAAACAACAACAAAAAAGCCAGAAATAAGTCTTAACCAAGACCTATATCTAGCTAAGTCTAGAATAGAAAAAAGCCATTTCACTTGTTCCACACAGTTTTGTGTCTTCCTTTCATACGAAGACGACGACGAAGGTAACGCTGACGACGATGACGACGACGAACGGGTGGACGCACGAGTCGAGTATATTTTGCGCTGGCTCGACTCAGCTAAAAGATGTGAAAGATTAAAATGATGAAATGTCAAGGTACAACGACTACGACGACGACGATGAAGCCAACAAGGCAACATCGCTCAGCAAGATACTAGGAAATGCATCACAGGAGGGGACGTACGACCGACCCCTAAAAGATATACATTTTATTTTATTTCCGTCGCAAAACATATAAATTTCACATTTTGCCATTTCCCGAAGATGATGTTGATGACTATGAAATATATTTTGTAAGAAAAACTACGTATTCTTATTTGCTACAATCGACCTTGAAATTTTATATCTCCATCTATAGAATATTTTGTTGTACAAAAATATGTATAACAAGGTTCTATATAACCGAAAAGTCAAGCCCTTAAAGTCAAGCTAGTCGGCTTATAGCTATAAAGTAAGAAAAAAAAAAAAACAAGTTTTTATTAGTTTTCCCCCCTTCTTCCAATTAACATAAATAATTACACAAATATTTTGTAACAGCTTTTTTCTAATGTCTACATTTTAAGTTAAATATTATGTATTCTGTTATATTGTTTATTCAATAAATTTTATTAAATATTTATTTATTATTGTTGCTTCTTTTAATTATGTATATTATACTCGTATAATATTCAACTATAAATATAACTTGTATGTTTTTTAATTGCTTGTATACGATGAAGGATAAGTTTAAGTTTAAAATTTTTGTTTTTTTTTTGTATTTATTGGGTAAGAATACAGTGGAATCTCTCTACACCGAACAGATTTTAGAATTAGAGAAAATTTAGATGAAAAAGTTTGTATGACTGTTCAGGGTTCAATTTTAACTAAGTTTTCTTAAAGAGATGTCCCATACCTCAAAATGACAAATCCACCAAAAGTACCCAATTGTTTTCATGGAAAATTGCTTTGCAAACTTTTCACATTTTTGACAAATATTTACACACAGATATTTTGAGAAATTAATAATCACTAGATGCAGCTGGACTTAAAGCACCATTACTGAAAATGTCCAAGTTAAAGTTTTTGAAAATTAACTCACGAATATCGACTGAAGTGTCTATTTAAAGACTATGGACGCGTAATGCGTTTTTCAAGATTGTGTAGATATACATAGCTTTCAAATGTTGATGTTGAAATATGATCTATGAAAAATGTAATTCTCCATTAAAAAAGTTATTATACTTTTTCTGCTTGGAGTTGGATCCATAATTCAGAAGATATCTTTATCGTTACTGCCGATTTGTTAGCGAGATGAATAGAACGGTTGTTGAAATAATCCGCGATTAATGAAAAATTTTATATCGTACCAGTTTATATAAATTGTAACAAGTGGATGGATGATTTTGCTGAGTTGTATAACTTCCTGTTGGAGCTGGGTAGAGAAAATATTATGTTAATCGGTGACTGTAACGCAAGGGTGGGCTCTTCGCAGCTGCTTCAGGTGGAACCAGAATTTATGCCAGCATCAATATGTGATGAGAGATCAGCGTGTGACACAACGGTAGACAGCAAAGGGAGAAAGTTTATAGAAATGTGTGAAACAATCGGACTAACACTACTGAACGGTAGAATGCCGAGCGACAAAAATGGTAACTTCACCTTTATAAGAGGAACTTCCTGTTCCACAATAGATTACTGCCTCATTGGTGGAAGGTGGCTTGATTGTGTAGATGATCTAAGCGTTGAGGAACTAGTATATTCTGATCACCTTCCATTAAATGTTAAGTGTAAATTCAGTGAATTACAAGGAGAAAGAAATGAAGGTCTGAAATTACTGCCTAAACTTAAGTGGAAAGGAACTCTGTTGGCGTCATATCAAATGAACCTTGGCCTGTGTATAAATACTGTAAGCGATGACCAAATTAAGTCCACTCGAGGTATTGATCTGCTAGTTTCAAGCATATCTCAAACAGCACAAACTTTTCAATCACGCCGCATGCAAAGCTGGAAGGATCCATGGTTTGATGCAGAATGCGAGGCAGCAAGGAAAAAGTCTTTCGGCTTTCTGAAACTTCTCAGAGCAACAAATTCAATGTCAGCTAAATCAAGGTATCAAGAGGCAAATAAGGCTTTCAAAACAATTTGTAAAGAAAAGAAAAACCAATACTCTCGCTTTCTCATGCAAAGATTATCGGAAGTAAGAGACAGCCGTGCTTTTTGGAAGCTTGTTCGGGAATTAAATGGCATACCGTTTGCGAGGAAAACTGAAATAAGCATAACTATATTAGCGGAACATTTCGAACGGTTACTTTGTGTCTCGGGAAGCCCAAATCAAATGCAGTTTGCCTACCCATGGGTGGGAAACGATTATCTCGACCGTGCTTTCACAACACAAGAGATAACAGATGTCCTTAGCAGATGCAGTATAAATAAGGCTCCAGGGGAGGATCGTGTCCCGTACGAATTCTACAAGTACGCATTGGAAAATTTCATAACAAAGCTTACGGATGCCTTCAACTACATCTTTGATAGCGGTGAAATTCCACAAAACTTTCGAAAGAATATCATCTTTCCCCTATTTAAAAAAGGTGATGTAAACGACCCTAACAACTATCGAGGTATATCTTACTTGAACGCAGTTATGAAAATTTTTACCGGAGTCATTTAAGACAGGCTGACACTCTGGACACAAGAACACAACCTCCTATGTGAGTTTCAAGCTGGGTTCAGGAAGGAATATTCAACAGTAGACAATATTTTTGCCTTAACAAGTATCGCTAGTTCTTACATTAGCAAAGGAAAGAAATTATATGCTTTCTTCATTGATTTTAAGGCAGCCTTCGACTCAATCAACCGGATCGCTCTCTTCTACAAACTCAGTTGTCTCGGTTTGTCATCAAAAATGCTAACGATAATACGCCGGCTGTATGAAGATAATTTATCAGCAGTATGGGACGGAGCTGAAAGATCAGACTGGTTTCAAACGACATCAGGAGTCAAACAAGGTTGCCTTTTGAGTCCACTTCTCTTCTCACTCTTCTTAGATGACCTGACATCGTTTCTACCAGGAGGTATTTCTTTTGCGGGTACCGACATAAAAGCATTGCTTTATGCAGACGATATTGTCATTTTTGCAGAGACTCCAAATATGTTGCAAATCATGATAAACAAATTGCAATTGTACTGCCAGCTGTGGAGTCTCACAGTTAATACCAGAAAGTCTAAAGTGATGATATTTCGAAATGGAACAGGACGGTATGCAAGGGATGAGAAATGGAAATGGGAATGTGAGGAACTCGATGTGGTAAGGGAGTATAAATACCTCGGAATTATCATAACCCCGCAGCTCTCTTTTAAAAAGCATCTTCAGGAAAAGTTGAAGGAAGCAAAAAAAGCAATCAACTGCAATTGGAACGGAATACTTGGGAAAAAACACTGCTCCGAGTGCTAAGTACAAGCTTTTTGAAGCGGTCATGCGATCAGTTATGTGTTATGCGGGGCAAGTATGGAAAATAAATCAGCATGAGGAAGTTGAAAAACTTTTGAGGTATTTTATAAAAAAGATATTCTGGCTCCCGGAAAATACCCCGACATATATGCTGCACTTAGAGACCGGTGTCGCGCCGCTCTACGTCTTCACCCTCAAGATGCATCTGTATTATATCTCCAAAATAATAGCGCTCCCAAATCATTGACTGCCAAACAAGATAGTAAAACATCTTCTATCCCAAAAGTCTCAATTCTTTGAAGAATGGACAAGACTCGGCACCCAGCATGAGGTCCAGTTATTAGAAAACAACTTAGAATCTTGGAAAGACAGCTTCCCTACACTGTTGGAAAAAATTGAAGTTTCAATGTTTGCTGAATTTGAAGAATTGGCCCATAGGAGCGAATCCCGAAATATGTATAAGCTGCTGCAGTACAACCTTGGCGAAAACAACTATTTCAATGACCGCTTTTCAATTAGTTTAATATCATCGATTTTCAAAACCAGGGGGGAATTGCTTCGCCTAAACTATCAGCCTTATGGACCTGAAGGGAGCATAGAGTGCAGTCTTTGCAACCTGCGAGCGACCGAAAATGTCCTTCACTTCTTGGAAACATGCCCAATAATGAAAACGATTCGACGTGCACACTGGGGAAAATGGTTACTGACTTTAGAAGAAACCAAGGACATACTCAACGGCCAAAATTGGACGAACTTATACTCATTCGTCAAGGCAGCATATAATTATAGAATGCAAATTATAAATGAAGCTTTTTAAAAAATACAGGCGTGAATCCATATTAATTATGTAACTCTAATTTGGTACTTCAAAAATTTTTCTTGTAAACAAAAAACTAACATAAAGACACTATAAGAATTATAATTACTCAATTTATGTAATGTTAACTAAATAATACTCTTTTTTTCTGGCTGACGGCAAAAGCCAATGCTATATTTTGTGTTTAAGTATGTATCTCAATATTTTGTTTTAAATAAAATCACTACTACTACTACTACTACTTTATCGTTACTGACTTACTTAAGGTGGAGCTACAGTCCAATGTGAAATAGGGCCTAACCTAACAAACAAACAAATTCCTCCATCTAGCTAGGTCTCTAGATGTCTTTTGTTGCGCACTTAAAGTAGGGTGAAGTCAATACTGCGCTGTTCTGTCGGCATGAATTTGAAGACTCTCCGGATCCGAGTATTGGTTTCCATGCGCTCTACGTGACGAAGCCATCTCAGTCGTTTTACTTTTATTCTTCTAGCTAAGTCTACGTCACTGTACACTGTACAGCCCGTACAGCTCGTCGTTCCATCTTCTCCTCCATTTGGCTTTTATCATATTACATGCTTCTGCACCGTATAGTAGCACTGGGATGATAAGGGCCTTATATAGCGCCACTTTGGCTGTTCGAGAGAAGGCTTTAAGTTCTTAATTGCTTTCTTAGCTCAAAGAAACAGCGGTAAGCAAGAGTAATTCTTAGTTTGATCGCAACGACGGTGTTGTTTTCTGCGTTCATAGCGGAATCTAGGTAGGCAAAGTTTGACTGTGGACTTTCCTGGTCTAAAACAACACTGATAAGGACCTATCAGATTGTTGACGTTGGGTTTAGACGTTCACATATTAGGGCAGAGAAGATTTTGGAGGAGACTGATTCCTCTATAGAAGCTTAGATGGTCTTTTTTTTCTCCGACTTCTGAATTTCGTTTCAACTGCTCATAAGACGTCATTTCTGCTTCTGAACCTCTCAACATCTTCTGCCTCACGCTTCTCATGCTCTCTGCTTTTCCTTCTCAGAATTCGGTGTTCCTTTCTCTTCTTCTGCTCATGCTCATAAAACTCGTGAGCGACTCTCGTCCTTCTATGCAGCGCCGCCTCACAGTGGTTTCGTTTATATGGGAGGAGCGGTCAAAATTAAATATTTTATTTCAAACGACAAATAATATAAACCAAATATAAAATAACATGTTATTTTAATTTTCTAACGGCGTTTCTTTGGAATATCGTCTTTGAAACCGAAAAAAAACCCACTTTCCCACACTCAAAAATATTTTTTTTGTCGGCTGAACGCTGAAATATAATTTTTCTTCCTTCAATCCTTATTTTTGTTTTGAGATAAAGCGAAAAAATAAGTATTTTTATATATTCCGTTATATTTTTCAAGTAAGGAATTGAAACTAGATTGTAATCTCTTAGTGAAATTTTGGGGCCCTCAAAAGGGCCAATTTGGGAAAATCTGAAGTGAAGCTTATCAGATTAACAAATCTACAACCTCTTTGGGTAAGCTTGATTTATTGCTTTTTTCAAGAACACGAGCGTTCGACAAAAGCGGGTCCGAGGAAAGCAACAACCTATATTAAATCGGTGTTGGTCGCAATTCTTGATATTTTTCGGGTATATCTTTCCCTAAACATTTTAACCTCTTTTTTTTTTGCTTCAGCAGCTTCTTCAGTTAACATCTCTTCAAAATTGACTTTTTGATTCCGGGAATCTCTAATGAAAGCGAAGGGTTTGCAAAAAGCCTTCGAGCAGTGTTTCCATCATTAGAGTTCCCTCTACCCTGTTTTGGTTTATCAATAATAAGGCCGGTTTTCTCCCTGAATTCATTTTGAATTCGCTTTTTCTGCCTTTCGAAGAGAGGTTTTTCATCTGGGCCTGTTCGCCATTTTTTGAATTCAGTTCGATACGCAAGATGAATAAAAAATAAAAAAAAAAACGTATCCACGCATGTAATGGAGATATGCCGAAATCCAAGCTGTCTGCGTTAATTGTTTTTTGCAAGGAACCTTGAATGTCGTTCATTGTAGACGGTTTGGCTCCACAAATATAGCATACCAGTTGTGATAGGTTGTCTGTGAAAGCGTTGCAAACCTTTCCATCCACCATTGTAAGCTTTAATACATGATGCACAAACACCTTGGTATCGAGAGATGCAACAAAAGTGCGTGACAATTTACTCATTTGATCTTCAATGTACAACTGCTCATCTCTGCACAACTCGGCTGTTTCCTTTTTCAGCTGGAAACGCACTGGTCTGCAATATCTTGTGGATCCTGGTCGGGGGTTCTGCCATAAAATATGTTTGTCGTCATTATCTTTCTTGAAAAGTTGAAGGGGATATATGACGTAATGAACATGTCACTATCGCTAAATTCCCCCACCATTCGCTGCTTGTACTTTGACTGTCCACTACTGACATCAAAACCCCACTTTCCAATTAGCGTTAAATTGCACGAGCCTCCTTAAAGATTACTATTGCCCTTTCCAAGCCTTCAGGACCTTTCCATACGATGGGAATACATCCTCATCCGTCCTTTTATTGACGAAACTTCGAATGATTTGGTACTGCTTTTTGGAAAGCTTAGCTTCAACCAGTATTGCCAGACCATCACTGACGTTAGGTGTTTTTTTATGTGTTGCCTTACAATACTTGCAATGCGTCTCCTTTTTGTCCTGGATGAACTTTCAAGAAAGCTTTTTTGGTCTACCTTGTTGAATTCTACTGGAACATTATTTCTCATTATTTTTGGGCCTGAAATCTTCAGTGGCGTTTAGCCAATCTTCGTTCTTAGTTAAGAAATAAAAGTCATTTCTTGAAGCCTTGTGCCATCTTTTTAAAACAACTTGCACAGGCTGTTGATCTTTTTTTCTATATCATTAGATTGTTCCAAGTTGTAGATTTCAATAAAGGCGTTCAACGTTTCTTTATAGTTGGTAGCATCCCCTACCTTCTTCAAGTCACCCCAAACATTTAATAAATCACGACACGTTTAATAATTAAACTTGGCTCTAAAATTATACAAAAACGAAATTTCTCTGTTGAAACAAAGCGTAATTTTCGACATTTTAGCACATTTTAGCAAAAAAAGATCTGTATGCCCGAAAAGGTAATGTCTTTTATAAGGGGAAAATAGGAGACATAGAAGTTATTCAAACTTGAAAGTGATAAAAAAAACACAAAAAGTAATAAGCTCCCACATTGAATAACGGTTTTAACATAAAATTCCAGCTAATTTCACACTGATAATTATCTCAAAATTATATACATACCTCGTTCACTCTTAAATTGCAAAAGTTTTTGTTTAACATTAATATATCACTACTTTTAAATCACCAAAAACCGAAAATTTAAACTTTGCCGAAATTGAAAAATCACACAACTTGCACGATTGATCTCACCATAAAGAAAACAATTTAAAGAAAAAACTAGTTTGGGATTAAAATGTTCCATTATTATAGATAACATTTTCAAAAAAAAAAAATCAAACAACTTTGACCTTGAATTCTCGGCTTTTGGCCTACTAGGTGAACCACTGTGCGCCGCTTTGTGGGCCTGTTGTTTGGTTGGATTTGACTACCGACATTGCTTATCAAACGAGGGGCATGGCAGTCCAACGCTCTAACCATCATGCCACGGGTAATCCACGAGTCGATGTTAGCTCCTCGAAAAATTTAGCATTGATGGGAATGGTCAGGTGCAGGTTGATGAACCTAAATCTAACTTCAATAAAAAAGCCCGGCCTTCTTATTAAATTTCCTGCAAAGCGGTAATATTTGCTTTATGGCGGTTTAGGGCATCCTCCATTGTGTTGTCAACAGTAAATAAGTCCGTATCCGGAAATTGTTGGTGCTCTGCATTGAACCCCAATCTCCAGTTGAGGTACTAGGCCGGCCCCCTATGGGAAGGTGAAAATAGTAGTTGGTATACAAAGGTGATTTTTTAGAAAAACCTGTGGACTATTGTCTCCTCTTGGGTGCACAGCACATGTCTACCATTTAAATATTAAGAATGCTTAATATGCTAAACTTAATATGCAGTTCCGATGAAACCAAAGAAAAAAGTGGAATAATGTATCATGTTCTGACAAAAATTAATATTCTCTTTTCCGTTTCGATCTTTATAAAAACACCATTCTATTTTTCAACTTTTCTTTAACTTTTTGTTTAAAACTTTTACTATGGATGTTGAAAAAAATGTAATAAAAAAATTAAATAATATAAAACCAATTCACCAAGTCCGCTGTTAGCAAAACTTTTTCTTCGTCTATAGAAGTCCACTAAAGCACTCTATATAGTACCTAACTTGTGCGATTTCCATTTAGAATGAATAGAAAAAAGTACGGATTTATATAAAATAGCAACAATTTTCTCCACCACCACCAACTAATCAGTTTATTCTCTCTAAACAATAAACGACCCACAAATTGAAAAGAATGAAAAAAAAGTAAAATAAAAGATGACAAATGGCCTCAATTCCTAAAAGAAAAACTTTTATATTTTTTTATCTAGATAACTATACCAACTAAAGCAAAGTCTTTTCCTTTTTTTTTATAAAGAATTACTCGCCGGCCGCTCCATGACCGTACCTAATGTTAGTCCGGTTCCAATTAAAACTTAATTTAAAACTCCTAAAACAGGCAATACTAAAGACATTATACACAGACTTACAAACTTGCTTGCATAGACCAAAAAATAAAACATGCATCCAATTTAACTTGCCAATTTTGAAATTGAAATTGAACTTCAATTTTAAATTGAGAGTCTCCACCCTCTTGTGTTGTTTCTTATTTATTTACCTATGAGTCTAAACAAATCTTTAACTATGTACATATAGATACTTTATTGGTTAAGTTTAAAGTGACCCAGAAACTTATTGTTTTTATGTTGAAGTTGAATTTTCATTTTGCAAAGATCTTATAATCTTTATTCCATTATTCCATCGAAGAAAAAGAAAATTGACCAGTGCCGTATGCTTGATTTTTTTAAATTTGAGAAGGTGCAATATTGTTTTCTTTTCTTTTTATTTTCTTAAAAACGTGTTAAAAATTCACAAATGTTTCTTTTGTGATTTGTTGTTATAAATTGAAATGGGTAAAAATGTGCAACATTTGTCGAGAGGGGGGGGGTTCATGCAGCTCACTAAGAATCTTTTATTTTGTTAAAAAAAATTAATTAAATCATAAATTGAAATTAAATCATTCCCTAATTTAATTATTTTTTTTTGTTCAATTATAGAATTTGATATAAGGGGGACCTAAACCTCCCACATCTCCTTGACTCACTAATTCTCGTTTTTCTTTCTTATACTAATCGATTTTCAAAGATAAAGAAACTCTCTCTTTCTTTGTGTTTTGTGTTCTCCCCTTGGGACAAGCCCGAAAGTTGTTTCTTTTTTGTTGTCTAAATCGACCTGAAAACATCAGAAGTCAAAGTATAATCGAAAAATTGCAATTACACAAAATCACGAACTGTCCATTTGAGCATTTAATGTTCTCGTTCTCTCTATCTCATCTTTCCATCACCTAGAATTCAAGTCCTTGGGGTTCATTCTAGTTACTGACTCTTATAGAAACCTATGCACAGTAGAGTACATCTAGCCAAGACCGATAGTGTAGGAAATTTATGTTTATAAAATATAAAAACTTAAGTCAAAACAATGGCGTAGCATCGAAGATAGATCGGTGCAACGACACGACGACGGACGACGGTACTCTACCCCAACGACCGTCAACATGGCAGAACAGAAGACGTGGCGACGTTAATTTATTTCATCTCTCAAAGTGCAAAAACCGTATCGCAACGTGACAGAAGACGCTCGACAATTTTGTCCGCCGGCCGTCCGTGGTTTGTCGTTGTTGTCGCTTTATTTTGTTATGGTCGGCTTTTAAAACAAAACAAAGCAAAAACAACAACAACCACAACAACAAAAAGATAGATATCGTAGATGGACCATTTAAGCTGATTGTTTATATCGGATAATTGAATTAAATGGCAACAAATGATTGCGGTCAACAAAACTAAATAAAATAAAACCTAGAGAGGGAGATATTTTTCTATTGTTTTAGTTTTTGAGTTTTGAATAGTTTTTGTTTTTATTGTTATTGCATCCACTGTGCAATTTAACTATCGATGTTGTTTTAATGTTTATATGATGTTGGTTGGTTGGAGGTTATAAGGTGGACGATTTTCATTAGAATCGATTTGAACAGCACAGCACAGCACAGACGTGACTTTGTCGTTTTAAAGTTCTGTGATTTTTCTTACTCCTTTATTTGTTTTGATATTTAAGCAGATTTTCGAGATACGTATTTGGTTTATTTTTATATGATAAAGGGTGTTTTTTGATAGTTCCTGGTGATATACGTTCATAAAGTTCATTACGTAAAAACAAATTGTTTTATACCAGTTTTTGTGGATTTAAATGCAACTAAATTCTTGAGTTTTGAAAGAAAACTGATATAAAATTATATACAAACGGAAAAAAGTTATTAAAATCCTTTGAAAATTGTCTTATTGCAATTACAGACGAAGCTTTGGTTCATGCTATATCGATATGACTAATCTATAAGGAATATTAAATAAATTCAGGCAATAATGTTTCTTTTTCCGATATTGATAAGTAACCGGCCATTGTGTGTAATAAAGGAAACAACTTGTTTTGAAGGTATTTTTAAATGATTTTTGTTTTTGAAAATCAAACTTAGCATATGAAATCTATGGTACCCAGCTGAAATAACTTGACTATCGACTTATAATACACTACGGCAATATTAGGGTAGCGATAAAAAAACTTTAAAATATGGATATTCTATTTTTCTTGTATGTTTTCATATTTCACATTATGTTTCATGTTTTTGTACATTTTCATATTTAAATTGTATTTATTTTCTTTATTGTTTCTTATTTTATTTTTTAATTTTGTTTATTTTCCAATTTTGTTTATTTATCTATTTTATTTATTTTTCAATTTTGTTTATTTGTCAATTTTGTTTATTTTTTAAGATTTTTTTGCTCTAAAAACATTTGTTTAAACTCATTTCTGGAATTTTGTTCATTAGTTGTATTGTTATATTTTTTTATTTTTATTTTTGCTCTAGTTAAGTTTTGTAAAAATTGTAAGTTAAGTGTTTTAAACAGTTAATTTTTGTAATATTGTTATTTTATTTGTGTTATTTTTATTTCTACTCTGTTTTATTTTTGTAAAAGTTATAATTTTTAAAAATTTTTTTTACTCTCATATTATTGAGTTACTTCAAAACTAGTTCTACAGGGTGGGCCGTAAATAAGTGCACTTAAAAAAAAAATATATTAATACAACTGTAGCGCTTTTAAATGAAATATTTATTTTAAATTATACAAAACGAAATGAATTTTTATTTTTTAAAAATTAAATCATCCAAATATTGTCCATTTCGCCTACAGCACACTTCCAATCTGACTCTGAGATTTTGGAACACTTTTGTCAAAAGTTGCGGAGTGATTAAGCGGATTTCTTCTTCAATGTTCGCTTTTAATTCAGCCGTCGTTGAAGGATTATTAGAGTACACCTTACTCTTGAGGTAGCCCCATAAAAAGAAATCCGGTGGCGTTAAGTCAGGGCTCCTGGGTGGCCAAGCAATATCACCCCTCCTCGATATCAACCTTCGAGGAAACATTTCTCTAACGACCTCCAGAGAGTCGTTACTTGTATGGCAGGTAGCGCCATCTTGCTGGAACCAGGTGTGAATAGTGTAACCACTCGATTCTTGCAGTTTTGGAGCTAAAAAATCTCTAAGCATCGAAACATAACGCTCTGAATTAACAGTAACATTACGCCCGTATCGATCTTCATAAAAATACGGCCCTATGATCCCCCACTTGGCTATTCCGGCCCAAACGGTCACTTTCGGAGAGTGTAACGGTCGTCCATGTTTTAAGCGTGGATTTTCTGTTCCCCAGTATCGACAATTTTGTCGATTAACAAATCCGTTGACATGAAAATGAGCTTCGTCTGAGAAGATAATGTTATTGAAGTGAGGGAATCTCCGTAACATTTCTGTTGCGAAATTGAACCGTGAAACAAAATCGGATTCTTTCAAATCTTGGACAATCTGAATTTTTTAAGGGTATAACTTCAAATCATCCCGTAAAATGCGGCGTAAAGTCGTTCTGGGTACTCCCAGGGCCGCAGACCGTTTCCGTGTAGAGCTTCTTGGATCCTCGCGCACAGAAGCTTGTACGCGTTCAATTGTTTCTGCAGTCCGCCTGGAACGTGGGCGTCCTGTAGGTCGAAGTTTTTGCGTTGATCCCGTTGCCTCGAATGTTACGATCCATTTTTTGATTACATTCGTACTTGGACACTCGGTGATGTTGCGTAATCCAAACTTTACCCGAAAAAGCCGACGAACAGTCACGTATGAGCGATTGTTTTCATAAAAGGCGCGAACGCAGAAATCGCGCTGCTCTCCCGTGAACGGACTCATTGCGACTAAAAATTTAGATCTCGAGCTGCAAGGAGATACCATCCCCGCGCGTCTCGGTTATTTCGTTCGGGAGTTAGAGCGAGACAAAAAGTGCACTTATTAACGGCCCACCCTGTACTACAAAACGAGCTTTAAAATGATTTCGAGTTATTTTCAGAAATTCGATTTTAATGTCAAAAAAAGTATTATTGTTCTAATATTATTTAAATTTGATAAATAAAATTTGTTTGAAACTCAAAAACTTCCTTATTACGTGTTTTGCTTTTAATCTAACTTCAAAACCAATAATCGGCAAGGTTTTTCATTCAAATCCGACTCCATAATCAATGCACCACGTCAGGGTTTTGTGATATTACTTTTTAAAATAAGAATAATAAGCTTTTTAAAGGTTATCTAAATTTATGAAGTAGCTTTTTTCAATTAAATCCGTAATGGTTTTCCAGATCTATAATCCCTTTCTTCAATATTCAGTTAAAATATTTATATTTCTTCATTTAATATCAAGAAAATCTTCATAAGTTGTTAGATTACACCTGTCTAACAAAAAATTGAAAGAAACGCTAAACCATTTATGCTAAAACGGTTTTTAACACAAAAAGGTAAAACGGTTTGAAGTAAGCTCTGTTCTTGTAACGAATCTATTGTCTAAACAAGTATATTACATCAAGTTTTCGAAATATGTATATTAAAAAATATAAAAAAGAATGTTGAAAACGGGTATTTTTAAAACCTGAGCATATAGTTAAAATTTAAGTTTGAATTCTAAATCAGCTCTAACAAGGTTAGATCAAAACTTCATATAGAGTCAAATAAATACTCAATAACTAATAAGAATTTCCAGAAACTAAGTAAGTTACTAAAATGATTGAAATTGTATTTAAAAGAGAAACATTTGTACTTTTCAAAATCGTCGTATGTACAATTTATTGTTAAGAGATATTTTGAGTTTAAACTTAGCCTTGAAAACCATGTTATTGAATGTTTTTAACATTTTTAAAGAGGCATATTTAAAAAAAAAAAACCGTACCCGTTTCAGGGGTACTAACTCTTGGGAGGAATTGGCAAGTCCTTCAAGAGTAATTCTTGTCATGTATTTTCTCAAATTAGCCGTTCGGATTCGGCTTAAAACTGTAGGTTCCCCATTCCTGACAACATTACTCGCACACAGGAATGGTTGATAGCTGAAATTCACACTTTTTGTATATTTTTTCATTTTTTTTATTTTGTTTTTGGTTGTATTCATCTCTTGTCAATTCCCAATTCTTTAATGAGACCCGCGAAAACAAATAGTAAAAACAGGCACCTTAATAGGGCCGAATTCTTGGTTTTTGGATAGAATTGATAGCATTCCAATAGATTAGATTAGATTTTTTAGATTAGAATTGATTTTATTCATAATTAATAAAATTAATATAACATTTTAATATACCTAAAACAAAATCATTAGACATGCCTATCTGCCGTCTGCCGAATTGACTATTTATATACTTTTACAATATTATTTATTTTTTAAATTTGACTTTAAATTTTATAATTAGCGATTTTTAATTTATTTTAATTAACAATTATCACATAATAAGAATAAAAAAGGTGTTTCATCAAAAAAGTCCTTGTAAGATTCTATTTCGATATCTTAAAGCAATTGTACAGAACTGATACAGTTTACAAACATTCATTTGATTTAATTCGAATATGACTTCCTCAATGGTTAGAAAATCTTTTCCAAAGATACATCTTCTCGTTTCTCTTAGAGTAGGACACTTTCCCAAGAAATGAACAACGTCTTCCCTCTCCATCCTTTTGCATATATTACAGATGACTGGAAGATCTGCTCTGTGAGGTATATAGTTCAGGTTTAGAATTTCAGCTCGTAGCCTGACCATCATAGATATTTCCCTGACACTAAGCTCATCACGGAAGTAGTTTGACTGCTGCAAATTGTGGTTAAGCTGGCAGTAGACCGTACGATGTAAGGAGTTTGAAGCTTCATCCATGTACTTGGTTCTAGCTGCTTCATCTACCTTGGAAATAATTTGGTACATGTCCTTTTTTAATTTGGAAAGGTCCTCTACATTACAAACCAAATTAATTCCACAATTTTCTGCCAATTCAAGCCATTCGCGATACCATCCACTCCTTGAATTGATGACCTTAAGAGCTGATATTTTGGGTAAACGATAGTCTGCCAACTTTAAGCTTCTAATTATGTAATCCACTTGCAGTTTTAATGTTTTCACAAAAAGTGGAGAAATTCCCGTTTCTAGCATTATGACATAGTTCGGTGTGTTGGCTGGCAAATAGAATGCTCGTTTAATGTAGAAGCGCAATAGCTTTTCAACCATCTCATAATATTTACTTCCCCAAGTTTGTGCAGCGTAAAGCATAATGGATTCTGCTACCGTTTCAAAAATTTTGTATTTCCTACTATGAGCCACAGATTCGTTCGTGAAACATCTTTTCCATGTGAGGTTTATCGCCATTTTCGCTTTATTAAGCTTTTCACTAAAGTGTTTCTCCATACTTAAGTTCTTCGTGAAGGTAACTCCTAAGTATTTAAACTCTTTATAACCACTTCAATCAATTCACATTGAATTTCCACTTTTCGTTTGCACAATTTCTTCCTCCATGTTTTTTAAAGATCATCACTTTCGACTTCTCTAAATTGACAATTAATCCCCAACGTTTGGAATATTCGTGTATCCGATTAATCATTAGTTGAAGTGATTCTGGAGTATATGCGAGCAGTACAATGTCGTCTGCAAATAGCAGAGCTTTAATCAGCGTCCCCGCATAAACAATACCTCCGGCAACCAATCGATTAGATCCTCTATGAATATTGCAAATAAAAGCGGGCTTAGTGTGCAACCTTGCCTAACCCCTGATGCAAATTGGAACCAATCAGACTTTTCTTCACCATTCCACACAGCAGCTCGAGTGTCTTCATATATGTTTTCAATTAGTCTGCCAAACTTCAGAGACATTCCTTTTTCGAACAGCTTATAGATTAGCGATTTACGATCCACAGTATCGAACGCAGCTTTGAAGTCAATGAAGAACACGTAGAGTTTTTTGTCTTGGTCTAAGAATGAATCTGCAGTACTCCTCAGCACAAATATATGATCAACAGTTGAATACCCTTGTCTAAAGCCGACTTGAAATTCTTTTAATTGTTTATTTTCTTTTATCCATGTTGACAGTCTTCGTTGCATTATTGCGGTAAATATTTTATAGGATGCATTAAGAAACGAAATTCCCCGATAGTTTGCTGGATCCGATGCACATCCTTTCTTGTAAATAGGAAAAATCAGTGCTTCCTTGAACTGAAGCGGTATCACGCCTGTTTCAAAAACATTATTGAACAAGAGAGCTAAACTTTCAAAAAGGCCGCTATTCGCATATTTATAGAATTCGGCTGGTATTCTATCAGACCCTGGTGCTTTTCTATCTTTAAGGCCCTCAGCTGCCAGTTTCACCTCATCCGGAGTTATTCGTTGATCAAGGATTTGATTCCCGACTCCTGGAGCAGCATAATGAATGACAACCCGGTTCATAACTGGATTAAGAAGCATATTGAAGTGCCGCGATAAAACATCAGAATTAAGGTGTCGACCAATTGTGTATTGTACACCGTTAAGTTTCCATGCCAATTGCCAAAATTCAGCCGAATTTCTGCAGCTCGCCAGTTTTTGGGCTTCCATTTCAAAATATTTTTTTCTTTTTGTGTTTGCATAGCTCTTTAAACAACTTGTTTGCTTCCATGTATTGTTTTTTGTTGAAATTGCTGCTGTTGCGCTGGAAAATTCGCAACCACGAAAATGATTTCTGCCTTGTATTAAGGCACTCACTATCAAACCATGGTTCGACAAATAACTTATTACCATTTCTCTGCTGGTTCGAAATAGGATATTCTGTTTTAATCACATTTTCTGGTTGATCAAAGTTGGCTATTTCTTGATTTCTTAGCAAGTTTTCTAAGTTCTCTCGATAATTGCTACCTTTTGCCTCTGACCACGCTAGTTTACGAAGTAACGTCATGTTCCGTTCATCCTCGCTCATAAAATTATCAAGTTGAAAGGAAACAATTATTGGAAGGTGATCTGAATAAGGTAACTGTCCAATTTCAAAGTCTGTGACGTAAGACTTCCAATCTCCACCAATTAGACTGAAATCTATAACAGATGTTCCTTGCCGTCCCACAAAGGTAAAGTCTCCATTTTCGTCCATATTACTAGTTCCATTTTGAATTTTCAAGCCAAAAGAGTTGCACAGTTCTAGTAATTTTTTCCCCCGTGGGTTGCAAATTTTGTCTTTAGACTTTCTTGTAATTCCAGCCAAAATATTTTCCGTACCTTGCTCCTCTCCTATTCTTGCATTCATATCACCAATAACAATTACATTTGAGTTTCTCTTCGTGGAAAGCATCTCCTGAAGTTTCTCAAAATCTGAATCCCAGGATGTACAATTTATATATGTGGGCAATATCCAAAAACTTTTTTTTATCGAATTGCATACTAAGATAGGTAATTCCTGTATAAGTTCTAAATTCACATTTAATATTTTGTATGTTCTTTTTATAACCAAAATAACATCCTCCGCTAGCTCTTCCCATTGAATGAGTTCTCGTTGCAGGGATCCACACGAATTCGTTTTTACTTAATTTATTTTCACATAAAGAATAATTTTGTTCAGTTAAAAATGTTTCGTACAAAAAAATAAACTCAAAATTATTGACAAAATTATAGAAATCTACAAAAAGAGACTTATTACTAAGGCCTGATACATTATAAGATAATATTTTAAATTTTTCTACAATACTTTTCTTACAAGAGGTTTTTTTACTATAACTAATGGGGGCAGACGGCATTTTCATTAAAAATATTGTTGATTATTATTGGGCCTAAGACCCCGCTCAGCATCCACAGCTGGCAGCCCTCTTGTGTTAGCGCCTTCAAGATTTAATCTAGTACAATCGTTTTCTACCTCAGCTGTCAATGTCATAAAAAGACTGTCACCCAGAAGTTTTTGATAGCATTCCAATATAAACAGCTGTTTTATTTAGCTTCAAAAAACATTCATGCGAAATTTTAAACAACTGCATATAGAATTTTTCTAAATATTAAGCAATTTGCTAGCGACTTAAACATTTTAAACTTTTCTTATTGTTTTGCTTGTTTAACAAGTAAATTTCTGATTCAATTTTATTAAAACAAGGCCATCCTAAGTTGTCTAAACAGTGGCAGTTGTGTAAAAATAAAAAAAATAAAACAAACCTAACCGGACTTATTTATTTAAATTTGGAATTCCATTTACTGCTCTTATAAGATTGATTAATAAATTAAATATAGATTTAGCTAATAAAAGTTGTCATTCCATGATTTAAACTTAAGTAAAATGTTAAGAGATAGTAAGATGTTAAAATCGTGTAAAATTAGGCAAATATTCGCTTAAGCTTAGAAAATTGTTAAAAATTCCTTTTTACGCCATTGTATGTAATTCCATCAGACTTTGTTTCTTACGAATTGAAAAAAAACTCCAATATCTATGATTTAACATAGGTTATAATACCTCTTTCACAAAACTTTTTGGATAGCTATTTAAAGCTATGTGAATAACCATATATACCTACCAGAAAGGCTTTTCAAAGCGTCTAGCCCTTAAACAAGATCCTTCTTCTTCCCTTCGACTTTTATATGTTTCATTCTAATTTTTCAATTACGTCTCAAATATTATTTCAAAAACGAACTCTTTACCACACTTAGTGGTGGTTCTTATCTTAAGTTGACTTCCCTCCGGATGGAAAGAAATGAGTTGTTCACCCTATTTCACTGTAATCGCGCTTAATCACACATAAAAAAGAATATTATGCGTTTTGTTACAAATCAAGCGTGTAAGCAATTATTGCCTATAGACGAACATTTACAATATTTTCTTTTTTGAAAAGTATTTACAACAAACTAAAACGGAAGAAGGCTTGCTGTTTATTTTTGTTTATCAATGCCTCACACTCATTCATGCACTTTGATTGCACGCAAGTAAATGTATATATACATATGTACATATTTCCTACAATAAACACTTACACATAATATACAAAAATTTATACAGAGAACTTTTGATCCTCTCATAAAATATTCTAACCCCCATAAAAATCATAAAATGAAATCTGACAGCTTTCTGTCTGATTTAACTTCAACAATACTTTGCTCGTAGAAGTAAGAAGAGACTGGGAGACTGCATAAGTGCATAAATAACATATAAGTAAAATTCTATCGCCCTCGATAAATAGATGACCATAAAAATGCTTCTTGATTCACATTTTTGTTTCGATGGATATTCAAGCAGATATGTACATTTGAATAAAGACCATTCAACAAAGTCGTTGGTATTCGCTTTTAAGTGGGGCTCAGTGAGATGTTGCTTGAAAAATCCTTGAAATAAATTTGTCTTGGAATGAAACTTGGCACAGAGTCATAAATTGAGATTGGTGAAAATATTCAATTTTGGAAACTTCAGTTATAACCTCTAGTGCCATTTTAATGCAGGAACATCCACAATGAAATGTCAATTTGTAATAAGTCCACAATTAGTTGAAGAAGAGGAAAAGAAAATTAATATTGCACATTGCAAGAATTAACTTAAATGGTTCAATCGAAGAACATCCAAAAAAAGAACTTTAACGAGTCGGGTTTTATTTCTTTTCCTAGTGGATCTTGTGTCTAATTACATCGGTTGGAAAAATTAAGATTTTGTTTGTTTTGTTCGGAATTATAAACTCGTTTTATGATTTTCTATCACATCAAGTTTTTAAAGTATACATTTTTTAAATTTTTAAATACAACAAAAAACAGTGTTTTTAAGGCAAAGGAGAAAACACAATATAGTTTCTTACAATAAATGTTGTGATGATTTTGCAAAGTTCTGGAAATTCTCATTAGCAGCTATGTATGAGTCTTATGAAGTTTAAAAAAAAACTTAAATTTAATGCTTTCATGGTTTTGAAAAATAAGTTTTATAGTAAATTTTTAGAGCTTCTAATTTAATTAAATACCCGTTTCCAACATAATTTTTATAAATATTTTTTTGTAATACCTTTCAAGAATTTGATGTAATACACATGACTACACATTCGTTACGAAAACTAAAGTAACTTTTGCGTTTTTCTGTTAAAAATAGTTAAAAAAATAAAGGTTCAACTTTTTTTTTTAAAGATTTATATAAAATAATTGAAGTCTAATAACTAAGGTATTACAATTGTTCAAAAATGTTAAAGTGAATGTTAAAGATAGGGATAAAAGATTTTTTAAATAATTAAGATTTGTATTGTAAAGAATGCATTTTTTTAATTTGAAAAAAAAGCAAATAAGATTAAGTTAAATTTAGATTAAAATTACTAATTGTGATAATTAAAAATAATTAATTGCTTTTAATTATAAATATATAGGAAACTTGTAAGTAAAAGGTTACCTTCTATATTGACTTGTTAACTTAGAAGCTAGCATTTATAATTCTGTAGCTGTTATGGTAAATTCTAAGCAAAATCTAAAACTTAATCTGTTGAGAGCGTATCATTGAAAATGGAATATGTGGTCCCTTTCTGCTGTATTGCATAAATTGCACAGTACTGGAAGGTTTTCTCGGTACGGTCCATAGTTAAGATGCAGCAGCTCTACCATTAGCCTTAGGATCTTCTGTATTCGGATCTATAGAAGAAACGGTAGCTTCTCTTTCGTATTCATTCCTGGTGTTTACATCTGTTGCGGATATGATATCGTAAAGTATTAATTGTTTCCAGTTTCTGTGATGCTGTTGAACTTGCTATAAATCGTAGTTACACGAACTAGCTACCAACCAACTTTACTTCTCACTTCTGAAGTCGACTATCATTCATGTTTAATACTTTGATAACGTAATCTGCCAGTAATTTTCTAGTTTCAGTGAAAAGACGTTGATAATCCAGTCTCTAGGTTCAACGCATAGTTTGGTGTGTTTGACGATAGAATGTGCGTTTTAGGTAGAAGCGTAGCAGTTTTTCCACTTCATCATATTGTTGACCTCCCCAAACCTGCGCTACGTAAATCATGGCTGATTCTGCAACGGACTTGAATACTTTGGACTTAGTACTGTGGCTTGGATGGTTGTTGCAGAAACACATCTTAAAAATTGAGTTTATTGCTGTTGATGCTTTTGTCTGCTTCTCATTTTAGTGTTTTTTCCATTTTTAAATTACTTGTGAAGATCATTCCTAGATACTTATATTAATTGACAACTTCAAGTCTTTCGTTATTATAGTGCAAATTCTTGCTTGCTTGTAGTCTGCCCCTCCCTTTGTTGAAGATAAAAATCTTTGATTTCTCCTTCACTTAATCGATTGATCATCAGTAGTAGCGTTTTCGATGAGTGAGCTAGAATAACTATGTCATCTCCAAACAGAAGTTTTTAAATTGTTATCTTGTCGATTTCAATTCCATCAGGAAATATTTCAGTTACGAGGTTTTCTATAACTTTTCCAAGTTTATGTGACATGGCCACAAAAGTGGCCTTAAAATCCATAAAGAACGAGCACAGTTTCTTTTCTTGTGACACAGATACTTTAGCTATAATGGAGCGTAGAAATATGTGATCTATCGTAAAGTATTCTGCTCTAAATCCAGTTTTTCAACAGATTTGTATGCTTGATCCAAGTTGTAAGGCGCCGCGCGCCGTTGCAATATGGTGGTAAACATTTTATAAGCCACATTTAAAATGGAGATTCCACTATAGTTACTTGGATTAGTTTTATCGGAAATCAAAGCCTTTTTAAACTTTCGAGGGACAACGCCGCACCGCGCCGCCGTCTCGATAATGTCATTGATTAAGGTTGTTCCGGTTTTATGAGCTCTACGGAACCATACTTATAAAATTCTTCCGAAACGCGATCCAAACCATTTTTGAGATATCTTATCACTGCGTTTGTTTCTGCTATTTGTGCATTTAAAATGTCGTCTTCGAAGCGAGCGGAAGCAGACCGAATTCGAAGAACTAAGTGGATTCAACAATATTTTGAAGTGCTTTTTGCTAGTGCTACTTGTTTTTAGAAAACTGATGTATTTATGTAGTTTGCTAAATTTCTCCAACATTTTGTTTTCTAAAATTTAATTGCATCAATGCATTGGGGCCTAAATTCTACTCCAATACTTTTTCGAAATATTCGCAGCCACGCAAACGTTGCTTTCTAGCTTGCATGCATTCTGCATCAAACTATGGTTGTACAAAAGTTTTCCTGATATTTCTTCGTTCTTGATTGTTCACTAGAAATTCTGCCTTTATATTTTCTTCTAGTTGACCAAAAAGTATTATTTTAAAAACCTGACGGCATGGAGTAATTTGAAAGTGAGATTTGAATTAGGGCCACTAAAACCCATTTAAAAAGCATAATTGGATTGCCAGGAACAAAACCGTGTTACCAGTGATATTATTTTCAAAAATGGACTCCATTTACATTTTTTTTTATTTTTATAATTTTAAAATTTCGACTTTTTGTTTTTATATTTGTTTAATGTTTTTTTACTTTTATTTGTTTGTATTTAAAATATTTTTCATTAAATTTTGTCTCCAAGTTTAAAGCCGTTAAAAACACTACTTTTGCTTATTATTCATGTCATTTCCTTCAACGATTCCATAACTTACCCTTAAAAATCCTATACAATTCACATAAAGTATAAAAGTAAAAGAAGAAAAAAAAAAAACTAAGACAGTCCATCAAATCCTTCTCCGCTGGTCCAGGGGCGTCCGGAGACCCGGGATAATCGTTAATTTGAATAGATTGCCTAAAGGGGGAGAAAAAATATAAAATATACATTAAATGAATGAATGGCTAAGTGCGTTCTTTTTTTTATATTTTATATTTCGTTTGAATGGGGAGCACTTAAAACGACAACAAACCAGGGATAAATTATGTATCTATCTCTTTGGGTAAAAAAAGTATCTCATCTTCACCATAATAAAAATAAAAAGAAGAAGAAACAAAAATCAGACAGACAAGTCTTATGTCTGGTGATGGTGCATCATTAACATCAACATCAGTATCATAGATGATTTGCAATTTTATTACAGATAAACTCGTATACATATTTAAATGTAATCTTCTTTTTTTTTTTAAAAAAGATACTTTTAACCGATAGCCTTAGCGATACTGCAGATGAATCTGCATATATCATGTTTCTGGAGGATATAAATCCTTTTGGAATACATTTAGATTCTAGTCTTAGAACTAGGAATCTAGATTCTTGTCTCTATTGAACCTATAAGAGTTAAAATATAGAAATAAACGATATTCTTAGATCCGAGCAATCTTATTAACATGGGAACAGGATTCCGAAGACAAAATTCTTTATGTGGCCTTAAAAATATTTAAAAAAAATCAATTTCAGGTTCTCCAGTTAAAAAAGTGTCTTTGTTCAAGTAAAAGATCCCAGAATCCTTACGGCCTAATTATTGAATTCAGGGCACAGATTTATTTCTGTCAAGTAACCATAGCCACTTTAAAATTTTAGGAAACTAATAATTAGATGAAGCGTCGCGTGCGTCGTAAATGTTTTGTAAATTTGTTGTAAATTTGTCGTAAATTTGTTGTAAATTTGTCTTAAAAGAAACAAAAGGTATCGCGTCTATATTATTGCGTTTTTTGCGGTACGAGTACTTATTTAAAGTAGACCATCCTAGTGCTTCGTTTAATATTTCATAAAGACGACTTGAAAAAAGGTAATTTTCATAAAAATACAACCTTAAGTACAGGACAATTGCCATTCAAATTGCTTACGTCATTTTCCCGACTTTTGCAAACACTACAAATTTGAGCTAGATCATCTTGATAGGGGAAGAAATATCCTGCACCGTTTCAAACACCTCAAAGAACACATAACCAAAAACCTGGCCCGTTGACCATTCCATGAAAAACACGGTATTTTGCCTCGGGATCGATATCCTGCTAAGCAAAGAACTAAGGCCATGTTTGGCCTGACTGCTGTTTTGTTTAGAGTGCTTTAAAAATTAAGTTTATGTGTAGTTAAAACACCCAAGTACTAAAATTCTTGTACAACTTCAATATTTACATTATTGAGTGCCTAATATTCTTTGGACTGCCTTTCTTGTATTAATGACTTCCTCGCAAAAGGTATTCAGCGTGTTTATTTGCAATTGCTAAGTGAAAGGGTTTCCAGGCAGTAATACGAAGTCATTAACTTGAATTAGGACATTAACTTGTATCTCGGCAAAAGGTATTCCTCTTGGGAGTACATTACAAATTTCATTAATAAATAAAGCAAAAAGTAATGGACTTAAAATGCAGCCTTGGGGAACACCTGTGAAATTCGTACCATCCCATACTGATGCATTTGATGAAAGTTAGAGTAGATCATCAAGAATTCTCGAGAGATTCATAGAGTTGAGAGTTTGTAAATCAGAGCTTGTCTGTCTATTGATTTTGTTGAATGCTGCTTTGAAGTCGACGAAGCAAATGTATATTTTTTTTTCTTTTTTTCAATTGACTTTCTAGTAAATTGCAAACTGCCATATTTCAGTTACGTCCGAATCCAGTTCTTAAACAACGTTCCAAAATGTCTTTGAATTTTTAAAAATAAGCTAATTTTGTTTCTGTATTTTTCAAGTATTCTTTTCTTTTTCCTGCACATTTCAGAGAGTGTCAATAACAAATTTAAATCAAGATTTAATTCAAACTTTTTTAAGAAGCTGATACAAATTGAAGACTTCTCTATTCACCCCCCTCGGCAATCTGCTTTGACATTGAAAAAGATTTAAAATTAAACAATTAAAAAGCCTTATAGTCTAGTCAAAGTAAATAACCGCACAATTATAATGAACATCGTCGCTACATAGCCAAGGTTTTTTCTCTCACCCTCCCCCGTCCCTCCTATACAGCAATGTGAAAGGAAGGGTCAATCGAAATGACAATCGTTTGTCCATTAGCCAAACGTTACAAAATACCAACATCCCTGTTTTGAATATTCCCCTTTTATATTTACACAATATTGAATTATGTGCTTTTGAAATCCATGACCATTATTTCGAATACGGTTGAAGGTATCGTCGCTAAAGGGGGAAAAGTTTGGATGTTGTGTATTTCAAACGCAAAGGGTAAATATGAGTTTGTGGTTACGGTAATTAATGGTCAAACTTTACGTTTTGTTTTTTTTTTTTTGGTTTTGATTTTAATTATTTTTGGCTTAAAGGAGGATAAAATGTTAAAAGAAAGGTGTCTGTCCAAATTTGATGGTTAACACAGTTTTTGTTTGAAAATCTTTTAAGCCCATCCGTAAAAGTGATTTTTGAAGATAGGCACAAAATGTCAAAGCTTACGCTTTTTCTTTTCTTTTTGAAGTTTCCAAACAAAAGCATCTGCCGTATCATCAGCGGGCGTCTCGTTTTATACAAAGTCCATGTTCTGCATGTTAAAACCTTATCAATTGATGCATTAATCCCACGCTCATCGACCTAGAATTTTCAAAGCATTTTTTTCAGCAGAGCAGCGTAGCCTTTAAAAACTACAAATCACTTCAACTCAGACAGCAGGAGGCGGCCCGGCGAAGGCGATGGTGGTGGAGTCATGAAGGAGATGACGAGGACGATGCCGTTCGTCGGCAGCAATCTAGACATTTCCATAGCCCAGTTCGGACCTAAACCAGACCAATGCAATTCCAATATAAATATGCACTCCACAGTGGACATATAGGTACGTGCTTCATGAAGCCTATATAGGACTCCAACTACTCCTCGATGCCATGCCGTTTGAAGTACCGAATAATTGCACTCTTCCTCTATATACATACACATGTATTCAGTACATGCGATTCTGGCAAAAGATACTAAAGTAAAAAACGCAACCCCAATCGAAATCGGAGCGACGCAGCTCGGCGCTATTCCACACAGCTGGTGTGAAGCGCGAAAATTGTGATGCATGCAGCGGGTATTCGAAAAAAGTTTAGACTTTATTTTATTACCTCGATTGGAATTTCATTGCCATCATCCTGTCCTGCTCTGCCTACGCCTTGAGAGCGTGATGTCCAGAGCAACTATCGGCAAACATTTGCACAAGGATTAAAAAACATTACTTTGAAAATAAAATTTGAAAAAAAGCATTTTTAATTGCCAGCCAAATGTTGAATCCTTGTCGCGTCGACTACAAGCAACAACGACAACGACGACGACGATGGACGCGGTCAATAGTGCTGTGGTGGTGGTCAAGCCCTAATGCCAGTCAGCTAGGTTGCCATCCAGCCAGCTAACCAGCCTTACAAGAGCACCAACAGCATACGGTGCTACTAAAGTGCTATGTGGTGCAGTTCTTCCTGTCCGCTGTGCCTTGCCATCGCCATCGTCATAGCCATGCCCGCAGCATGTCCTCAGAGCCAGCAGATGCGGTATATCGTTTATAATGCACCAGCTGAAAAAGTCTATCTTTGCATCACGCAAAGGGTGTCTGCGTTCTGGATCTGGATAAAGTTCTATTTATATTTTTTTCGTCTTCTTTTGGTTTGGCATAGAGCGGCTGGCGTGGCGGCGTTTTTGGATTTTTTGTTCAATGCTTCTCGTATATTTGTACATGAGGCTTTATAAACTTTAATAAAAATCAACACCATAGAAATTGAAAGTTAAATCATGAGCCATCTGAACTTGAGTGCGGCGCAAAAACATGCCAATATGTAGGCGTTGTACGTCCATGTGGAGGAAATCATATTAAAGTTTAAAATTTGTTTTCAGAAAAAAAAGCTTTCAAATCTGATGGGAAAAAGGAAAACAGAAATTTGGTGAAAAGTCAATATTTACTAACTAATTCGTGATAGAAAATAAGTCAATCAAAGTTTCGTTTTAAGTTTTCAAGCTTTTATAAGCCGAAAAAAGTGAACCTTAAATTGCTTTATCTACAAAATGTTGTCGAAATCAGAGTTAGAAATCATAAAGACAAAAAAAAAATAGTATAGCAAGCAAAACGGAACCCTGAGGGATATCAAAAGTAAACAAAATTCTATTTAACGAAGAAAATCTAGCTGGGAAGTGTTTTGTCTATAATAATTTAATCTCCCATTTCAAACATGATTCTAACAACATTTTTCCCAGCTGCTTCGAAAAGCTCGGCATTCAAGCCATCTGTTAATGCGGATTTTTAGCAATCTTTACTTCGTAGGAGTCGGGTAGAGGAGATTGTTCGCAATTGTTAGCATTTGTCGTCTATAAATTGAATGATGATTCAATGATGACATTGAAATTCGTCGTTGCCCTTATACAGTCTACAGAAGTGATCCTTTCTATCCTCAGCATCGACTGCGGTTCTACTATGATGTTCCACTTTCGTCTTTTCTGCCTTCGGTTCGAGGTATATGCAGTTGTAAATTTCATCTCATCTGCTCTTAAAACTTTCGAAGTTCATTTCTGGTTTTGAACCTCTCAACATCTACGACTGCACGCTTCTTCCTCTTCCTTCTGAGAAGTTCGTGTTCCTCACTCCTTTTGTGCTCATAGAACTCGTGAGCAGCTTTTGTCCTTCCATGCAGCGCCGCTTTGCGTGCCGACATTCCTCATGAACTTCAACCAGGGGTTGGTAGCTGTTTGAAACCCAGCACGTCAGAGGCGGCTTTTCGGATTACATCTTGGCAATGCTGCCACTGGTTCTCAATACATTGAGTTGGCGGCATAGAATTTGAAAGAGGTTACTTCTGACTCGGTCAGAAAAGGTTTTGGCGATCTCCTGCGATTATAGCCCATCGACATTGTATCTGCTCCGAGCATCTCTCTGTTTTCCCTTTGTTCTGGAAACCCGAAGGGCTACCTTCGCTACAGCGAGGTAGCGGTTCGAGTCGATGTTAGCTCCTCGGAAAGTTCTAATATCCATGATGCTGGAACCATCTAGCGTTGATCGCAAAGTGGTTGACGGTTGATTAATCTGTAGAACTCCAAGTTCCTTTGTAGAAGTTAAGGTGGGGAAATGCGTAATGACTACCATGAATTTTCGCCCGCAGCAAAATCTATAAGCTTGAATCCGTTACCCAAAGTGGTTTTGTACAGGCTATTTTCCCCAATTATTCCTTCAAAGATGTCTTTCCATCCTACCTTGGCATTACAATCTCCCAAAATAATTGTAATATCGTAGCTAGAGCACTGCTCATAAGCTTTGTCTAAGAGCTCAAAGAACATATCTTTGGTGTTATCATCATTCTCTTCTGAGGGGGCGTTTAAGCATATCACGCTAATGTTGCCGAATTTAGCCTTGATGCGAATGCTCATTAAGCGATCGTTGATGCGCTTATACTTCAAGACTTGTTGTCTAATATATCCCAGTTTTTCATCCTTATTTTGACCGGCCTATATATTGTTAAGGGGCAGTTCATAAAATACGTCACGCTAAAATCAACTTTTTCTGACCCCCTTCCCCCCATTGTCACGCTATGTCGCGCTTTCTGTGACCCCCCCTAGAAATATTTCGTCACAAAAACGAAGTCCCCCCCCTGAATATGATAAATTTCAAATGATACTAAACAAATTTTGAGAATTTAAATAAAAAATAAAAAGAATTTTAATAAAAAGTATTAAATTGAGAAATATAAAAAAAGCGTCTGAATTAGTTCACTACTAAAAGAAGAATGAAAGAATAATATAATAATAAATACATGAGAAACAGAATTTTCATTTGTTACTGAGTCGAGAGCGCAGGGTGCGAGGAAACGTTACTTTTTTAAGTATTGGAAAAACAAAGAAACCAATTGTGACGGATCGCAACGCCGCGCCGCCAAGTCAAAAGACTAAACCCGCGCCACAGAGCCAGCGCTCATGTCGAAAAATAAACAAAAGTAAACATATCAAGTTAAATTTATTGTAATAAAACTATGTATTGTATATACGTTTGAAATTCTATATATTTACTAAATACGAAATACATAAATGTCTTTCTATCATGATGAAAATTTAAAAAGAAAAATAGGCAAAAGAAATACTAATTGAAAATGTTTTAATGAATGGCGAACGTCACGTTACCATAGACCCCCCGTCCCCCCTTGTCACACCTTTTCACACTTAGCAAGAGCCCTCCCCCCGCCTTGTGTGCGAACGTATTTTATGAACGGCCCCTAATTAGAAGATTAAAACAAATTCAGCGAATGGACTGTGTTTCCTGTCGCTAGCAGCAAAATAGAGAATAATCGGTTGGCCAAAGCCCTTTCCGCATACACTTACAAAAAGTTTATTGCGTTATAAAACAGGGCTTAAATTCTTTTCGGACACTAGCAGCACAATAGAGAATAAATGGGTAACCTAAGACTATTCGTCATCCACTAAAAAGAAGCGGATGGCGCGATGAACGGGGGGAAGGAAAGGAATAAGGTATTTCAGGACCAAAAAATTACTAGACTCTCTTAATATCAAGATCCTAACTGTGCTCGGGAATTCTTTCCTTTAATGTACTCAAGTTTGGTACTGAAACTGGGTAAAGGTAAAAGACGAGTTTGAAATTGAAATTTCACCTCGCTATATAAAACGTTCTGTAGAAAGTCACTGTGAATTAAAAGCAGGTGAATGGAAAAAGCTCTATACCATATATATATTTCCTTCGTATCTTTATATGTGTATGCAATGGTCGTGCCTACTGCATTGAATGATGTTATGTTATATAGTCTCACTAGCTTTTTACCCGCGGCTTCGCCCGCAGTGGAGAAATTAAATAAGTATGAGAGATAAAGGGTAAGGGTATAATAATAGAAATGAGTCAATATAATAACTAAATTTTATTGCTTGGCTGAGATCAACAATTTTTAAAAATTACTACAGACAATGAAGTTTCAACACCTTGATATATGCTTATTGAAATGCAACAACAAATGTTAAAATATATTTCACCGTAACAAAAATAAATAATTCTGAATTCTAACAATTTAAAAAAATAAAATACGAAAGTATTAATTTAAGATATTTTTATAGACAATGTTATAAGTTTTCCCGTCGGGTGCAAATATGTGTAAATTCCGGGCATTAGATACACGTGAACAGGCTACATAAAGTTGACCATGAGAGAAGCATGGGTTTTCTAAATGCACTCCTGCTACCTGTAATGTTTGTCCTTGTGCCTTGTTCATAGTAACAGCAAAGCTAAGCTTGACGGGAAACTGAACCCTTTTAAATTGGAATGGAAGGTCAGTGGGAATAATTGGTATCCGAGGTATTATAACACTATTTCCCTTACCGACACCTGTTAAAATAGTAGCACCAAGTATGTTCTGTCCCAATTTTGTTATCCGAAGCTTTGTTCCATTACATAGCCGAGGAGCATCTAGATTTCGCATAAGCATTACTGGTACATTTAGTTTCAATTGAAGTTTATGTGACGGTACACCCGAGTTCAAGTGAATTTAAAAACTCCACAGGATATGAAGTACTTAGTTCCGTATCCATAATTGTATCCATTGACAAATATCCCTTCATTTCTCCTTGAACCTCGTTTAAAATGTCAGTGTTGATCCTATTTACAATTTCATTTCTTGGTGCTAATATTGCTCTTGCACACAACCACTGATCACTACACAAATTTTGTTGCAATTCCGGAAAAAACATTAGCAATGAGATCCACATGACGATATTTTGACCAACAATTTTGGCATTTTTTCAAATAACATCAGCGAGTAAGATCTAAAATAATAAAGTAACAGCTAACCACAAAAATTACGGATAACCTCAAAAATGTGAATAGTATTATACTGCATGTAACGACAGAAGAAAATAACAATAAATATAGAAAAATTAGAAACAGTTGAAACTACATTCAATTGAATTAGATATTGTCGTCACCGTATACAGTGGGTTGGTATTACAGTATTCAGGGTTGAAACTTCATTACTATGATGCTAGATGATGCTAGATGGCGTTGAAGTAGCTAAATGTGACGTTATTTTGACAAACAATTTTCTTATTTTTCGTAATTTTTTTTTATTTTTTTTTTAATAAAAAGTATCCTATGTTACTTCTAATACCTTCAAGAGTGTATGTGCAAAGTTTCATGATGATCGGTTAAGTAGTTTTTGCGTGAAAGCGTAACAAACAAACTTACATTCGCATTTATAATATTAAGTATGATGTTCGTGGTGATAGGGGAGAAGTGTAAGGCTTGTTTCACACTATACGGTTTTGACTGTACGGCAAAAAACCGAACGGCGACATTTTGCTAGAGACCGTGACCGTATAATATGAAAGCGTATATGCTCTTCTAGTAGTACCCGTGGCATGATGGTTAGTGCGTTGGACTGTCATGCAAGAGGTCTTGGGCTCGATCCCTGCCTATGCCATCTAAAGTTTTATTCACGGGTACTGCTTCTTGCGAGGAATTGACAAATTCTCCAAGAGTAATTCTTGTCATGAAAAGTGCTTTCTCAAATTTGCCGTTCGGATTCGGCTTAAAACTGTAGGTCCCTTCCATCCCTGACAACAGTACTCGCACACAGGAATGGTTGAGAGTTGTAAGTCACTAGTTCTCAAACGGACTGTTGCGCCACCCAATTTATTTATTTTATTATATGCTCTTCTTCGCGCCTCTAACAAAATGTCGCCGTCCGGTTTTTTGCCGTACGGTCAAAACCGTATAGTGTGAACACACGGTTTTGACCGTACGGCAAAAAACCGGACGGCATAAACCGGATCAATGGCTAATAACACATTATACGGTTTTGACCATATAATATGAAAGCGTATACGCTCTTCTTCGCGCCTTAGGCTCGTTTTACACTACACGGTTTTGACCGTACGGAAAAAAAACCGGACGGCGAAATTTTGTTAGAGGCCCGAAGAAGAGCATATACGCTTTTATATTATACGGTCAAAACCGTATAATGTGTTATTAGCCATTGATCCGGTTTATGCCGTCCGGTTTTTTGCCGTACGGTCAAAACCGTGTAGTGTGAAACGAGCCTAACGCTTCATTACAAGTGGCAGCTGACCAAAAAGCGGAGTTATTAAAAATGAAACCTGCTATTGGAAAATCGTTCATTTTCAAAAAACAAGCAGGATAGCTTGTTACATTGTTTATGAAATCACAATCAATCACATCTCGTCTAAGTTGATGAATGTACTAAAACGACCTTAAAATAAATAGTTTTCAAATTCTTTACTTCAAAATACTTTTGTATTTGGAATTAAAAAATTTGTAACACAAACAAAATAAACCAAACCAAACCAAACCAAAAATGTCAAAATTAATTTATTACTTTAACCCATTTCCCCATTTAACTATATATTTTGTTTCTCTTTTGTTTTTGTTTTTATTTTTATTTTTATTTTTTAATATTTAAACTCGAACTATGTTATGGGAAGAGAACAAACATTTGTCATCGTGATGAATATCTTTCTAAAATATTACTCATATCCATTTTGAATTGTTTCATTTTCAAACGGCCTTGACTTTGAAAAAATAACGAAAACAAAAATATATTAAACAAAAATATGTATGTAAATAGGTATACAAGAAATTAAATTATCACCTTAAATGTTTGCCAAAAATTGAGAAAATAATAATGAAATAAATGAATATAATATATTTTTGTGGCTGTGGTGGCGACAATTTAAATGAGGCGAAACGACGAAAAGAAATATTTGTTGTTTTATTTTTTGGTTATTGTTTTTTTTTTTATTATTATTTCTTTGAATAAAAGGTAACACATGATTTTAAATTACCTGTAATGGAAATTTTATGCCTGTCAAGTTAGGATAAAGCTTTTGGAAATAAGATAAACTAAGTAAATTTTAACATTTTTGTTCTAAATTCGTATTTGTAGATAAACAAAAATATGATTGAAAATTAAAAAAAAAAAAATTTGAACGCTAAGTTTTAAATTAATTCCAATTTTTAAATCTGATATTGAATAATTTTTGCTCATTTATTTCAAATTAACCAAAAACCCTTTGGAAAACAATTTTTTATCAAAATTTGTATATCTCGTCCAATGACTTTCAGTTAGAAACAGATATGTTCATTAAAATATTAAACAACTCAAAATTTAAAAAGAATATCAAAATTGTTGCTCGGCCTTTATTTTCAATTAGGGCTTGACACATGTTGGACATTGATTTAACTAATCGGGGGTATTTGGGATCACTCAGCTTGAAGAATACTCCATAATTTGGCTTTGTTCTTGGTATAATGCTTCCCAACTGTCCCCTTTTAATCATCTCACAAGTTGGATTTAAATCAGGCGATTGGGAAAACCACTCAATAGCATTGATTTTTTTTAGTCCTTCACGTAGGTTTTAGAAAATTTGAATGAATTATTCGGATCGTTATCCTGTTGTAAGACACATCTTAGGGGAATATTCTCTTCAGCATGATATTCGTACATTACGATTACCTGATCTATTTTGCTTTCTATCAATTGAGTTGGGCCTACGCCAAACCAAGAAAAAAAAACCCAAAGGAGAATATTACTGCCTCCATTCCTAACCGTTTTCTGGCCTTTGAACAGTTTTGCTTCGTCAGTCCAAAAAACATTTCTCCACTTTTTAACTATGATCGTTAGCGAATTTTAAACGAGATGCAATGTTTTTGTTTGTAACAAAAGGCACTTTTTTGTGACCTTTTCGTGCAAATTACCTTTAACAAGTCTTTTGCGAACTGTTCTTTCAGAAATATTCAGTTGTAGTTCAGCTCTAGTATTTTTTGAAGACTTGAAAGGATCATTTTTTGAAGCCCCAAAAATTTTGTGATCTTCTCTTGCGGTGGTTTTTCTTGGTTGGCAACGCTATTTTTTAACTCTCGGTCTCTTAATAACGTTTGCAATTTAATTGAGAGATCTACAAAGCGATTTCTCGAAGTGATTTTCCTGATTTACGTAAAGCTAATTTGGCAGACTTTTCCTCAGGTGTGCATTGTTTTCCTTGACCAATACTGTTCTAAACATTAATTTAAATTTAATTTATTAACTAGCTGACCCGGGGAACTTCGTATCACCTACACTTTTTTGTTCAACCTTTTATTTTTAATGACTGGTTGCACTATATCTGTTTGAAATATGTATTTAATTATTTACTTAAAATTTCAAACATTACTTTATCATGATTAAAAAATTCAGCCATTTTATCAATGGGGAAAATTAATTCATTTAACAAAAATTTAAAACTTTCTTTTCATAGGAAAAATACATTTAAGTTAAGACTTGTTGCTAGACAATATTTTTAGTTTCGTTCATAATAAATAGAGAGATGTCATCCTAAACCCAAGAATTCTACATTCAGCTGACCATGCAAGAAAATTACGGATACTCCAAAAATTAATTCCGAAAAAGAATTGAGAAATTCCGCACTCTTTCGATTCCGTAAGCTGACAAAAATCGGTAGGGAATTTAATAAATCCAGTCATAATATCAGCCGCAACTTCCCCATCACCAGTATCTAAAAATGGTTTGAAAACACATCTGTACTTCTTTCGAACCGTTCAATTAAATTGGTATTGGACGGATTCAAATCTGATATTCTTAAAATAAACGTCGGTATGCCTCAGGGCTCCGTTTTGTCTCCGACACTCTTTTTTAATTTTATAAATGATCTTTTGTCTAAAACTTCTAACCAACTAAATTGTTTCTAAATTGTGATATGCGATCGTTCTCTTACTGAGACATTTTGCTTCTGTTGAAGACCCTTGCAAGGTCTTATGCCATCATTGTTTTATCTATATTTTCACATGCTCTAATGTTTACACAGTGCGACCAATCAAGAAGTTTGGATAAAATTGTAATAGCGATACCGATCCATATTGGTTTTTAATTTCTGCACTTTCCAATGAGTGTGAAATATCGAGTCGGGTAAAGCTTTCCACATTCGTGTAGTACGGCTTAAAAAGAATCTCTGTATTGAACAATGCGTCGAAAGTTGGGATAAAGCATAAACTGATGAGCATTTCTAGAAGTACTTTTATTGTTCTTGAATTGTTTAAGGTAAGAAATTTAACCAACTATTTATAGCATTTTATATGAAAATTGCACGATGATGCTTAAGCGATGTAAATGTTTTAGTACGACTACGGTTGTCTATCAGTACTCTTTTAGATTCTAACAAATGCCTTCGAAGTCAAATGATCTTTTAACTAGTTTTTGATTGTGTTCTATTGATTTTCAAAATTTTTGAACTTCATTCACGAACTTCATAGACATTTTTAAACGCAGTTTAACAGTTTATATTCTTCAATATTTGTTTTTCCAACAATTGTTTACAAAATAGCACCCATAAATATACAATAATCAATTCTAGTATTGCTCTGCCACAATAATTCGATAGTACCCATATTCCAAAGTATCGTAAAGAAAAAAAAATGTTTATAGCTCACGTTTAACCTCATTATTTCCAACAACTAGGTAACCTTAATCCTTGACAAAATATATAAAAACCTCCTCACATAGCCATTCTTATCTTCATTAAAGCTAGCTAAGACGTAAGACACCATTTATAGAATTCTTATCAATTTAATTACTCCGCACGGATTTTATTCGTGTGTTTTCTGAAGAAGTATGAATGTTGTTTGCTTTAAAATACAGTATTAACCAAAAGTAAACAACTAAAGGAAAAATAACTAAATTTTTTTAATCTATGATTTTTAAGAGTTCCTTAAACAACTTTATTCTACAAAGAATTTCAAAGTTTAAAATAAAACAAAAATAAACTTTTGTTTTTAATTGAAACCAATACTTTACTTTTTATCATGACTGTATTTTACGTTCAATTGAATTGTTTTTAGCGATTTCTTATCATTTTCGCAAATGTCACTCAAAGAAGTCATGAAAAGCAGGAATTTAAAGAATTTTCTTGGTAGATTCTAAAGGAAAATACTTAAACCGCTCTCAGGGCGTAGTTCCTTTAATTAAAAAGAAAAACTTTTTTTTTCATTGCAAACAAAATTAAATGAAGAACTTAAAATTTAAACCCTTCTTCATCTTCTTCTTTAATGTAGGGCGTTTGGTTTAGGCCACAGTGACTGAATAACGACGACGACGACACGGCAGGCGGTAGTAATAGCAACAGGAACGAATGTGCACTCGACGAAGCGTGAGACTCTTAAAAATCATACTCATATATTCTCCTAAATAAATAGCATGGCAACTCGTACTCGAAAATAAATTAAAATCTAAAATAAAATCATAAAACAAAAATATATGCGCCCCCATTCATTTATATCTTAAAGTACACGCACTAATAAATTTAATTACGCCTAAGTGTTTTAAGGCTAGGTTTTTGGGATTCTTTTTCATGTTTATCTTAAGTTCTTGAGAAAAAAAAGGAAAAACAAAACAGCAACAATCAAAAAGGAAGGATTCCTATTTTAGAGCTGCAAAAAAGTTGGGGTATAATAAACCTTAGGCCTTAGTCCCTAGACACTCCTTGTTCTTTTTTCTTCTTCTTTTTTTACTTTACAATTCAGCGACTGACTTATATGACCATTCTGGTTCGATGATCGTAGCGTTCATGTCCGTTGCGTCGCGTCGTCTTCGTTGCCCCAGGTCCTCCAAGGCAGGATAGGATATAGGGTAGGTCGTCGATAATGTATAATATATACTCTCTCGTATTGCAAGCAAGCAGCAGCACTTCCAGCTGTCCGAGTTTAGAATAATGACCATAGGACAAGACTGCTGCAGCGGCGGCGGCGATACCAAATTAATGTGGGGAACCTCCTCAACGAACGCTTCAAGTTGTACAAAATTTATCGCAAAATTCTTTCCTCGTTGTTTTATTTTTGTTTAGTTTATCATTGCATTTCAATAATTCTTTTTACTTGTTGAGAAGATATTTGTACGCGCGCCGACACTGCCGCCATTGACATGAACACACAGTGGGGTAGTTTGAAATAAAAAATGGTCACAAGAAATGAAAAAGTCAGTGTAAATTTTCTTCTAATATGAGCTTAAATAATTTGTCACTCCTCGTATAAAAAGGAACACGAAAAAGTTTGAAAATATTTCTCTACTTTTTGTTAAAAAAGTTTGAAAACTTTTTGTTAAAGTGAAATTAAAAAAACTTGACATTCAATAGTTTCGAATACCCTCTTATTTCTGATTCGAAATCGATTTTTAGTCATTTTCAAAGCTTAAAAAGCCCCACTGTTTGATATAGAGACTAGCTCTATATTCTTTCACCACTCCCTTGCCCCATCTTCTCTCCTTTTTTCATTTGGATGTAATAAATCTTTAAATGATTGCAGTACCGATACCGCAATATGTATTTAAATTCCTACCTACAACTATGTAGCTCATAGTCAGCACATTCGAGACGGCTTAAAATTCATTTACAGAAAGAATATATATGTGGATCTACCTTTCCTATAGATATTTTGTCGTATTAGCGCTTGTTCTTTCCTTAAGTTCGTATCAGGATATACAAAATTTAAATACCGACTCCATGCCGTGAAAAAAGATACTTCATTGCGTGATAATTTTTCTTTCAAAGAGTATACGAATATAAAGCATTTCTATACTTTTATTGAACACAGATGGTATATTAGCTATAGACAAGATTTGATATTTTGACAGCTCTGCATGTTGTCTAGACTTGGAACAAGCGTTAACAAGAAGCTTAAGTTATAAGTATTGTTTTTTTATTGGAGTTTTTACCTTTTTTTTTTATTTAAAGTCAATGGCTTGTGTATTGGTAATATTTTAACAACTGTCAAAGTTGACAATGACATTTAGCTGTCAAAGTACTCAATGTGTCAAAAGTGCAGTAATTATTAAAAAACTCTGAGCGGCCTGCGTTCAAAAACTTAAAATATTTTCAAACTGTGGGTGAGTTTGACAAATAACATGTGATATTGGTTTTGGGAGCTAGTGTGTTTTGTGCGTTTTTTGTATTTTTGGAAAGATCTGAGACTTCGGAAGAAAATCAAAGCACTACAAGTCCTCGTGTCGCTTGTGCAGAATTGTCAGTGTTCCGGTTGAAATATTCTAATGACCCGGTAATAAGACTTTTGTAGCGGTAGACCCACAGATGATTTCATGGTTTATCTCTTCCAATATTTCCAAGTCATCAAGCTCTCGTAACAAAAATGTGTGCTTATTATATCGATGTACATACATAAATCTTAGTTTAGTTGACAGATTTGTCCATTTGTCCATAAACCCTGTTCAATTTAATACTTAAAAAACTTAATGTTCACTGCGTTAACGTAACCCTTCTCAAATGCCATTTTACATACTGGTACTCTAAGAAAGTGAACAGGTTTTATTTTTACGTAATCTGTAGAGCACACTCAAGCGGTTTTGTATAACTTTACCATGCCAAAGACACAGTGTGAGTATTAGGAAAAAAGGAGCATTGCAATGCTCGGGAAAGTCATTCGTGTAGTACGGCTAAAGAACAACTCTCTGTACCTTACATTATGACCGAACTCGGGCTCAAGGGTACATTAATGGACATTTCTAGAATCCTTAAGTAAACAGCCATTCCTCTCCCCAAACAATTCAATCGTATTACCTTAACTTCTAGAAATGCCTATTATTTAACCTCTTAATCCAACTTCGAACGCTCTATTAAGTACAGAGATGTTTTTCTGGCCGCACTTCACAAATGTGGAATGCCTCATAGGCTCAATATTTTTTACACCAACTTAGTTAGGTTAGGTTAAAGTGGCAGTCCGGGATAGACAAGCATATACTTACGCTAGTTTATGGCCCATTGTGATAGCTTTCTTCTGAGCTCAATGAAACCAGTTTGAGTCCCTTACGAAACGTGAAAGACTGACTATGTTAATGTGATTGAAATCGTTTAGATTAAGAATTATCCTAGGTAATTCTTGCGTTTTTAAGCTAGAGCAGAGTATGTACAGAGGAGATGAATAACTGTTTCCTCCTCTTCCTCATCCATACATCTTCTGCAAAAGTCATTTGACAATACGCCTAGCCGCGTGGCGTGCTTTCCTGTTAGACAGTCCACGGCTATGTCACCGATTATCGAGCTTATATGCGATCTGATTAAAGATAGCAAGCACCTTAATCGCGTTAAATCTAGTGTAAGACAGCTGTTTTTCCTGACCTGAAACGTGGTGATGTTATTCCACTTGGTGTTTGCCTTCTTCATAGCGTCCTCCATTAGCAATAGTTTATATGCAGCGATTGATATGACAGCATCAGCCAAATGTGGTAAAATGGGTTGTACTGTACCATTTCTGGCGAGTTTATCTGCCTTACAATTTTCTGAAATGTCTCTATGGCCCAGTATATCCAGCAAGGGTTATTAAACTGTTGCGCCATATCCATTAGAGATGACCGGCAGTTTTGGACTGTTGTAGGTTTTGTAAAGACAGATCCCAGAGCGTCAGGACTATCAGATAAAATATGGATATCAGATTTTGATAAGCGGATTTTTTCTTTGCCAGAACAAAAATTCTACCTGCAACACGCTAACATTATTGGGAAGGACCTTTTTAATCATACAAGTGATTATTCGCAAACTATATCGACAAAAATTGACGTAAGATTTAAGTCCATTTGTAAACCATGTGCTAGCACTTAGCACTGATACCCTGGATAATCTTAAACATCACCTTGAGTTTGGGCATTCAAATATTGGAAAAAATTTGAGCAGACAGTTAAAATCGAAGTTTGGATTCGATATTAGCACGAACAATTAGTTTCAAAACTTAGTTTACAAACCACAAAAACATTAATGGCTGAATCACAAACACGCTTTAGCTTCGGCTTCGTCTGCGTTACGGTGGGCCTGCTTCGAGGTTGCTTTGAATGACATTTCTATTATTTCATCCTTCCAAAGAGCAAATATTTTGTTTGTTGTCATTTTTTTTTTACAGCTGTTGAGCTGTCAGACAAAGCAAATGTTCAGATAATTGAACTAGAGCTTCCGTTTGGAGTCACATTACGTTACATTACGTTCTTTTCCTTACGATTGTTAAACGAAACGTGAGGTCGAAGCTCCATTGTGATAGCATGCATTGAATTCCTATGGCTGAACTCGTTAACGTCAGGCGAAGCCGAAGCTGAAGCGTGTTTGTGATTCAGCCATAAACTCGATGTTTCTTAAAACTTCTTATAGAGTCTAAGGTGAAAAACTTTGAAAAATTATCATAAAATGTATTATTAAAAAAAAAAAAACTATGTTGTGTTTTATTTTATCCTCAAAAACACGGTTTTCAGTTTTCTTTGAAATTTGTAAAGATTCATATTTAAAACCTCAAGTGATACAGACATTTTTAGGTGAAATTCGAATTAAATACATCTCGATCCCTTAGAAAAGTATTGTAATTTTGTCGACCAGTGTTATCATTGATATTAAACTCTACCTTCATGTATTTCTACCTTTAAAGTTATTGATTGATTTTTAAAACTTTACGAAAATCATAAATCGTAACGAAATAATGAAGGAATTTATACTTCAATAAAAAAATCAAATCAATACAACAAAACAAAAATCATTTTATTTTTTCTTTAAAATTTCAATTAAATTTCTTTATGCTCTATGAACCGTATTATTACCCTTAATGTCTATACTTTTATTATAAATCCTCAAGCATGAATATCAATCAACACTAAGAAGACACCGCCGCGCCGTAAAGGCTATTTAAGGCTTCTCCCTTTTGCCCAGACACCCGAAGACGACGACGCGACGCTTGCTCCAATTAAAATTCAATTATTAAATATTATTATTATTATTATTTGAAAGTTTTCTTTTAATTTCAAGCAATGCCATAGCCTCCCCCTTCGCCACTGCTGGCCCTCTCGACTTTTGTTGCTATAACAACGAGAGTATTGAAGACCAAAGCAATTAAGTAGTAATTATTTTATATCTGGGGAATTTAGCTTTTGCAATTTTACCTGTTTTTACTTTTGGTTGTTGGCTGAAAATAAAATATTTGTCAAACAAATAAAATTAAGAGAGCTTATTTTTCGATCGAAGCAAAAACATGATAAGAAGAAAGAAGGCAAAGAATGCCAGTCCGAAATAATTGAGTTCAAAGTCAATATTTGAACATATCACCCTGTTCTTGAGTTTCTGGCATGACTAACGGCTAAAGTAAAAGTATTAACAAATTTCTTACATTTTATGATAAAAAATGTATATTTATATCTATTTATTGTTTTGATAAGAAAACAAATAAAGTGCAAAAATAATAAAATAAAAACCAATAAGAAAGGTATTTGCGTCGGTAATGACGGAGGAACAGTGGGAAGGAAGAACATTGAATAAAGGAAAAACATCAAATTATATTACAAAACTAAAGCTTTCATTATTTTAGTCAAAGCGAATGTTATTTTTTGTTTAGATTCTGAGAAGTCTCATCCGCAAAGCCAAAAATGTTGAATTACCTGGTGAAGATGGCGTATGAGTTCTTTAAAAATGGTTTGACGACTTTAATAAACCAATTAAAACAACTTTTGGATGACATTAATCAAAATAGCTTTGATTCCTGGTTCGTTGAAAAAATCAGTCATATTCTCAATTCACAAAATAATCCCGAAAATTACCGTGGAATAACTTTTATGAACACTATAGCAAAAATTTCCTATATCGGTCTTGTAAGTAGATTAGAAGAGAACAGAATCCTAACAGAATCCAATCTATCTTCAAAAGAGGCTATTCAAAAGTTGAGCAAAAATATTCTGCTTGATGTCAATAATTAAGGCTTTTGAAGCTAGGGAATGGAAGGGTTACTCGTGCTTTGTAGATTTTCAAGCTGCGTTTAATTTAGTTAATCGAAAAGCATTAATGTACAAATAAGCTTTGTCGAACAGGTGTATCTTCTAGATTCATTAAGCTTTTAAAAGATATGTACAAGGATATAAAAGTGGTTTTTTGTTTGAGATAAATCAATTTACGCGAAATGGTTTAACACCGAATCTGGAGTGAAGCAAGGTTACCTGCTAAGTGCACTACTATTTTTATTTTTCATAAATGACATAGTTTCTTGCATACCTGAAAAGGTGGCTTTCGAATCGCTGATACAAATATATTTATACACTTTTGTATGCAGACGACATAGTTCTTCTAGTTGAATCACCTGAAAGTTTGTAACCATAATGATAAACCGACTTTTCGATTATTGTAAAACTTTAAAATAAATTCTATCTACGACTGTAAGAAGAAAGAAAGGTAGGTGGGTAGAGATGTCAGTCACAGTCGCAGTCATTGCTGCGTGACAGAATTAGTGCTGAAAAGCAACCCCAGAGCCATTTTGTCGCGTTCAGAAAGGAATACAGGTTTGTAGGTCATACTTATTTACTTTGGTCCTCAGACCTGTTAAGTCCGTTGGGGAACCCTTAAGGGCATAGGGCCTTTTCTACGCCTACGAGCCATCGTTTGCGATTTCTGGAGATATGTTTTAGCTCCCTCCAACTCTTGCCTAATGACGCTGATTCCTCTTCGACTGTCCTGCGCCATGTGCTTCTCTGTCCTCCAGCTCTTCTTACTTCTTGTGTTAGCGTATTCCACTTCCTTGCTTGGCCTGCAATGCAATCGTTACCTATTCCAAGCATATGTCCAATCCATTTCCACTTACGCCTTCGTATAATAGAGTCTATAGGTTCCTGACATGTCCTTCGATGAAGGATCTCATTGGATATTCGATTTGGCCAGAAAACCTTTAGGATGTTGATTCACGAAGGTTTGCAGCTTCCTTGTAATGGCTGAAGTAACCTTCCAGGTGCTGCACCTATAAAGAAGCACAGATTCGACATTTGTGCGAATCCTCCACCCCGAAGTGAATAAGTGATTCGTGCTTGGATTTAGTTAGGACGTTATTGAAAGCACCTTCTACGTATAGGAAGGTAGCAAGTGTACATTCTTTTTTTTAAATTGTCTTCTCCAGGTGCGCAGAGCCGTCTCAGTAAACTTGTCTTTAAGATATGAATCAGAATATTGTTCGAAAATCCTTCGCGGATTCATGACTACGCCTACACAATTTCTGGATAAAAACTAATATCACCTATCTCCATGACTAAGGTACATGATTGAAATAGAGGCATCTTTTAAAGATAATCTCCAGTCATGATACGAACATTTTTTTTCTTGTAATAACGTTATTAATTTGTTCTAAAGAAAATAGAATAGTGTTTGTAGATTTAAGCGTTTTAGGGTTGCAATTCTCACAACCATTAAAATTAGTCGTCATCAGTGTTTCCAAGAAATCAGCTGGAAAGGCTGTCTATAATCCATCAAGTTCTTTCAGAAATGATGAATAACAATGTTTCTTTGATAAGACCTCATTAATTCTGACGGAATCTTGTATGTCTTCAAACGATTGGCAATACTCTCTCCAGCCTTGTTTATGGCTCGCTTATAAACTTTAAGGCAATTTTTAAATAGTTAGCATCTTGTTTGTGACAGACATGGAAGATCATTCTGGTTATTATACTTAGAGCAGAAAGGTCCTCGTTTCACCAGGGAGGGATTTTTTTCTACAGTTGTATTTATATTTAACTGGGCATAAGATCTTAAAAGCAGTTTAAACTGATGCTTCAAAGATTTTAACTCTACTTACTAGGTCTTCTACAGATTAAAAAATTTTGTCTAGCTTGGACTTAACAATTTCACAGCATTTCTTCCAGTCAGTTCTTTTAGGATTTCTAAAAAAAGGAGAAGCTTCATATTTAAAATTTACTTTGAAAAGAATTAATTTGTGATCTGAAAAATAACTCACAGAGGAGTTTTTCCAATTTTACACCTACAAACTATGGTTGTATCAGCGAGTATTTATCTTAAAAAAAAAAAAACTTAATTTTAAAGTTTTCAGCATAAAGTTGTACAAAATTACCTCTTTTAGTGATTGAGAACTGCGATAAATTGACTTATGTGATTTTTGGCTTTAATTTAAAACTTAATTTACTAAAATTAAAATTAAAAAAAAAATTCATAAATTATTCCCAATTTCACAAAAATCTGTTCCACTGTTAAATATGTGTTTAATCGCATTCCATTCTATTCGAAATACTTTACAAAAATAAATAACACCCGCATTATATTTCCATTGTCAAAATACCTCAAAGAAAGACATTAAACAAAAGTTGAAGGGGCTAGAGAAACTTGAGTTAGAGCTCTGCAAATACTTATATGTAACTAAGAAGGTGACAACGTAAAAAAATATGTCAACTTATTTTCTGCATTCCATGTGTCTTAAGGTTGAGAATTGTACAAAAAAATATAATATAGATTGAAAAGTATATTTTCCTTTCAATCCAGGTGACATATGAATTATTTTTACAAACAAAAAAAAAAAAACTAGACAGCAATAAATATTTATGTCCATTTTGCGTTTGATATTGTTATATATCGTATATCAACAAAAAAAAGTATATGACAATAATTCTTCTATCTTTATCTCGTAGATAGTCAACAAATGACACAAAATGACAAGAGAGTTATTTTTATTTATTTTTGCGAAACATTTATTTCTACATAACACTTCTAAGTGACATTTTGTAATGAGAAAAATTATATAAATATAATCCAACAATCGATTGGAATGTCTTTTCTTTTTGTTTTTGAAAATGTAAAGAAAAAGTAAAGTTCAATTTATTTATACGTATATTGTTATTTTAAAATATTGCTTCATTAGCACAGCGGTAAAAGGGAATGTGAAATTTTGTATACTTTCGAATATGTATAGAAGAAATTATGAAATTTCTTTAAAGAGGTGTTAATAACATACCTTGAATTGTCAAGATCTTGAAATAATGCAAAATGACACGTTTGTAAGTTGCGTAATTCAGATCCCCTTTTGGGAAAAGAACATTTTTGTGTGTGTTCTATAAACTAGTGACATGTCACGTTAAGGAAATAGATTCCTTTGATTAATTTTTTCGTATATGATTTTCCAATGAAAGTGTGACATTAACAATGAAAAACGATATTAACCAATTGGCAGCCACGGCTCCGGTTGCAGCACCATATGACATTTTTTCTGTATGTCATCTATATCTTCGAGAATTTCATCTTTAAGGTCTTAAATCGATTGCCAAGAATTGGCATTGAGCTTACTTCTGACGTTATTCCAAATAAAAAAGATGTTCAATTCCAAGAACTCGGTGGTCAGTTAGTTAGTTATAGAAACTTCTTTATTATATTCCTTCCATATCTACAATATATTTCTTCTTGAGTTTAAAATGGTTTGGCTTAAGGCCGTCTACCAGATTTGGCTATATATTATCCTATACTGAGAAAATTGAGCTTCCAGGGTATAACTACTATAAGCTGAGCGGGCTTCACCATCCAGTAACTTATAAAACATGTTTCTAAGAAAAGCGGGCCCAACTTCAGATGTTAGAATCTTCCTTTACAATTTACCCCCAATTCTTCTCATTTTTTGATTAGCTTGACTGTTGAAAGTTTTTATCGACTTGAGAATCAAATTGGGTAGTCTTCTTTCAACAATTTCCATCAGCTTTAATATATATTCGAAGTGTAGTTGTAGTGTATGTAAGTATAGCGGTGGCACAGTAGTTTCAAGATGTAATTTGGAGTACAGGTTGACAACGGAAAAAATGCGTTGAAGAAAGTATCTTCAACGACATCGAACTCCCAGCAAACCCACACTTAAGCACCATACAGCATGGGTGGAAAAAGTAGTGGCACTAAATATCTCGATTTTTGTGCTATAGTCCCTCTATACAACGTCCCCAGATTAAAGAAATAGCTCTTTTCGCTTTAACTTATTTACTCTTAAAATGTTTTCTGAATTTAAGCTTGTACTCTCGAATAATTTCCAAATACTGTAGGTCCTTTTCTTTCTCGAGTATCTACCTTTTTTGGACTTTCCAAGGTTAACAATCAGATCCCAAAGATCGCAATAGCCCTACAACAAGCGATCATGCGCTGCATTCAATGAAAAAAAAGTTGTCATATTAACAATCGTCAATAGTCAACTTGAAATTTGGCCATTGACTACCAAAATAGTCAATAGGACAACCTTATTTTAAAAAATTGACTACTGGATAGTGAATAGAACAATTTCGGTAATCAATATTACAATTTGGTTGTCATATTGACTACCAAAATCAACTAATCAAATCAAAGATTGTTATATTGACTACTCGGTAGTCAAATTAGATTTCGGTTTTCAAAATAAAATGTCATATACCGCAATTGTCATATTGACTACCGCAGTTGTCATATTGACTACCGCAGTTGTCATATTGACTACCGCAGTTGTCATATTGACTACCGCAGTTGTCATATTGACTACCGCAATTTTCCTATTGACAACCACAGTTGTCATTTTGACTACCGTAGTTGTCATATTGACTACCGCAATTGTCATATTGACTACCGCAGTTGTCATATTGACTATCGCAGTTGTCATATTGACTATCGCAGTTGTCATATTGACTACCGCAGTTGTCATATTGACTACCGCAGTTGTCATATTGACTGCCGTGATTGTCATATTGACTGACGTGGTTGTCATATTGACTACCGCAATTTTCCTTTTGACTATCGCAGTTGTCACATTTACTAACGCAGTTGTCATATTGACTATCGCAGTTGTCATATTGACTACCGCAGTTGTCATATTGACTGCCGTGGTTGTCATATTGACTACCGCAATTTTCCTTTTGACTATCGCAGTTGTCACATTTACTAACGCAGTTGTCATATTGACTACCGCAGTTGTTATATTGACTACCGCAGTTGTCATATTGACTACCGCAATTTACCTTTTGACTATCGCAGTTGTCACATTTACTACCGCAGTTGTCATATTGACTACCGCAGTTGTCATATTGACTACCGCAGTTGTCATATTGACTGCCGCAATTGTCATATTGACTATCGCAGTTGTCATATTGACTACCGCAATTTTCCTATTGACAACCACAGTTGTCATTTTGACTACCATAGTTGTCATATTGACTACCGCAATTGTCATATTGACTACCGCAGTTGTCATATTGACTATCGCAGTTGTCATATTGACTATCGCAGTTGTCATATTGACTACCGCAGTTGTCATATTGACTACCGCAGTTGTCATATTGACTACCGCAGTTGTCATATTGACTACCGCAGTTGTCATATTGACTACCGCAGTTGTCATATTGACTACCGCAATTTTCCTATTGACAACCACAGTTGTCATTTTGACTACCATAGTTGTCATATTGACTACCGCAATTGTCATATTGACTACCGCAGTTGTCATATTGACTATCGCAGTTGTCATATTGACTATCGCAGTTGTCATATTGACTACCGCAGTTGTCATATTGACTACCGCAGTTGTCATATTGACTACCGCAGTTGTCATATTGACTACCGCAGTTGTCATATTGACTACCGCAGTTGTCATATTGACTACCGCAATTTTCCTATTGACAACCACAGTTGTCATTTTGACTACCATAGTTGTCATATTGACTACCGCAATTGTCATATTGACTACCGCAGTTGTCATATTGACTGCCGTGGTTGTCATATTGACTGCCGTGGTTGTCATATTGACTACCGCAATTTTCCTTTTGACTATCGCAGTTGTCACATTTACTAACGCAGTTGTCATATTGACTATCGCAGTTGTTATATTGACTACCGCAGTTGTCATATTGACTACCGCAATTTACCTTTTGACTATCGCAGTTGTCACATTTACTACCGCAGTTGTCATATTGACTACCGCAGTTGTCATATTGACTACCGCAGTTGTCATATTGACTACCGCAGTTGTCATATTGACTACCGCAGTTGTCATATTGACTACCGCAATTTTCCTATTGACAACCACAGTTGTCATTTTGACTACCATAGTTGTCATATTGACTACCGCAATTGTCATATTGACTACCGCAGTTGTCATATTGACTATCGCAGTTGTCATATTGACTATCGCAGTTGTCATATTGACTACCGCAGTTGTCATATTGACTACCGCAGTTGTCATATTGACTACCGCAGTTGTCATATTGACTACCGCAGTTGTCATATTGACTACCGCAGTTGTCATATTGACTACCGCAATTTTCCTATTGACAACCACAGTTGTCATTTTGACTACCATAGTTGTCATATTGACTACCGCAATTGTCATATTGACTACCGCAGTTGTCATATTGACTATCGCAGTTGTCATATTGACTATCGCAGTTGTCATATTGACTACCGCAGTTGTCATATTGACTACCGCAGTTGTCATATTGACTGCCGTGGTTGTCATATTGACTGCCGTGGTTGTCATATTGACTACCGCAATTTTCCTTTTGACTATCGCAGTTGTCACATTTACTAACGCAGTTGTCATATTGACTATCGCAGTTGTCATATTGACTACCGCAGTTGTCATATTGACTGCCGTGGTTGTCATATTGACTACCGCAATTTTCCTTTTGACTATCGCAGTTGTCACATTTACTAACGCAGTTGTCATATTGACTACCGCAGTTGTTATATTGACTACCGCAGTTGTCATATTGACTACCGCAATTTACCTTTTGACTATCGCAGTTGTCACATTGACAACCACAATTGTCATTTTGACTACCGTAGTTATCATATTGACTATCGCAGTTGTCATATTGACTACCGCAGTTGTCATATTGACTGCCGCAGTTGTCATATAGTAGTTGTCATATTGACTATAGCAGTGGTCATATTGACTTCCACAGTTGTATTGAATACCACATTAGTCAATACGACAACCGTAGTTTCAATTTCCTACAACCTAAGTTGTCATATTGACTACCAAGTTGTAAACAAAATTTCGGATCCCAAAATTGACAACCGAAAATTCTGTTGACTATCGGGGTTATCGATTAACTACCAAATAGTCAATTTGACTACCAAAATAGTCAATAGGATAACTTTTTTCGTTCTGTGTTCCCTCAATTGACTCCGCCAGAAAAACAATGGGCAAGTTCAGACGACATAAGGGACTTGAAAGTAAGGCAAGTTTCTAGCATCTGATTGGCCAGCTGCCAAAAAATTACCTTCCAATTAAGGCAACTTAAATGGAAAGTTGACTGGAAAGTTAGTCAAGAAAAATCTCCCTAACTATCAAGTCAAAGTCTACTTCTGTCAAAATGACAGTTGAACATGTTTTTTAATTCAAATAAAAGCTGAAATTTATTACTCAATGATTTATTTATTTTTTGCACAACTTCATTTAATGCTTTCTGTAAAAAGGTTCCTTGTAAATTTGGAAAAGAAATAAGTAATATTTCTTTAAAATACAAAATACAAATCGTGATGGACTTGTAGCTTGCCCGAGGAGTGTTTTGTAGAAAATAATGATTTTGGTAGTTTTTGTACTATGAACTTGAAGTAGTAGTAGCCCCTTGGTCAAAATTTACGTTCAAGGAATGAAGTTGACTGCAAATGAAGTCCCTTATGTTGTCTGAACCTGCCCAATGTCATAGGCGAAAATGAGGCATGGTGCTTTCAGCAGATTCACAACTTTACTAGAGATTCCCACAGTATAAAGCTTATAAAATAACGATGCACGGGCAATGGAATCAAAGGCAGTTTATAAATCCTCGAAGAATCATACAGTTTCTTCATGTTGTTTCTAAAGTAATGGGCAATGTTAAACAGGGTAAAAATTTGATCTACAATCGACTGGTTTTGTCCTAAAACCACCTTGCAACATGTTGAGAATGTTTTTCACTTCACTGAAGAATTCAAAAACGAAATTTCAATATAATTCTCGGGATTGTGTTAATCTTTTCCAGAAATAACACGGTCGAGATAATTTATTTCATTGCTTGTGGAAATGTACCGCCGCCATGTTTCTAAAAATAAACGTCGCAGTGTATCTCGAACATCAATCAAACAATCAGTCCAAAAACCATCCCAAACAGTGTCACGTTTATGATGGAGATATTTTTTTTAATAATCAATTATGGATTTTTCGAGCCTCAAATGCACCAATTCTGCTTATAGAGTTATTGAAGATGATGCTCAACACAAATTGTGATAATTTGATGCATTTCACCTGAGATACAAAGTTGCTGTAACTCGAACAGCTTGAGTTTTTGTGGTAACTGAAGTTTCAAGATCCTAAAACCTTCTAAAAGTTAATACCAAATACGGTCAAATGTCGGCTGTGCGATGTATACAATCGAGGTGGAATCGACAAATCGACACTACTGCTTTCATCAGCAATATTCTCAGTTCTTCTTGAGCGACGCACACGGTTTCGATTCACATGACAGTACTTTAGTTCTACTAACTGTGGGCACAAATTGTTCACCATATTTCCTAGTGAATTTTAACAATGGTGAATAGTAATGGTTTAGTTATTAGTTGTCAAATGTCAAAAGATGACACTTTTATAAGTGACAGCTGCCCATATAGTGGGTTGTTTAAAATAAAATCTCTTATTGGAAACCCCTTTATTTTGCTAACTTGATGTCAACTTAGGGTCGAGTGTGAACCCCATCCCACGAAACTTGTTTAAGTCTTTAAATGTAGGTAGTTTAAAATTTAATAATGCACTTAATTAGTTTTGAATTAATTGTGAAGTATCAAACTCCAAGTGCGTTGTTTTATAAACTTCTGTTTCGATCATCTTATTATATTTAAGTTTAAGTTTAAGAAGTGATCAAAGTTAACACATTTTCGAAGCTGAGTGCAACAATACTTGTTTGCTATGTAATAATTTTCCGCTAATTAGCCTATAATTAGTTGCGGCAAATTAAAATTATCAACTTTTCTTTGCTTTACTTTATTTTTTTCGAATTGTTGTTTATAAATTATTAAAATATCTAAATTACTTTGAACTTTAGACTGACTGCCAACTTTCAGATAGCATTCATCTAAAATTATTTTTAGACTTTAGTTTCGGACATAAATAATTAACTATTTTTAGAAAAAAGAGTATTTTAAGTTCAAATTTAAAAATTCCCGTACATATAAATTTATTTTAATGATAACCTACGATTTCAAGGACAAATTAAGATTTTTATTAATAGAAGATTTGATTTATACCATTTAAATGTTGATTTATGGCACTGCGCTGTGTTTATTATTTACTCAAAAGATTGAATCTGGATCTCTCTCAAATATTATTTATTAATATTAAATGTAAATAAGAATGTTTGTATTTTAGTTTGGACTTCGTTTTAATAATTGATATTTAATGAAAGTAAATAACAAAGTCGAAGTTCTCTTAAGTACAATATATACACAAATATTTGAGGTTGATGAACTTTGAATTATCTTCGATTATGAAAATTGTGAACGTGTTATCAATTTATGTTAATGGTTGCTATAAATAGATTTATTTTTTGGAGTCAAATTAAAGATAAACAACAAATTTTTAAATTTAGATTTAAAAAAATAAATATTTTCTTAAAAACTTATTTTATTTAATTAAACCTTAATTGATTTTAATCAATATTTTAATTATGATATTATTTTTTTTTTCAGGTAAGGAAGTTGAAATGTTTAAACAACAAAACCACACATTTAAAATAATTACTTCCGGTAAGCTTTATAATAATACATTAGAAGTTTAAAAATCACCTCTTAACAAGCTCATAATTAAATAAAAGAAAAACAAATGGATTGCCCTTATGACATTTTAAGCAATTATTTTGTAACACAGCATTAAAATAAACTTATATATTATATTTTTAAAATACAAACTTAAATTGATTGATTCAACAATAATTTAAATATTGCATTAATTTTTTTCAAGAAATAATTACAGAAATAAAATAATAACAAGACTTCTATTTTGTTGCCGTGTATTTTATGTGAAACTAACTTCACGAGTGTCAAAGTAGAATTGACATTTGCCGATTGATCTAACAATTTTGACATCTTCTGAAAGAGTTAAGTTTTGTAAAATTTGTTAATTTTGTGTTATACGTAGTTCAAAAATTCGAGACGTGGTGTTTTTATCTTGTAATGTAGTTTTTGACACATTAAGTTTAATTTAAATTTTGAGGGACTGCAACGCTGCAAAGAATATCAATGTAGACGCACAGTGGTGCTGTAAAACTTTATCATCATCAGTTTTGAAAAACCAATACAGACTACTTTGGTACAACTTATCAATCAATCCAGTACGCATTGTCTCTGGTTTTAGTCCCTGGACTTGACGGGCCAATTACAGCAAGTCTTCTAGAAGATGAAACAATCCTAAAATCGTTTTATAAAATCATGGATTTGTGTTACGAGTATTTTTGATAAAGATGATTTAAAACTTAAGTAATTACGGGGGTATATCTACCCTAACTTGTCTTAGAAAAATATTTACCTATCTTTTATACAAAAGGTTAAAATGGGTTAAGTTTGACAAATTCCTAAGTATATTTCAAGATGGTTTTCCCGCGGGACTATAGTCATGTAATTGCGCTCACAAGTATAGTCGAAATGTTTTTAGACAGGAAGAAAAGTATATGCTTCTTTGTCGATTCTAGGGCGGCTTTTAAAGCTGTCAACAAATCTTCTTTGATTTATGAGTTTTCAATCCTAGGTTTCTCGATAAAGTTCCTTAATATATATCAGCTACTTAGTGCCGATGTAGTTATTTTGTTGATTGTTGTGGGTTAAGTCCGATTATAAATGGTGATTTTTTAGCTATTATCTTTTTGGCAACACTGGTTTAAACAGCTGACGCACGTTTCGTGTTTTGTTTCACTGTCAAACATCTTCAGTTTGGTCTATAATTTAACCATGAATCGTCTTACAAACGAACAATGCTTGCAAATTATTGAATTTTACTATCAAAATGCGTGCTCTGTTAAGAAAGTTCATCGCGCGCTTCTTCCATTTTATGGTCAGTTTAATCGGCCAGTGTTAATGATGACCATCAATTATCGGTTCGTCGTCGGTCGTTCGCAGCAATTGGGCCTCTGTTACTCAACAACGTGGAAAATTTTGCGGAAGGATTTAGGTATGATGCCTTTCAAAATACAGCTGGTGCAAGAATTGAAGCCGAACGACCTACTGCAACGTAAAATTTTTGGTGAATGGGCTCTTGGAAAGTTAGCCGAAGAATCACTTTTTTACCGAAAAATTGTGTTCAGCGACGAAGCTCATTTTTGGCTTAATAGGTACGTAAATAAGTAGAATTGTCGATTTTGGAGTGAATATCAGTCCGAAGCATAGCAAGAGCTACCAATGCATCCAGAAAAAGTCACAGTTTGGTGCGGTTAATGGGCTGGTGGCATCATTGGACCGTACTTCTTCAAAGATGATGCAAATCGTAATGTATGTAACTGTGAATGGTGAGCGTTACCGTGAGATGATATCCAACTTTTTTTTTGCACAAAATGCAAGAGCTTGACTTGCATGACATGTGGTTTTAACAAGACGGTGTCGCATGCCACACAGCACGCGCAACAGTGGACTTATTGAGAGGCGAGTTCGGTGAACATTTTATTTCACGTTCGGGATCGGTCAATTGGCCGCCTAGATCGTGTGATTTAACGCCTTTAGATGATTTTTTGTGGGGCTATGTTAAAGCTCATGTCTATACAGACAAGTCCCCTTCAATTGACGCATTGAAGCATTTATTCGTGAGATACGGGCCGAAATGTTGGAAAGAGTATGCCAAAATTGGACTAAGCGGATGGACCATTTGAGGCGGAGTCAAGGTCAACATTTGCATGAAATAATCTTCAAACATTAAATTATATGGACCGTACTATCGATTCAAATAAAGATTTCATGCATTTTTCTGAATTGTATGTGTTTTTTTTTTTTTTGAAAAACTTTCCTATAGCTTTAAAAAATTACCCTTTATAAGCTACTTATTACCGATGTTGTTATTTGTTGGTGTCCCTTAAGGTTGTTGGCTAAGTCCGATTATATTTTCTTTGTTTATTGATGGTGTTTCCAAAGATTTCTGTGTGGTATATTGGTTAAGAGTGTCAAAAATAATGATTTTTGAAAGCTCGCAGCAAAAAAAGACTTCTTTAAGAAGGGTAGTTTTTAGAGCATGAACTTAGTTTCCTGGTATAAAACTACTTTGATCTTCGACCACATGTTAAAGAAAAATGTGTTGCACCTAAAAGGCAATACATTTTAAGTGTACAAAATTGCGACAAATATGTTGATGGAGTTACTAAGTTAAGAGTGTTCGAGGCGACCATTAGTACGTGCATTTGCTATGCAAATCAGGTATTTGCTTAATCTTAATTATAAACCACACAGAAGTGACCTTAGCCCGATATGTATTTTGTGCTACCTTAATGTAAAACATACCCATTTACAGACTTTCTTTTTTAAAGAGCTTTCTCACACTTGAGGATTCAAAACGGTATTGAGGTTGGAATATTTTCTTTTTATATATAAATCATGCCTTAGGCTATCGCAGCAGTTTTATATAACGATTCATCAAATCAAAATTGTAAAATTTCTATAATGAAATGAAAATTAATTTGTTAATTGTATTTTAATTGCTTAAATGAATCACACAAGAATTTAATGTTTTACTTTAATTTGTTTAAAAGTATGTTTTCTTTAGCTTTTTCGATTTTGAAACAAAACTCGAAATACTCGTAAGTCAATAGAGGCAGCTATGCAATTATTCTTAGATAGATATAAAATTGTAAATTACCGAGAACTAAAAGTACTTAACCATTTTTTGAAGACCTTCTTCATCATCGAATAGAATTAATTTAAACTTCAAGCTCCAATAACTCGGATGTAGACAAGAAATACAAAAATGACATAAACCTACATTGGTTTTATGAGCCCAAAATGAAAGTTGTTTTATAACTACAAGTTTAATTTTTTAATCCTATGTGTGATTGTTAGGTTAGGTTAGGTTATAGTGGCTGTCCAAGATGGAAACGGACACACTTAGGCCAGTTTAATGGCCCATTGTGATACCACATGAATCTTGAGGTTACTTCCTAAGCTCAATGGAACCAGTTTGAGTCTCTTACGAAACGTGAGAGGCTGATTATGCCGATATGATTTAGATCGTTTAGATCGTTAAAGAAGTATTCTCCTAGGTAATTCTTGCGTTTTCGAGCCAGAGCAGGGCATGTGCAGAGAAGATGAAGAATTGTTTCTTCCTCTTCCTCGTCCATACAGCTTCTGCAGAAATCATTTGAGAATACGCCTAATCTCGTGGCGTGCTTTCCTATTAGACAGTGTCCGGTCATGACACCTATTATCGAGCTTATATGCGATCTGCTTAGAGAGAGCAAGCACCTTGAACGTTTTAAATCCAGTGTTGGCCAGATGTTTTTGTGTGATTGTTTAAAGTAATACAAATTTATCGGCGTTTTAAAACTTTAATAGATTTACTCCTCGTCAACAAGGTTTTGTAACTTTACCTATCCGAAGATTGACCAATAAACTTAATATCATATTCTTCAGCAAAGTTTGATAACATCTTCTAAAACATAGCAAGCAAGATAGTCACCATTGTTTGCTTTTAGACCAGTTAACTTCCGGGCATGTGGGAGATAAATAGTTTAAAACCAATCTGAAAACACTTTGTTGTCAAACTAACCATGAGATGTAGCATTATGTCGAGCTCCAGGTGGACCATCTTTTATCCAGTTGTTATAAACATTTTTGGCTTTATAAACAGGCAATAAAATTCTAGTTGCTGTACCACAAAACATGAGTGAAATTTTAACTTTTAGAATGGGCCATTACTTCCTCTGGATCTTCTGTAAAATTGGTTTCGTTGTTGTTATTGATCTTCTCAATTAGTATACCTTCCAAACTGATTTTCAAATTGTTAAAAAACTGGACATTTTTGAAACATATATGGCTGTCCTTGATGTAGGTATATTTTGGCACATTCGAGATGTTTTTTTTGTCTTTGTACCTTTGTAAAAATGAATTTGCCCAATCCTTTCCTAGTTAATTTTCGGTAAACTTTGCATAAGGCGAGATACGCCTTGTTTATGTGGCGAAGATGAAGTTTCGAGAGTGGAAGTCCCCAGTTACTCGTGGTTAACAACATTTTTACGATGCAATCTTCTTCATTCTTCGAGAGCGCATTTTATCCACCAGGAGATTTTGTGTGGCGTTTTTTAATTTTATGTTGACGATGTCGAGATTTGGAGTTCTTATAAGGCTTTTCGTGGCCGTCTTTTGTATATATGTACATACTTGCGGCATCTAAAATATATTCTGCAAAAAAAATTGTCTTTAAAGAACAAAGTCTAGTCCAAAATTTGATGAAGTTACTTTGGACCCACAGTCCGATCCATCCAAAATGCCCGACAAAGTTTTGAAACAAATTTTAAAACTCCTTCATGTTTAAATTTTTCTTTTCAAAAAGTATCCATAAGCCAATGTCAACCCACCAGGCCAAATCCACCCAAGTTGACTGTATTTAAGGCTTTTCGTTCAAAAGTAATCATTTCCGGAATACTTGTCCCGGTCTTTGACTTAAAAGTTCTTCTCTGAAATTGTGGTATCCACTCTTAAATTCTAAAGCTTTGATTTGTATGTTTCTGAAGAACTCCGAAAGGTAACTTTGTATGTTAAACATTTGATCGGGAAAATTTCCCTTGTAGAATTTAATTAATTTGTGAATTAATTAATTAATATTGTGGTGATTTTGGTAACCTTCCAAAAATCACCACAATAACCTTCCTCAGCGTTAAGTACTACCCGTGACGTCATGGATAGTGCATTGGACTGTCATGCCAGAGGTCTTGGGTTCGATCCCTGCCTGTTCCATCTAAAGTTTTTTTACACGGGTACTGCCTCTTGTGAGGAATTGACAAATCCTTCAGGAATAATTCTTGTCAAATTAGACGTTCGGATTCGGCCTTAAACAGTAAGCTCCCTCTCTCCCTGTGGCCCTAGTTCTCAACGAAACAGCGTTAGGGTTTAATAGACCCTTTATTTGGTATTCAGTTAAATTAAAAACTTCTTCGATACGTATATTATAACCATAGACTACAAAAACTCGTCTGTGTGAATAAAGTTCTTGAATCTTCTTCCTTTAAAATTAAAAAAAAAATACTCCCTCTTTTTGTATAAATTTTTCATCACGAAAGTAAGTAATTAATTTTTATTTCCTTGGAAAGTTTCAATATTTTCGTCTTCCAAATAAAAACTCAACCAACTCCGACGAATTAAGAATTATCTATTGATGTGTGACACCCATCGCCGCCATCATCACCCTCATTCTTCCCAAACTCAATCGGAATCAATGTTAAATGATGCTTAACCCAAACCCAGAAATTCCGTCTTTCTTTTTGGTAATCGGTATACCACCATCGTCATCACCATCGATCCGAACGACTTAACGTTTAAATAGGGTTCACTTTATGTATTTATACTTGGAATGGTTTTTATTAAAAAGTAAGGGGTTTCCATCGTAAAGTAGACAATTCCCGTGGGTAATTCCATCACCATAATTCTTTGGGATCTATTCCTAACATAGAATCTCACTTCTCTGGCCACTTCATCACTCTATATTATTTGTATGGTGCGGCCGGCGGCGTAGACATAGATGCCCATCGTGCTCTACGGGACACGGGACATCTGCTGCTGGCTGCTAGCTGCTGCGGATGCCGATGCTCGATGGCTTTGGTTGGTGGTGGTCTTCTCAATCAAACGATCCGATGATGATAGCTTAAACGTGACTGCGGACAAAACCACTATCAATGAACCATAAGTGAATGATTTTTCCACACACCACCATCATAACCACCACCGCTCTACGCCTAGTCTTGAGTCTAAGCTCTAAGAAGAGACGTCCAACGACGACGTTTAAAGACCATGCAGAGGTTTTCCTTTTATCGCACCACAACTTAAGGCAACCTGGATCTGAACTGATGGGTATGAGAAAGAGGGCTAGAAATTCCAATCCGTCTCGTCTATATGTTATGTATGTGTGGCAACTGGCAACAGTGCAGAACGGATATGGGAACAACGCCATTAGAGATCCAAGAATAGTTTGCACTTGGAGTCTTGTTGTGAGTGCATTAAAATTGCCACGATAAAACGCTAAGAATTTACACCCAACCAAGTCAAAGCAAAACCAAAAGGAGTGGTATACACCTCCAGCCCCCATTCTTTCACTTCGGATAAAGGTTTATTTTGTATGTCTATACAACTAACACTCCCATCTTGTCCTTGGAATGAGCTGAGTTGGGTATGATACCTTTGCTGTCTTTTGTGGGGTTTCTCCAAGCCGAACAACTAAAAGAAGAAGGAAGAAGGGCAAAAGAGTTCTTTAGAGCTCAATAAAACAAAAACCAAAAAAGTTTCAAGCCGCATATAGATTTTTTGCGCAAAATTCATCGAAGTCATCGTCACGTCACGTCACGTTCGTCGCGTCGTCGTCGTTGTGGGATGAGAGTTGAGAAGATAGGAAAAGGTCAGCTTAGCCATATCCAGCTTTTCAAAACTCAAAGGAGACTCAAATTACTACCTATGTGGCTTCTAGTTGTTTTTTGTTTTCCTTCAAAACTTTGAATATTTTACAGTCTACAGTCTTCAAACAGAGTTATATCTTGTACCCACCTCTCGTCGTATAGTAGGTAATGACCTTCTTGAGTGTTTTGAGAGTAAATTATGGAAACTTTTAACACGAGTAAAGTGTTGGAATTCGATTAGCCGTTTGAATAAAAACTATTTCGTGGAAGGAAAGAGTTAAGAGAATGATCCCTGACGAAAAGTTTTAATTGAATTCCATGGAATTTTGAATGTAAATTTATTGTTCGAAAGGTAAAAGAGGTTAAATCAAAAGATTTCCATAAGTTTGGCGAGACTTTTGCATAAAAATACTGCACGGAGTCAGCTAATAATTTATTAGCACATTAAAAAATCATCAAGGGTGTTCCAAAATTGATACAAGATTCGAATACTTTGGGCGATTTATTGTTGATAACCCCTTAAAGTAAGTATTTAACAGTTGAGAATAAAGTGCTACTGGCATAAAAACTTTGGATGCTACGTCTATTGAACTTGAGCTGTCAGTTGCTTTTTTTTAAAGTTGAAGGTTACAAAAACTAATATTTTGTCCACCATTTCTATTGCTTCTAAGCAAGATGTCAAGTATGTTTTTTTTTTTAAATCACTCGTTTGTCAGCTAACAGTAGAAGATTACTGAAACAATAGCTATAAACTTATAACTGTCAATTCCCTTAAAAAAAATAAGTTCTGATAGTTGACAGTTGACGGTTACAAATGCGCCCTATTTCTATTGACTTAAAAAAAACTTATAAAACTTATAACTGTCAATTCCCTTAAAAAATAAGTTCTGACAGCTGACAGTTGACGGTTACAAATGTGCCCTGTTTCTTTCAAACTTAAATTGTCAGCTGCTTACTCAAATCAAAATGACGCCATTTTTTTTTAATTCAACTGATAGTTGAAATATACACCATTTGGCAGTAGACGGTTTTGGGTGACATAAACCAAAACCATGGCCGCCATTTTTGCTCAAGTTAAACTGTCAGCCAAAAACATTATCTGATGACATAAATCCTGAACGCAGTATTTTCTTTTCCGATGCGGCTGACGGTGTCTTGAGCGGTTCCGCCACGATACTGGAGACATTTTACTTTAAAAATGGCTTTGATAAGTCTGAGACAGCACTTTTCATGACAAGAATTACTCTTGATTGACTGTTACAATGCATAACCCCGATAGCCAGTGTCAAATCAACATTTTTTTTTTATTTTTCTTCTATATTTGGAATTTTTCTTCATTTTTATTTCTGGCATCTAGCTCAATGCTAAAATCAGGAGGAGTTTACTTAGTTTGAACACTTGATTCATAATGACAACCAACCTAACGATAAAAAATCAATAACTCCATTAAGAATGTCACGACTAAATATTTGACAGCTGGATGTCAGTTAGTTTGACAGTTGCCGAAATATAATATAGTGTCATTCATTTTTCGAAAGTGAAGCTAAACATGAAAATTTAATTTCATTATAAAGCTGAAAAGCTGTGAAAAACAAAATGAATGCAAACGCCGGAAAACCAATTAATTTAAATAATCATCAGTTGCATCAGTAACGTTTTCACTCTCTTCGAATTTCTTCACAATTTAAGCGATTGCTTACGCATTCGGTCGATTATGATGATCCATTTTTGTAAATGCCAAACATTCAACTAATATTATGACACTTCAAATGACAGTTGAATTTGACGTTACTCTAACAAGCTGCCGCGGAACAGAATTATTAAACAATATTAAATGCGTTCGATATTGTATAATAAACTGACCCTAAATAGAATAATATTATGCCAGTGTATTTTGGCCTTGTCCAGCGTACCATCGCACAATTTTTCACTGTCCATTTCATTTTACTTCAATTTATAGGTTGTCCTCCGACATAAATGGCCTTAATTTTTGTTTTATTTAAACGCGCCAGCCCGCCCGCAGATGAGTATCATACTACTTCCTCTCGAAATACGTACACACAGTACATAGTTGATTCTCAAATGGTTCCCTAGCAGCATCTGTCATTGCACCACTACCCCATTCGCAGTCATATAGTCAGTGATCGCGGCAAAAGATTCAAAGAAACGCAGACATAATGGCGTTGGCGCAATCTGTTTACTTTATACATACATATATATAAAAGTTGCAGACAACCAATATTCAAATATATATATAAAATTTGTGCTTGCGCATGAACTCAAAGACACAAAATTATGTCAACAAAATGCAACAGCATCTGCTTATCTACGAGAGTACGAAATGCAACATCAAAACATCACCTAAATAAATACAAACTTGTATCCATTGCATTCGCCCTCTATCGGCGCGGCGTGCGTTACAACAACAAAAACTACAAAACAAAACCATCAGATATTAAAAATCTAATCTTTCACCCAGTTGTTAGTTTCCTGTTTCATTTCGGAAATAGACAAAGGCAGAGAGAGATAGATAAATGGAGATATAAAAAAGAAGGAGGGAGATATTTTATTTTTAAACAAGGGTGCAGCTTTGTTTACACTACGCGATTTCGATTGCACCATTGTTACAGAAAAACAGAAAAAAGATGAAATAAAATACTCTTGATGATTTGTTCCCATTCTAAAATAATTTTAATTCATTTATATTTTTTAAACAATAATAATAATTTAAATTAAATCAATTGCGAATTTGTTGCATCGTGTAGACTGCCGATATAGATTCTCTTATCAACAACAATAGATTTTTATAATAATAACAATAATTTGAAGAACCGTGTTAACGTATAGGTGAGTTATATTTTATACATTGACGCATTGCGTCATTTAGAAATGTATCGATCCTTTATGATTTAAATTGAATGCATATGAATTGCGCATCTTCAACAGAGATACATAAATAGAGTAAAGTACTACGCTCAGAGCACAAATTGTTGAAAAGATCAAGGCTGCTGGAGTTGAATTTGTTTATACAGGGTGGGCCGTTAATAAGTGCACTTTTTGTCTCGCTCTAACTCCCGAACGAAATAACCGAGACGCGCGGGGATGGTATCTCCTTGCAGCTCGAGATCTAAATTTTTAGTCGCAATGAGTCCGTTTACGGGAGAGCAGCGCGCTTTCTGCGTTCGCGCCTTTTATGAAAACAATCGCTCATACGTGACTGTTCGTCGGCTTTTTCGGGTAAAGTTTGGATTACGCAACATCACCGAGTGTCCAAGTACGAATGTAATCAAAAAATGGATCGTAACATTCGAGGCAACGGGATCAACGCAAAAACTTCGACCTACAGGACGCCCACGTTCCAGGCGGACTGCAGAAACAATTGAACGCGTACAAGCTTCTGTGCGCGAGGATCCAAGAAGCTCTACACGGAAACGCGCTGCGGCCCTGGGAGTACCCAGAACGACTTTACGTCGCATTTTACGGGATGATTTGAATTTAGACCCTTACAAAATTCAGATTGTCCAAGATTTGAAAGAATCCGATTTTGTTTCACGGTTCAATTTCGCAACAGAAATGTTACGGAGATTCCCTCACTTCAATAACATTATCTTCTCAGACGAAGCTCATTTTCATGTCAACGGATTTGTTAATCGACAAAATTGTCGATACTGGGGAACAGAAAATCCACGCTTAAAACATGGACGCCCGTTACACTCTCCGAAAGTAACCGTTTGGGCCGGAATAGCCAAGTGGGGAATCATAGGGCCGTATTTTTATGAAGATCGATACGGGCGTAATGTTACTGTTAATTCTGAGCGTTATGTTTCGATGCTTAGAGATTTTTTAGCTCCAAAACTGCAAGAATCGAGTGGTTACACTATTCACACCTGGTTCCAGCAAGATGGCGCTACCTGCCATACAAGTAACGACTCTCTGGAGGTCGTTAGAGAAATGTTTCCTCGAAGGTTGATATCGAGGAGGGGTGATATTGCTTGGCCACCCAGGAGCCCTGACTTAACGCCACCGGATTTCTTTTTATGGGGCTACCTTAAGAGTAAGGTGTACTCTAATAATCCTTCAACGACGGCTGAATTAAAAGCGAACATTGAAGAAGAAATCCGCTTAATCACTCCGCAACTTTTGACAAAAGTGTTCCAAAATCTCAGAGTCAGATTGGAAGAGTGCTGTAGGCGAAATGGACAATATTTGGATGATTTAATTTTTCAAAAATTAAAATTCATTTCGTTTTGTATAATTTAAAATAAATATTTCATTTAAAAGCGCTACAGTTGTATTAATATAATTTTTTTTAAGTGCACTTATTTACGGCCCACCCTGTATTAAAAGAACATCGTCTACAAAAAGAGGAGCGAGGCTGTGATTTATATTGAACAGGAAGCACATGATTCACTAACAAGAAAAAGAATTCGAATTTCAAATTTTGGAAGAATACAGTGTTGTTAGGAAAAATGTTTTCTTTTTTGAAATTTAGAAAAAAGAAAAACAGAATAAATATTTAAAGACATTTTAAGATACTGCAAATAAAAATAAAAAATTCAAAGAGATTCATATGTTTCTCTGTGTAAAAATAGTCTTAAATTGTGCGCATTTTTCGAAGTGCAAGTTCGAATTTTTAAAAATTTAAGGTTCAGGCTTAAAATAAAAATTTCTGCAAATACAAACGCACTTCACTTTAAGTTTCTTGCTTTCCAAACTTATTTCTGACGACTCTATATACCAAATATATCACATTTGTTGCGATGTCATTGTAAATAAAAATCTATCTTTTCGAAATAAATGCAATTACTAAGTTTTTATTTTTCGAAAAACGTAATGGAAAAAAACGACAAAAGAATAATACAAAATATTCTCATACATATATACATACATACATACATACATACATACATACATACATACATACATATGTATTTAAATTATGAATACTATAAAATTTTTGGGAAAAAATTAATCTAAAAGATTTTACTCTTGCGACGATATTTCAGCAAATGTAGGTTTTCTAAACAAACGCCTTCATTCTACTCTTTCGATATGTGTTCGTATTTTCGTTCGAACTCTTAAAAATCGAGCTTATATTACTTCAGAATTATATCATTAGCAGTTTTCGAGGTTATGACGCCTCTACATTTTAGTTTCAAAAATAAATTCTTAGGACTTTCAAATTTAAAAAAAAAAAAAAAAATAATAAATAAGTAATATTATATTTCATTTGACACTGTTAAATACGATTTCTTCAAATAAAGTATTTAAATTTGTAACTAAGTGTTTTTAATAAATCTAGTTAGGTTTAAATTGTATACACATTAAATTGTTATAGATATTAGTTAACATTAATTTAATGTCAATAACTTTTAATAATAGCTGACCTATTAAAATAAAATAAGACTGTCATTTTTTTGTTTGTTTTAAAATAAATCTAATAATTACCGGTTTTTTTAAAAGCAGTTTTTTTTTTGATATCATTGTCAATTAAGTGAAATAACATTTACCGACAAAAGAATGGTTAGTTGGGTGATTTGACGTAAATTTGTTGTTAGTAAAGTTTAAGAATTTTAAATGTTGATTTTTTTTGTGTATTTAAATTGAGTTTTGAACTCACTTTAAGTAATTTATCGCCGGAAGTTTCAATAAATCGTTGTTTGTTGAGAACATTTCTTTTAATATAGCTTAAGAAGTTTAAAAAGTTACTCGATTGTTGAACGGATTCATCCAAAGTGAAATGTTGATGATTTACTACTTACAAGATGATAAATACGTTCCATTATTAAAGGCCACTTGTATCTACAAAATTAATGTTAAAAGCCAATTTAAACTTATCCTCGATTTAACTTCTACGCTATTACCAACACCTGATTTTTTTGATTGGAAGTTAAGTAAAAACTGTCAATAATCTGTTATTTTTAGAATTATATATGAAACCTTTTTCAATTTTCTTGGAATCTTCTTTAAATCGTTTTCGATTTTTCTTTAAATCTTTTTAGAATCTTCATCAAATCTTCCTCGAATCTTCCTTGAATCTTCTTCGAATCATCCTTGAATCTTTTTTGAATCTTGTTTTTAATCTTCTTTGAATCGTATTGGAACCTTCTTTGAATCTTCAAGCTACAAATCTTCTTTGAACATTCTTCAAATCTTCTTTGAACATTCTTCAAATCTTCTTTGAACATTCTTCAAATCTTCTTTGAACATTCTTCAAATCTTCTTTGAACATTCTTCAAATCTTCTTTGAACATTCTTCAAATCTTCTTTGAACATTCTTCAAATCTTCTTTGAACATTCTTCAAATCTTCTTCAAATCTTTTTTGAATTCCAACCTTCTTTGAATCTTTATTAAATGTTCCTAAAGTATTCTTTGTGTTTCCTACAAATTTTCTTTGAAAAGTCTTCGAATTTTATTTGAACCTATTTTAATCTTCCTTGAATCTTGCTGGAATATCCTTCGAATTTTCTTTGAATATTCTCAGATTTTTGTCTGTATTTTCTTCAAATTCATGTTTTGAATCGCCTTCGATTTTTTTAGAATCTTCTCTAATTCTTATTTGAACATTCTTCAAATTTTCTTTGAATCTTCTTTGAATCTTATTCGAACCTTCTTTGAATCTTCACTGAATGTTCTTAGAGTATTCTTTTTATTTCTACGAGTTTTCTTTGAATCTTCATTAAATCTTTTGTGTATTTTCTTCGGATTTTTTTTTTGAACCGCCTACGAATTTTCCTTAAATAGTTTTAAAATCTTCTTTGAACCTTTTTCAAGTCTTTTTTAAATCTTCTTCGAATCTTCCTTTTATTCCTTTCTTGAATGTTCTTCGAATCTTCCTTGATTCTTGATTAAATCTCTTTAGAATTTACTTTGAATTTTCTTCTTAATTTTTCGTTGAATCATCTTCGAATTATCATAACCATCTTCTTAAAATCTTTTTCGAACTATTTCGAATCTTCGTTATATGCTCTTAGAGTATTTTTTGTATCATCTACGAATTTTCTTTGAGTTGTCCTCGAATTTTATTTTGACACAACTCACATACCCCAAGACACAGGATGAAATATTTCATCCTATCCAACTTTTACTAAGTAAAAGTGAATTACAAGCAGTGCTTTTTCAAAATTTTGGGTATGTACTTTCAAATTCTCGAAGCTTTAATAGACAAATAAATCTTGAAGATCTCATCCATTTCAAGATGAAAAACAATATTATTTAAATAAGAAAAAAACACTAAATAATTAAATTTCTATTTGCAATCCTATAAGAAAGTCTCTTCAAACGTATTTAAAACTTTTCAGGCTGAAACATAAAAACAAAATACCAATAACTAAATAAAACTACGAGTCTTCATCTTAAGACTTCTTTTAGGCAAAAATTGATGGCGCCCTACATGGAGGTTTTATTTATAAAACCCAACTTTTTCCACATAAAAATCACCCCAAGAATCAAGAGTTCACATTTTCATATCAATCTTGGGTTTAATTTATTTAAATTAATTCGTGGAATTTTAAAAGCAAATAAATATTAAAGTGATAATCAAAAATTCACTGCAGATCTCATGTAAATATTTCAAAGCATCACCAAAAAACAAATATCATTGAACTGCATCGAAAAATCACACAGCACAATCATTCGAACGAGTATATCAGTTTAACTGTTTATTTGTCATCAACATTTCGAACGAAAAAAACATTCAACTATCAACAAATTAAATAAACATTTATAAATATTTACATTTAAATTTTCATTCAAAATATCTTTTAACTGATGATTTGCCTCCAGTCGTTTTGTTTCTTTGATTTGGTCATTGCGAGTTTGGCGCGCATTAAAATTTTGTACTTTATGTATTTATTCTACAAAAATTCCGATCTTTTTCTGATCTTGAAGCTCTGGTGTGTACATACCATAATGCCAGCCACGTCTGAACGTATTTATCATGTAAAAAGAAAATTACAAAAATGCAAACGAAAAAACCAGTCGACACACGGCACAGCGACCAAATCAACATCCCACCGCATTTAATTTAATCAATTCCATCAACATTTGATTTGCAAATAAACAATTACCACGCGATAAACAAATAAAATCAAAGAAAATGAGTAAAAATCAAAGAAGAAAACATCGAAGAAGCCAAAAAACATTCAAGATACAAAAACATTTACGTCTCCCGCATATTTTACTGCATCGCATCGATTGAATGCTATACGTGTAAACATTCTGCACAAGTTCAACGATCCTCCACTTTAACAGAGCTTCCATTCTCGTGTCACTTTTGAAGTCGATGGCAGCACCACCAACAGCAGCAGCAGCAGTAGTTGTTTTTGTGGCAGCTAGCAGCAACATCGATATCGGTACATCGACTTCAATATCAAAAACAAACTTCCATAATATCAATCAATAGGGTTGCCACATGTAAATACAAGTGTGAAGTTAAAAATAAAGCAAATTAATTCAAGAAATCTCATGAGAAAATTTCATCCCTGAACATTTTTGAATTTCAATCATCAACATCCATTTATCGCTGAATGCCTTCATTCAAGATGCCAGTTTCCCGATTTGACGTAAAATAACTTTTCGAATAGAAAATTCAATCAATGAACACATGCATTTTGCGCTGAATGCCTTCATTCCAAACGCCAGTTTCCTGATTGTCAAACAATAATGAAATTCACATTGAACGAGAAGTCCGAGTTGAATCGAACTAAGTTTGATTTTTGAACAGAAAATTCAATCATTGAACACATCCATTTTGCACTGAATGCCTTCATTTCAAATGTCAGCTGGTTTGACGTAAAATAATAATGAAATTCACATTGAACCAGAACTCCGAGTTGAATCAAATTTAATTCGATTTTGACAACTCCGTTGACATTGAATGTCAAATTCATACTAGCTGTCAAAGTAAGTTGGAGATCTAGAAATAAAATTGTTTTCCTCGTGAATATCAATGTAACTATTTATTGCGGTGGCAAGCCTCTTTTAAAACCCACCAAACAGCCTTGACTTTCATGCAGAAAATTTTAGCATATTGTGCGCCACCGCGTTGCGCGCCTCCATTTCAAGCCTAACCAATATGGTGGTGGTTGTTTGATTTGGCAGGCTGGCCACGTTTTTATTCAGTTTTTGTGTTTTCTTCTTTTTTATCGACTGTCCCATTGATTTATGCATTAAACAGTTACGTCGGTCGGTCGCTGGCAGTTATTTATCTCTGATAGTTTATTCATCGTTTCTGTCAATGCTTTTCACTGAATCAAATTTCTTCTTCTTTGATTTTTGATATTATTTTAGTTAAGTTAAAATTGTAGGAAGGTATATTCATTCGATATAGTAAGTGAAAGTGCGTGGTTCCAAAAACAAATTAAAAAAAGAATTAGAAATAGAAATAAATACAAAAATTAACTTATGCAAAATTAAGCATCCATTTACTTTATTTTAAACGATAATGACAATCTTTAAGATACAAAATTGAAAGCAAATTATACTCAAGTATGTTGGCTGAACGCAGTTTCTCCATTTTTTGCTTAATGAGTAGGATGACAGTCAAAATCTCCAGTTTTCCAATGAGCTATCAATATCAACCGATATTGGATGGATATCAACGAGAAAAGTATCAATCAATCAATCTGAAGAAATTTAAATAAAGTTAGACTTTTTTAGGCTGATATATTTTTTAAGCAGCTTAAAAAACTAGTTGGAAAATTGAGATGACCTTGTCAGGAGATATAACAGATTTCAGTATGATATGTTGAAAAATAGTCCGAAGAAAGTAATCTCGACGATGATACTATTTAGAAAGCTATACTTTGTTAGTCTCAGAAGAACAAATCTAAATTCCTTGCCTTGGCACTCTTTTTGAGTTGTCAAATTTCTTCTACCAAAACTTTAAGCTTTGTATACTTGTGATACTTTTGTGGGCTTACATGTTTGAACTGAGATTTTGACGACAGATAATAAAACAAGGTCTGTTGATAAAGTCATCCAATTGTACGAACAAAATAGTTAATCCTTAAAGATGCGTTGATGCTTTGTGGAACACTTGGAGTGGATTATTTTCGATGCCATTTTGAAAGTTGACATAACCGCTGATTCCAAAAATAGCGCTTTCAATAGATAATAATAGTCATATATTTTATGGTTTCAAGTTGGTAGCGCTGTGGCATTTGACACCTGTCAAACTTATCTGTCATTTGAAGTGTCATACGAATGTTTGTCATTCACGATAGTGGATCGCTCAAAAATCAATCAACACGTCAAAATTATTTAATACTTTCTGCAAAATTCTAGAATTAAGGCATTTTTCACCCATTACAAAATAACTTTTTGCCGTTAGGTAAAAAGGTCTTAAGTCAAAACATTTCGTTTTAGGTTCTTGATTTGGTGTAACTGCTCTTTTTTGTATCTTTCGTTTAATACTAACAACTCGAGTTTAGGACAAAGACAACTCCTAAATATCGTAATAATTTAGTCTTTAGACAATAGAAAAGACAAATTTTATATTTATTTTGATATTAACGTTTTAATTCACGCTTAGTCGAAAGTATTGTTGCTGCGAGTGATTCGAAGTTGTCGATTTTCCGGCAATCGCAGTTATTACACCTGCGATTGAAGATAACGATATGTGAATTCAACAAGACGGGGCTAAAATCGAGCCACACAACACGAACAGTTTTGTTTGTTTACCTTTAGAAATTTCCTGATTCTGGTTCACAATGAACTGTTCACCAAGATCATACGTTTTTGTGAGGCTTCGCAAAAGACCCTGTTTAGGTGAATAATCTCCAATTTGAAGATGTACACAAAATTAGAAGATACCGCCTCCAGAAATGTGGTTAAAAACGTCTAATTAAGCTATGTTTTCGAAACCGAAAACTGAATGAACCTGTATATCCAGTTTTCAATTGAAATGATGTTTATAATAATTCTGTGTCAAATCCTGTGGTAACATAATTTTATACGAATATAGGTAAAAATCCGCTTGGGATTCCCATGATGCAAAAGATCCTCACTGAATAGATATTTCTTGGTGTTTTTAAATTCTGGACGTACCAAAATTTTCAATTCGACAAATCGGACCGATTACAATAACTTCATATGTGAAATTAAAAAAACCTGAACACACACTTCATGTTTTTTTTAAACTTCTCATAGGACGTTATTGTAATGGGTCCGATTTGTCAAATTAAAAATTTTGACATTTCTCGACGTTTCAAGGTCCTTAGAGTCGAAATAAGAGATTTTTAGAAAGATGTCTGTGCGTGCGTGTGCGTGTGTCCGTACGTTCGCGACGTTTTTTCGTCGTCCATAGCTCAAGAACGAGAAGAGATGTCGACTTCAAATAAATTTTGTTATTCAGATAATAAGGCAGAAAGATGCAGAAAGGGCTCTCAAGAAAATTGCGTGGGTGGTTTTTTTTTACCATAGCAGTGACAATTTTGGTTAAACCTAAATATGTCATGAACCAATGACTCTAGAGACTTGAATTAAATTTAATATTATATATTGTAACGTGATACAAAAGAAGTATATTTTTGGAAAAAAATCCAATTAACGGTTTTTTTTAATAATTAAAAAAAAAACTGAAAAAAAAAGCATTTTTCACCTCGAAAATTTTACGAATAAAATATGATTTCATCTCCAAAACAATTTTGTGCAACGAAAAATAATGTTTTTGACATCTGATAAAATTTTGAGAAAAATCTAATTGACAGTTTTTTTTATACAAAATAAAAACCTAAAAAAAAAACATTACTCAAAGTTGGTAAAAACTAAATTTCGACTGAAATATATTTTCAAAAGCTTGAGATTAAGGCTTCAATCTTATTTTATCTTATAAGAAATATTGTTTTCAACATTTTGGAAAATGTTGAGAAAAATCGAATTGACAGTTTTTTTTACAAAAAATTAAAAACCTAAAAACAAATTAATAAAAGTTGGTAAAAATTGATTTTCGACTCAAATATCTTTTCAAAACTTTGAAATATTAACCTTAAACTAATTTTATATTTAAAAAAAATATTATTGTCAACATTCAGTCAAATTTTGAAAAAAGTCGAATTGACAGTTTTTTTTTTACAAAAAATTAAAAACCTAAGAAAATTTTTACAAAAGTTGGTAAAAATTGATTTTCGACTTAAATATCTTTTCAAAAATTTGAGATTATGGCTTCCAACTAATTTTAACTTATAAGAAATATTATTTTCAACATTAGGAAAAATTTTGAAAAAAATCGAGTTGACAGTTTTTGTACAAAAAATTAAAAACCTGAACAAAAATTAATAAAAATTGGTAAAATTTGTTTTTCGACGTAAATATCTTTTCAAAACTTTGAAACATTGGCTTCAAGCTAATTTAATCTTATAAGGAATTTTGTTTTCAATATTCAATAAAGTTTTGAGAAAAATCGAACTGACAGTTTTTTTTACAAAAAATAAAAACCTAAAAAAAAACAATACTAAAACTTTGTAAAAATTTACTCTCGACTCAAATAGCTTTTCAAAAATTGAAAATTTTGGATTCAAACTTGTTTTATGTCACAGAAAATATTTTTTTCGATATTCAGTAATTTTTTTTATAAAAATCCAACAGTCCGTTTTTTCATAAAAAAAATAAAATCTACAAAAAATTGAACGCAAATTTGGTAAAAATTGATACATTTAGACAAACTTTTAAGGAAGTTATCAGTGTGGGTCGCACCCCAGCCTCTTTTTCACTTTACGATCACATCGTACTTAGCTAGTCACCCTGTGGTATAGTTCAATGAGATTAAAGACAGTTTGAGATAATACAACTGTTACCACTTTAAAAACGTTCAATACAGTTCAACTATGTTCACAACTTTCCTTTTTGTGTATTTTAAAACTATTAACTGTTACTTGCTTTAAAACTCATACTACTCGTATGTCTTCATTTAGGAATACCCTTTAAATATTTTCCGTTAAAACCTGACCAAATCTAAGCATTAATATTTATCATCTTTTGTTATTTATTTGTATGTGTCGCAAAATCATAATTTTCCAATTTTCACATAATCTTTATTTAAAATATTCGAAATTTATGCTAAGCTCCTCAATTACTTTAATTTATTCGTCTTCATGTCTCAACAACTTTATAAATTCTTTAAAATCCCCAACATTGAAGAATTAAGCTTCAAATATTTTTAACTTTCAGTTTTCTAACAAAAATTGTTCTTCTTCCAAAAAAAAAGAGTGTTTATTTTATGTATATTTTTATCTTCTTCAAATATAAAAACAAAAGCTTAAAAACTTTATTATTATGCAAAATAGCTCACAAAACAAAAAAAAAAGATACAAAAAACATACAAAACCATTCTAAAGATACAATCTCTTCTTCAGAAAAGTATCTCAAAGATATAGAATAGACGTAGACGTGCCATAAAAGTGATGGTGGGCTTTTATGTGTCGACTCTTTTTTTTTTTGAAGATTCATGGTGATGACACGCCAAACAACAACAAATCACTTTCTTTTGATTAATTCAAAGCGTATATAATATCAACAACGGGAGCGATAATAATCACCATCATATGACATGCATCACAGATTCACAGACCACCACCTGAGAAAAGATCAAAAATTCAAAACAGAATTTCTTAACTTGGCGCGGCATGCAGTGCGTGGTGCGTTTGGCTATAATAATATCTTTAACATTTTTGTGCATCTGCGTGCATCTATTTTAATTACAGACGCAACGGAGAATGTTTTTTTTTTTTTTTAATAAATTGTCTGAAATATTTATGACCCAAACCAAATGCGTATCCATATCCATATCCAGAGCCCAGTCCCATCCTCTTCAACTTCAAGTCCAAGCAAACTTTTTATCCACACCGAGACCGAGACTGAGAGTTTTGATGGAATTTGAATGAATATTTTTACTGTAATTTTCCCTCGCATGAAGAAAGTAAATTTACAAAATTTTATTACTATTTTTTTCACGGCAGATTTCTTCAAATATAGATACATACGTAAGTTGAAGTTGAAGTAGTTGAAGACTTATATTGTTTTGCACTTGACTGCGAATTAAATGGATGCACACGAAATATCTTTATATGCATTTTTATTGTATTTTTATTTTGAAAAGAAATTCACAAAACTGATTTGGTTATAATAGCTTCAAAGTTGATTGTTGTGTATCTTTACCGCTTTTTATTTGTTTTTTAATTAATTCTCGCATTGTTTGGCAAATATTTTGAAATCATAAAAAAAAAAATAAAATCAAATAAAAATAAAAATAAAATGATATCTTTCTTTGAAGTGATAAGTGAATTATAATGATTATTGTTCTTCTTTTTATATTTCATGAGAGTTAAATAGAAAGTGAAATTGGATCATTGATCTTTATACAAGTCTTATAGCATACTGATGTGTTTGATGATGAGATTTAAAAGTATTTTTAATTTTTATTCTTTTTTATTCATCACGAATACGTTTCAAAAAATAAATGTATATCATTCAATTATTCATTATTATAGCTGTCTTACATTTTGTTTGTTTATTTTTCATATATGACATGAGTGTAATAAATTAACCACAAAATTATGAATAAACAAAATGCTTAATTAAATATTAAGACAAGACATTAATAAAAATCCAAGAAAAAAGTATTACAATAAAATTTCGAAATAAAAATTATTTCAAATGCAGAAATTGTGAGAAGAGATTTATTTAGATACATAAATTGAGGATTTAGAAGAACAATTATTCATTTGTCTTGGTATTATTTGCATTTATTTTTTAAAGCAATTGAATAGAATGTATTTTGAAATTCGTAAAATAAAAGTTTATTTATAAAACGTGTCTCGAAATATACAAAACAAAAGTACCTGAAAGATTTGACTTGAGGCCATTTGAGGTATTGACAACCCTTACCAAAAAATAAAGTCTTGAATGCGAATTTTTGAATTACATTTTTTTGATTGTGGAAATTGGCATTTATAAATCTTCCGTAAAGTTTATTTTTTCTGTTTAGATATTCAGGTCGTTTAAAAACAAAAAAAAACACTATCAGCCAGGCTTGTAGAAGAATGCAATCTTCTGGGAATGTAAACATTATAAATCATTTATTGAATTTAACTTCAAAATTGTATTCATTGCGAATTCACCTTAAGATTAAGACTTCGAATTTTTTAATCACGAATCATTTAACCTTAGAAAGGCTGCAATCATTTTGTTCCAATCTTTTGACTGCTGCAAACAATCTCATGCATTTTTCGCATTTACTTGACTTCTTTGAATTCTTTTGAAGTCTTGCATTTTTTTTCAAGTCTTTACATTCCTATGAAGTCCTTGCTCTTTCATTTAAATACTTTACTTTATCAAAATATATTTTTTCACCCTTTTAACTTCGCATAGAAAGTTATTGTTATCGGTCCGATTAGTTGAATTGAACAATTCTTGGCGTTTCAAGGTCCCTAGAATCTAAATCAATTTAGAAAGAAATGTCTGTGTGTGCATCTTGACGTAGATTGTGCGTTCGTACGTTCGGGAAGCGTTTTTATCGTCCAGATAATAACACTGAAAGATGCAAAAAGGTTTTTCAAAAAAATTGAGTGGGTGTTTTTTTTTATGGGATACCGACATAATACCCAAGTTCAAAATTTCCAAATAAAGGGTGTCCCAAAATTAACGCAAGATTTGAATTAAATAGAAAACGCCGTTATAGTTATATTTTTATTGACTCGTTAAGTACATAGGATAGGGTTATGTATGGAATAACACATCGGACAAATGGCCTCCACGGCTTTGCATGCACATGCGCACTCTTTTGTTGAAATTTTCCATGACCATTCTGCATAAATGTGGCTGAATTTCGTTGATGCAGCGTTGAATCTCCTCCTTTAATGCACGGGTCGTTGTGGGCTTGTTGACATAGACTTGTGATTTCAAATAACCCCATAAAAAGAAGTCTAATGGTGTTAAATCACACGATCTAGGAGGCCAATTTTGATCACCAAAACGAGAGAGTACACGACCTGGAAATGTCTCATGCAGTAATTGAATTGTTTCACGGGCTGTATGACATGTGGCACCGTCTTGTTGAAACCACATATTGGACACATCAATATCATCCAATTTTGGCAAAAAGAACTGTGTAATCATGTCGCGATATCGAGCACCAGTAACAGTCACTGCTTGACCAGCATCATTTTCAAAAAAATATGGCCCAATTATGCCTCCAGCCCAAAATTCACACCATACAGTCACGCGTTGTGGATGCATTTGTTTTTCGACAATCACATGTGGGTTCTCCGAACCCCAAATGCGGCAATTTTGGCGATTGACAAAGCCATCAAGATGAAAATGTGCTTCATCGCTTAGGATGATTTTGCTCGAAAAATCAGGGTCCATTTGTTGATGTTCAATAATCCATTCAACGAACTCTCTTCTCTGTCCATGGTCATTAGGCTTCAATTGTTGTGTTAATTGAATTTTGTAAGCATGAAGACACAGATCTTTGGTGAGTATACGCTGTAGAGAGGTTCTTGAAATTTGCAATTCTTGTCCACGACGTCGAATTGAGGTTCCTGGATTGTCAGCAACACTCTCACGCACTGCTTCGACATTCACAATGAACGGCTTGTTTTGGACGACCAGTGTGTTTGGTGTCTCCAACGGATCCAGTCTCCATGAATTTTTCAATTAATCTCTTAACAGTTGACGAAGTTAAAACACTATTCCGACCATATTTTGTATGAAATTTTCGAACTGCATCCGCCAAGCTTTCACTATTTTTGAAATATTCTTTAATAATGAAGACACGTTGTTCTATCGTGAAACGCTCCATTTTTAATAACCCTATACTGTTAGCTGTCAAATTGCTTTTTTTTCAGGGTTGCCAACACTTCACTGCACAAATGGCGGCAAATTCAAATCTTGCGTTAATTTTGGGACACCCTTTACAAAATCCCCACACTTTGAAAAATTTACAAATATTTTTGTCCTTTTTCTTTAATTTCTAAGTACGAGTAATACTTCGGAAATTTTAAATCTTTTTTTCCGAGCTCTGTTCATCACCCACTCACAAGTTCTTAAGCACGGATTCACCATATTTCGAATACACGAGTATCTAAGAAATAATCAGCCCTATCATGAATTCCATCGTAATCGGAAATTTTTACGAATCCCGAAAAACTGTATCATGAAATCCGTTCGTAATGCAAAATTGTATGAGATTTTCTACTACGAACGAATTTCATGATACAGTTTTTCGGGATTCGTAAAAATTTCCGATTACGATGGAATTCATAATAGGGCTGAATGTTTGGCGCCAAACATAATTTCTCGAAATATGGTGGACCTGTACTTAGATTTTGATTTTGTAGATCCTGAATTCAGAGATTTTGGTTTTGGGGATTTTGGTTTTGGAGATTTTAGAGTTGGGGATTTTGTTTTGGAGATTTTTGCTTTAGGGCTAGGGTACCCAACCCTTTTTTTTTATTACACAACAATAAGTGCGTTTTTTTGGTATTCCATATATAGTACAGTGAGAAATTGCCAACAAAACGATCAGCAGTAGTCAGATTTTTGTATTTAAAAATTGGTACAACTGAAAGAAGATCTGTCAGAATACTAATAAAAAAAAAACAAACAAATAAAAGAAAGTTTTGTGAAAATCAATTGTAAAAATTACTTAGCAAAAAAAACTAACTAAAACTAATAAAATGGACAATTTTTAAGAAGAAATGGTAAGAAAACATCTGGAAATTAAGATTCTATAAAAAAAAGTTCATTTAACAATTGCTTCAAGGAGGGGGTTTGTTCGTAGACTACTACATTAACATGTGGTGTTGAAGGGAACTTGAAGCTCGCCTAAATTCTTTGTATACCTGAATTGAGTTGAAATGAGCTTGATTCGCCTCGATTCCGGTCGGGGATCGGAGTCGAATCAAAATTTGTGAAGAAAAACCTGTGTGGAGGAGTTGGTTTTACAGATAATGCGTTATGGTCTGTTTATTTGCATGTTTGTGTACAAAAAATATAGTTTTGTTTTAATCAAATTAAAAAAAAAATTGCACACGAAGTGCTGAACTATTCAGTTTTTCATTGTTTAACAAGTATCAAACTATCTCACTTGGACTTCATAAGAAACATCGAAACACTATTTGCATTATAGAAAGTGCTGTCAAACTTAATCATTTTTAAATCTTCTTGTGCGGTGGAAACACCAAAAAGATTTATCTAATCTAAACTAAGATAAACCTTTGGTGGAAACAAAGCAAAACTTAATTATCTTTTCTATTGTTTTCTCTTGAAAATAAGCCCAGTTAGTCCATTTTCACTAACAAAACTAAATAATATCAACAGTAACAGATTGATTTTTTCCCCAATGGAAAACACACATGATTCCAAATGCACAACTACTCAACGAACACAGCCATCGAGATTCAAATACAATATCAATCGTACCAACATTTGAGAACAAAATCACATAAGATCCATTCGAGACTCGTATAAATGTCAAAAACCCATCCATAGTAAGATCCTACTCTAACTTTTATCGGTGTTATTCATACTATGGATATTGTTTTTGTTATTAAAATAAGTGAACATTTTAGTTGACCCGAAATATCTCACGAATCAATAACGCTAGCGACTTCAACTAAATTGTATATTATTTAATGTGACTTGAAAGGAAATTAGTACCTATCATTTAAAAAAAAAAAACAAAAAATCAATTAAAGGAATTTTTTTATAACTCAAATAAATTGAAAAAAAAAAAAAAATTATTTGACACTTGAAATATTTTATGAACAAAAAATAATTGCATTCAACGAAGATTAACCTTTTTCACATCAGGTAACATTTTGAAAAAATTGAAGTAACTGTTTTCTTTCAAAAAGTACTTTTGAATAATTGAATTGATTCTTCTACAAAAGTGTTCCTTGCATTTTATCCATAACTTTCACTAATGGCTTTCACTACGAGCCACTATATCGTTTTTTTTTTTTTTTTTTTTATAAAATACTCTAACACCATACTTATAACATTTATAGTTTTCGGGATATAAGACGTTGAAGTTTAAGTAGTATTGAATTCCCATACGTTTTCGAACCTAGTTAAAGAAAATATTGTGAACTTCAGCGACTAATTACTCGAAAAATATGAATTTTAGCGTAATGGTCCTGAATACTGTTTTGCAGGAAATCAAATTTCCTATTATTCTGTAATGTACTTCCTTCTTGTAGGTCTTGTCATTTTCGAGATATTGGAAAATGACAAAATGAAATGAAAAATTGAGAAAATTATGAAAAATTGAGAAAATTATGAAAAATAACTCGTTATTGAGAGTTAAGGATAATCCACAATTAATACTTTTGTGAAGCGTTCAAATCTAAGATAAACCCGTCTCTAAACGGGATTGCGCTAAATAAAATGACGCGAAGTTATAGAAGATCAGAGTTTACGTGTATTTTATATAAGAAAACTTAAAGTGCCTTTGGCCAATACTAAATGTTAATATTAAGGACTCAAATTTTTAAGGAATTTTGTGTCCTAATGAACAATATTAAGCTTCTTGACAATAATAGGTGAGGTTTTTTAAGCCCCAGATGCTAAAACTTTTTTTTGTTAACGTAACGCCTAAACGAAAATAAATTTCTTCAGAAATGACTTTTCCTAAAATCCTTTTATAATTCAGGCTGCTCTGAAACTGTCAATTGGGTCTCACTCTCTCGGCTACAGCATCCACATTCTCGTCTGTTCGCATCGTATGATAGTCTCACCATCTGCAAAAAGTCTCTCTCAACCATTCCCCTGTGCGAGCCATTTTAGGGATTTAGGGGACCTACTGTTCTTATACCGAATCCGAACGGCGAATTTGTGAAAGCACTTTTCATGACAACAGTTACTCTTGGAGGATTTGTCAATTCTTCGCAAAAGGCAGCAACCGTGAAAAAACCTCACAGGCAACGATCGAACTCAAGACCTCTAACATGACAGTCCATCACGCCACGGGTACTACCACACAGTTATTAAAACATTCCAATAACACAAATTTAATATTTTTTTAAATCACTCTTAAATTTATGTTAAATTTATGCATCTCGACTGACTGAAGGTAATTTCCAACATATTTGTAGACACAATTTGCTTTAGGTTATTGCCTCCAATTAAAAATCTTGACCTTTTTTTTTTAATGTTACTGTTTAATACCCAAAAAGGGGCGTTGTTGTCCGGTTGTTAATGACATTGAAAAATCAAAACATATAACAATCAATATGAGGAAAAAAAAATAAAAAACGTCACGAAAAAATGACTCATTTATATGGTATTAAGCTGTTTTCCAAATTCAGAATGCATTTGGGCATGACATGTGGTTTTGTTTTTAATTTTTCAATAAAACGATTATGTGTGTTATGTGTGTCTGCCATAATGAATTTGGGTTTATGTCAGGGATGAGACAACAACTTTTGTGTGTAAAACAATAGCCAATCAATGCCATAATTTAATTTTTGTATTGAAGGAAAAACAAAATGTAAGAAATAATAATAATAATTAATGTCTGATGGAACACAAACATATCATTTAAAAAGAATAAAGTTGACAATATGAAGTTCAATTTCGTTATTTCAAGCAAGATTGAAGAATTCACGGAGATTGAAGACTGAGATTGCAAATTGCATTGTTAAATCCGAAAACATTCTCATTTCTTAAATGTCCTCGTCCTTAATTTCAACCCTCACATAAAATGGTTAGAAGAATGACCGAAAAGCAGCTTTAGCTATCTTAGCTGGAATAGACGTTTCGAAGAGGAAAACATTGGTTATCTTCTATCTTCTATCTAAACAGTGCGATATAGCGTGCGATTGTTGATTTTCCTCTGCTTTTACTTCAACTTTCGTCTAACCACAAAAAAGCAACCCTATGGACGCCTGTTTTTGACAAAATAACAAATGAGACCAATCTGCTTCAGTTTCCCATATTTATCCTTTAGGTACCTATGTAGGGATATACTTTCCCTTTTAGCGCGACAAATCCTATCCTATCATTATTCGGAAGTCTCGATGACTTGTTTGAATTATTTGAGCTTTTATCTTCCTTCAGAAGCAGCAGAAGCAGCGTACTCAATATTATTTCTATCATTTTCCAAAGAACGGATTTCTGAGTATTACCCTTATTTTTCTGTTCTTCTTTTTAAAATGGGTTAACAACTTGATGGGTGGTTAAAGGTTTTTTTTTATAGAAGACTTTTCAATGTGGGAATCGATTTTTTTATTCTTTCTCGCTTTTTAAATCCTTACCTCTGCACTTTCGTTTTTATACGATTTAAAAATAGGAACACTTCCGCCAACATGAAAACAAACAAGAAGAAGAAGACGGAGGAGAAAAGAAGAGGATGAGGCTACCCTTATAATATCTTACCCTACAACCAAAAGCATTGCTATGTGTTCTTTTACTTTGGAATAGATTAGGGCCAACTATAAGTAGGTTACAGGTTTTTTTTTATTATTTAAAGACTTGAATGCGGAACAGTCTTTAAGTCTTTAATGTATAGGAACTCTTCTTATTCGTATTCTTCTTCTTCTGGTAGTACGAGTAATTTACAAAATGCTAATGGATGAGTTCTGGAAAATTGATACTTTGGGTGTTTTTTTTTATGTTCTTATAACTTTTTAAGGTTAGCTCTTAAATAGGATTAAAGAGTTAAAGAGACTTTGTGGGTTATCATTGAGAATTTTTTATTTTATTTTTTGAATGTTGGGGTTTTAATGTAGCCATTTTATTTTCATTTAAATACAAATTTTTAATTTTATTAAAATGAGACATATTTTTAATAGATAATTTATACACAATTCCTAACTCATACTCCCAACATGAACTTACCATTATATATTCCTAAACAAACTAAAAAATATTAAGGTTATAAATAAATACAAACTAAAATACTTCTATGTTTCATCTGACAATCAAGAAACGAAACAGACTACAAGTCACATTTGTAGTTCTCTTAAATCTCTTAAATTTGATTCCCATAACAATAATAAGACATAATCTTATGGAGTTTCTCAGGGATAAATACTAGGTCCTTGCCTTTTTTAGTTAATGTTCCATTTGTTTTTGTCATACTCGTACTAAACAAAGCACCTTAAAAGAGTCAAGAGGTTTAATCCCACTATTAAGATGACTGATTCAATTTCTGCAAATTAAACTTTCATAACCAAACATTTTAAAATAAATTTATTGTGTTACCGCCTTCAGCATTTTTTTTATTATTCAATGTTGAAAAGTTATTTTCATTATTATTCAACTGAATATTTTGACATTGACATTTGTGTAATTTATTTAAGGGTGCGTTCACACAATTTTCAAAACTGTCAATTGTCCAATCAAAAAAACATTTCTTACTTTCATAAAATATTTTATTTTGTAAATATTTTATTCTCTTCTTCTTTATTTCTAAGATAGATAGACTTATTCTAACACCACCATATGAATACCTGTTTAGGAAAATAATTATCCCACCAAACATCATAAAACACCGCAATTAAACGTAACGAGCCATAGCGCCATCTATCGGGTGATTTTTTAAGAGCTTGAGAACTTTTTTAAAAAAAAAAACGCATAAAATTTGCAAAATCTCATCGATTCTTTATTTGAAACGTTAGATTGGTCCATGACATTTACTTTTTGAAGATAATTTCATTTAAATGTTGACCGCGGCTGCGTCTTAGGTGGTCCATTCGGAAAGTCCAATTTTGGGTAACTTTTTCGAGCATTTCGGCCGGAATAGCCCGAATTTCTTCGGAAATGTTGTCTTCCAAAGCTGGAATAGTTGCTGGCTTATTTGTGTAGACTTTAGACTTGACGTAGCCCCACAAAAAATAGTCTAAAGGCGTCAAATCGCATGATCTTGGTGGCCAACTTACCGGTCCATTCCTTGAGATGAATTGTTCTCCGAAGTTTTCCCTCAAAATGGCCATAGAATCGCGAGCTGTGTGGCATGTAGCGCCATCTTGTTGAAACCACATGTCAACCAAGTTCAGTTCTTCCATTTTTGGCAACAAAAAGTTTGTTAGCATTGAACGATAGCGATCGCCATTCACCGTAACGTTGCGTCCAACAGCATCTTTGAAAAAATACGGTCCAATGATTCCACCAGCGTACAAACCACACCAAACAGTGCATTTTTCGGGATGCATGGGCAGTTCTTGAACGGCTTCTGGTTGCTCTTCACTCCAAATGCGGCAATTTTGCTTATTTACGTAGCCATTCAACCAGAAATGAGCCTCATCGCTGAACAAAATTTGTCGCGAAACACATTTCGAACCGAACACTGATTTTGGTAATAAAATTCAATGATTTGCAAGCGTTGCTCGTTAGTAAGTCTATTCATGATGAAATGTCAAAGCATACTGAGCATCTTTCTCTTTGACACCATGTCTGAAATCCCGCGTGATCTGTCAAATACTAATGCATGAAAATCCTAACCTCAAAAAAATCACCCGATATATGACCGCCCGCTGTGTTAGTTGTTCCAATTCCATTTAGCAAAAAGTTCCTTGTACTACGATTTAAACGGGACATTTGAATTAATGAGATATAAAAACACACATATTTCTCTCTTTCTTCAGAAGTAACTGTCATTGATCGCCAAGCGCAGCAGTGAGAGTGCAAAAACTCGAACTAAACGTAAAAAAATCTCACCTTATCTTCAACCACATCAAGAAAAGTACACACCATATTCACATAGATTGAAGTGAAAGATTGAAGAAAACAAAGATGAATTAAAGTCAGTCATGGCGGGCGAATGTATCTAATTGCAAAGAAGTACTTCTATGGAATGTTAACTGACAGCGCGGGACATATTTTAAACAGTTATTACATTGATGAGAAAAATGGCGATGACATTGATGGCGCTGCTGGTGTCGATGACGGTTGTGGTGAGTGATGGTACTATGTTTCGGTATAGTTTTCTTTGTCTTGCATGATTCTCATGCTTCCGATAGTCATAAACTATTGGTAAAGGAAGTGTTAAAGACAAAGAAGTTCTGGATATTGTTTCAGTACTCTCGCTTCGATGTTTGAAAGAGTAGTAAATGAAGATTATTGCGTTTTTTTCATGATAAAGTAGTTGCTAGGTGGATAATTTGTCCTTAATGAGTAGTTAATTAGTTGTACAAATGTTTTTGTTTATCGTGTAATATAATTTAACCAAGTTAACTAATCTGTAACCCGATTAATATCATAGAAAACTCCCCAACAAAGTTTAACCAAGTTAACTAATCTGTCACCCTATAAATATCATAGAAAACTATTTCATGACAATTCACCAACGGTTAATTAATGTCAAATCAATATGCAATAAGACATTCACAAACAAGAGTTTTTATTTACTTTTGAGAGGGTCCTTCAATTAATTTATGTAAATAAAAAGTGGTTTAATTGCCAATTGTCTGTTATTTTTTCAGCTGTCACTTTTGAAGCTGTCATCAATTGTCAATAGTCTACGTCATTACTTAAAATCAAACAATGCAAGCTTCATCGAAATATTGAAATTGTTAAAATTCAGTACACAAACAGGGACAATTTTGACATCATATCAATTCTTAAAACTAAAGCATTTTTGAGTTGCTGTATACATCGGTGAATCAACTTCTCGTCCGGCAGTAGTGAAATTGGTGAATAAATTTAAGCTGTTGGGACAACAAGTGAAGTGAAAAATCGAAACCGCGTGTGTCACTCAAAAACAACTAAAAAATATTGATAATGTAGCCCAAAGTGTTGATGAAAATCCTCCTCGATCTTTAAAATAATGCATTCCACAAACGACACTTACACTTTGTTTTGCATAAAGACCTAAGTCTTAAGGCTTTTAAAATTAAGTTAACACAAGAATTCAATACGTTCGATCACGAGAAATGTCATTTCTTCGCTGATTGGTTCCTTGAAACGCATCAAAATTGTTCGAATTTTAACCGAAAAATCAGCTATCTTCAGTTTCGAGGCCCATTTTTAATTACAAAAAAATAAATAAAAAAAAAAAATAGGTGGCGCAACAGTCCATGAAGAACCAGGGCCTAGTGGCTTACAACTCCCGACCATTCCTGTGTGCGAGTAATGTTATGTCAGAGATGGAAGGGACCTGCAGTTTATATGCCGAATCCGAACGGCTAATTTGAGAAAGCACTTTTCATGACAAGAATTACTCTTGGAAAATTTGTCAATTCCTCGCAAGAGGCAGTACCCGTGAAAAAAGTTATGTGGTACAAGTAGGGATTGAACCCAAGACCCCTTGCATGGCAGTCCAACTGTCCAACGCACTAACCATCACGCTACGGGTACTACTTTTAATTACAAAGGTTACGTTAATAATCCAAATTGTAGTAGTTGGGGCTTGGAAAATCTAAGAATGATTGTTGAAAAGTTTTTCCGACGTTAACGTTTGGTGTGGTTTTTGGACTAGGTGGTGGTTTGATTGTACCTTACTGGCACAACTGTTACGGTTATTAGATTAAGCTTGTGAACTATGAACAAGACGATGCTACGTGCCAAACAAGCACCAAAAGAATCGAAATGTTGGAAGGAAAGTTTCCTGAACTTGTGATATCCTAATGATTTGATCACTATTAATCTGATTTAACAACTTAGACTTCTTTCTTTGGAGAAACGCTAAAGATAAGGTCTATGTCAATGATCCATAATCGATAAAATCAAAAAACACAGAATCTACAAAAAGATACAAGATCAAAAGATGATATAATTTTGACAAATGGTGGTAAACGTCAATTCACTTTTACATTTGTGGAGTCGGAAGATACGAAATAAACGTCAAAAAGTCTCCAGATGATTTGTTTCTGTCACATGTGGTGACAACTCTTGCGTCATTTTGCATACATTTTGTGAACAATTGCTTTATAATAATCAAATCCTATTTCACCTTGACATGAGTCCAAACAGGTTCGACCTAAACTTCAATTGTACTCTTAATAGGCTCAACACATTCCTGGTATTACATTAAAAGAAAAAAACACGTCCAAAAATATAAATTGTCTTGTCTCTCTTACTTGCTGCTATTGCTACTGCTTGTGTACAGAATTTCAACAACTATAACTGCTGAATATTGTAACCGGGCCTTACCTCACGCTGCTGGCTGGCTATAGCGCTGCTGCTGCTACCAAAACTACTTTGCACTTAACCGTTTAATTGTTTGTATTCCAATTTCATCTGGAATGTAAAGTGCTATGGGTATGGGGACAACATCAAGACATCAGTAGGAGCTCACAAAGTAAATGTCTTCTGTCTTTTGGCTTTTTTTCTTTTACTTCTTTTAAGACATTTTTTTGCGCCGCGTCGTCTTTCGTCGCAATGTCACTTAAGAAGAAAAAAACATTAACTTGCTGCAGATTGAACTTGAAATAACAGAAAACAACTTAGAGTTCTTTTTTCCGACTCTTATTTGGCCATATCGCTTAGGATCACAATAATTAAATTTGGCTTAGATAAACTATCTAGGTAACTATCGCTGGCTGGGGGTACAGTTAGATATCTTTGTTTAATTAAATAAATTGTTGAAATATTTGAAGAAGTTCTACGGGTAAGTGACAGTTTTAATTGGCGTTTAATAGTTTTTTATTTGACGTTTATCAAATGTTTGAATGGTGTCTTCTCTGAAACCATAAAATGAAAGTCTAAGATCTTAAGATGGTCAACGTGGGGACTCTATCATTCATACAACTTCACACCATCAAGTTACTTTCTAAAAAATTTAATTCAAGGCCATGTGCTTTATGAAGACCCGTAATAAAAGGCTTATAAATATTAGGTATGTTCCCTGGTGGTTAATAACTTTAAAGCTCCTTTTAATCTTTATACTCAGTTCTTAGTTCACTCTGGTCTTATAATGCCTAATTATGATTGACTAAATAAACTTTGTCAACACTTAATCAAAATCATTCAAGCAAAATGTAAATTAGCTTATAATTTTACTTAAATCTCCCCTCGTGTCTTTTATGACATATTTACTACTACCGTATGTTTATAAAAGAACAACACAAATTATAGATTTCCTCTTTCAATATAATGCGGTTAAACATATAAACAAGTCTTATTTTACAATGACGACAATAATGAATGATCTCTTCGCAATCAAAAAACACACCTCTCTTAGAATGAGATGTTTATCACACTTTTGCAATGCGATCGCAGCGCCATTAATTTTAAATGCTGATATGTTGCTGCATCATTCTTGTTTAGCAACTTATCGAAAAAAAAACGGTGTTAAAGAGTATCCACAGTAGCGACGCGACGCGGACGATAAGTCTTGAACGTTGCGCCAAGTCATCGCTTCGCTATTGACCTCAAGTGAGACTAGATGTAACTACACCTTAAGACCGTGAAAAGACAGAAAGAGAAAGAAAGAAATATAGAAGCTTGATGCTGCATCAATATTCAACAATCTTTGACAGCTAAACAAACGTTACGGTTACGGTTGATGTTGTTGATTGATTTGTTTGCCTTTTATGTTAAATATAGGTTAATGTTGCCAGCATTGAAAAAAAAAACAGAAATAAATCAAAACAACACACAATTTTTCTTTAATTTGCTGTGCATGTATCTAATTTAAAATTTTATTAATATTATTTAACTGTTGCGGTGAAAATTGTTTCTGCAAACTTCAGACATCTTTGCTTATTTCTGTTTTGCTGCAAAATGTTGCCTGGTGCAAGTTTTTGTTTGTGATGATTCTAGAGCAAAAATTTTGATGATGTCTTATAGAAACAGGATTTTCGTTTTCAAAAATTATACTTGTACTTTTGTGTTTTGTTTTTTATCTCTATGAAAAGGTTAACATGATTGCGCGTTGACAGTTGATGTTAGCGCTGAAGTAGAGGAGCAGCTTAAAGTTGTTTGAACATAAAACCTGGTTTATAATCATTTTCCTACAAATGTTGCATCAGACGAGACCAGATCAGATTTAGATTTAGATTTTTAGATTGACTTGATTTAATATTATATGATTGACAATTGAGTTGATGTTGCTGCTAAAAACAAGTTGATTAAAATCAAGATTTTGAATCTTCGCAAAAGCTTGGTAATCTACTTTTAAGCTAGAACGGATTAATTGATAACTGGTTATTATTATTTATGATTTTATTGTTAAAAGTAATCCACCGTGTTCTAAGAAATGATATTTCTTCAATTAATATCATCATAACAAAGTTTTTCGCAACAAGAAGAACAGATACTGTCTTAACTGACCTAACATTTTTTAATGGATTTCGTTTAAAAAGAATTTATCACACACGCCTACTTTAATAAACTATACACCGTGAAGTGAAATTCGTTTAAAAAGTCAACAGTCATATGTCTTCAAGTCTTTCTCGATTAACATGTAAACTTCAAAGTCAAAACTCATTTCATGGTTCATCATAAAAATGGACAACCATATTAATTTTACATTACGATGAGATTTCATAAGTTTATAATATCCATTCATAATTAAATTTGCCAGAATTTAAACTAATGTTTCGTGAAATTGAGATATTAAAACAATTTCGGAAAGAATAGAAAGATTCGACTTGGGATGTTGTTATTTTTTTTATATTTTATTTTCATTTTGATTGATTAAGCTGCTGGTTGAATGAAGAGAAACAAAATTGTGGATTTTTAAACGAACAAAATTAAAAAAAATATATATAATTGTAGGAGACTTTGGGACGGCTCTTGTACTAGAATTGTTGTTCAAGTCTATAATTCTTACCATAAGATATGAAACTTTAAAAATTAATATTTAAAATGATTAATATGACAAATAAAGGATTAGAAAAAACTTACCTGAAATTCAACCCTACTCTAATTTAAGCTCAACAAGTTGCCAATACATTAAATTTTGAATATTGGAAACGCTTTAGCAAGACACTATTTTTTTTTTATTCAAAGAGATGATGATATATTTAATCATAGAAAATATGAAGAATTTCCTAGAGAAAGCTTTAAGATCAAGAATTGGTTTGCTATTTTTTGTTTGAAGACGTGAAATTTTTTCGAGGAAATTTTTCACAAAGTTAAAAAGTGTAGTAAAGTAACGCATCGTTTAAACCGCACCGAATATTAAATTTTAATAGATTAATTCAAGGATTGGCAATTCATCGAAATTTTGATTACTGACGGTTAAAAGCCGTTGGTAAGCCGGTTAAAAGGCATTGATAAGTCTGTTAAAAGCATTAGATGAGCCGGTTAGAAGCCGTTGATAAGTCGGTTAAAATTAGTTGATGAGCTGTTGATAAGTCGGTTAGAAGCCGTTGATAAGCCGTTGTTAAGCCGTTTAAAAGCTATTAATAAGCCGGTTAAAATCCGTTGAGAAGACGGTTAGAAGCCGTTGAGAAGTCGGTTAGAAGCCGTTGATAAGTCTTAGAAGCCGTTGGTAAGCCGGTTAAAAGTTGTTGATTAGCCGGGTAGGAACCGCTGATAAGTCGGTTAGAAGCAGTTGATACGCCCGCCAGTTGAAAGCCGTTGATAAACATTACCAGCCAAAAACAAGTCAACCTAGGCCACATAACCAGAAAGTAACAGCCAAAAATCGAAGGAAACCTACCAAAGAAGCAATAACCTAAAGACCAGCCCTTTTTACAAGTTAGCAGACTATCATTGCTTAATCAAGAAAATTAATATTCTTTAGTATTATTTTAAGTTTCATGAAATTAAAGTCATAACAAAGAATCAAATTAGAGTCATACCAAAGAAAAAATCTCTAAAGTTTTACCTTATTTAATTTATAAGTCGGTTAGGAAATGTTGAGAAGTCGGTTAAAATCCGTTCATAAGCCAGATAAAAGCAGTTGATAAGCCAATTGAAAGCCGTTGATAAACATTACCAGTCAAGTACAAGTCAACTTAGGCTACAGAAACAGAAAGGAACAGCCAGCAGTCGTAAAAGACCTACCAACAAAATGATAACCTGAAGACCCGCGTTTTTGGCAAGTTAACAGACGTTAATATTATTTCGAATTTAATGAAATTAAAAAGACAAGTTCTAAGGCATTTTCCTCTCCATTTACAAAAAAAAAAAGTCAGCTGAATTTTAAAGTTTCTCTTACTTAAGTCCAAAAGTTTTTTTTTTTTTTTTTAAATTCGATTTGAAATATTCCATAAGTTTGTATTTTTTGTTTGTATTTTCAAAGTACTAATGTTTAATTTGATTCAGAACTTCAAAATTTCTAACTATCTAATCAAATATAAAATATGTGCAGAATTTTTAAGTATTAAAGAAATTGGTATGCTTTTTTCTAGTTAGATCCATTTGTTACGTAAGTAATGTCATTTCTTAGCTCAAAGAAACAGCGGTTAGCAAGAGTAATTCATGTACTTTGTTTTGCTCTCAAAAACCGTTAAACCGATTTTTACCGCCTTTTACTCAAAAAAGCCCTGTTGACATAACGCTGATTTCTTCAGATTATGTCAATGTCATCAGCATATGCGAGACTTTTAAAAGATTGGTGCCCTTACGAAACTGGAAATAACTCTATACAGTTTTGCCCAGTGCCCTGTGGATGCTGTCATATGCGGACTTAAAATCGGTGGAAAGATGATAGATTTCGATTTGATTTTCTTGGGTCTTACCACGATCTGCAGTAATGTGAATATTTGATCGATTATGTACTTTGCTTGTCTAAAACCACATTGATAAGGACATATCAGGTTGTTGACGATGGGCTAAACACATTATGGCAGAGAAGAATTTAATAAGCGATGTTAAGGAGACTAGTTGGTGCAATTTAAAGTCTTCTTTTTTCAGTATCAGCAAAACAATACTGAGGTTTCATTCATTGGGCATGCTTTTTTCCGACCATACCCTACAGATAATTTGGCGCATGCTTTTTGTTTTAACTCGACATTCAAAACATTACTCCAGCAGCCCTGTTAGACTTCAGCTTAGATATAAAATCTTTACTTCGTCTAAGTCGGGATGACTGGATTGTTAGCCTTAGTCGTCTTTATTGAATGGATCATCCTGCCTGACAGCGAAATTCGGTTCGTCGTCGTCGCCGTTATGCAATGTACAGAAGTAGTTCTTCAATACCCTCAGTTCTCTTTGCAGACTTCGGTTGGAGATTAATGCACTTGTCAATTTCATTTTACCTGCTCATAAAAATTTCGAACTTCATTTCAGCTTCTGAACCTTTCAACATCTTCGACTGACGGTTCTCATTTTCTCTCCTTTTCCTCCTGAAAAGGCAGTGTTCCTCTCTCCTCTTCTGCTCATAGAGCTCGCTACGCTAGTAGCTCTTGTCCTTCTATGATACCAAGCAATTATAATTTTTTGTAGATGAAGTAGTTTGCTCTTTACCAAAAACACATTATTGAAAGCTTTTAGAAACCTGAAACCTTCTTAAACTAATAGCAAGTTCGTATATGTTCCTATGGGTTTCAGATTTTGTTGACTTAACTATCGCCTTTTGATACAAATTTTTATTGCATTTAGAAAAAAAAATCAGATCTTTTATCTTCTATTCAACTGTTATGAAAAATCAAGAGCAATGTAAAGCTTTTATGTTAAAGTTTATAAACTCTTCATGTGTGTGGTGTAACATTATACAAATGACGTTATTTTATACCGAAATCATGAGAAAATTAAATTTCACAATGCAATGTAACATTTAGTTTTTGGATTATGAGAAACTTATTTCTATATATTTAAGAGAACTTGCTTCTTTTTATGGTTGCTTGCCCTTTGGCGCATCAACTTATACTCGTATTTAACAATCTGAGAAGAACATTAAAATGCAATAAAGTTTTCTTTTTTTAATTTTAAAATAGAATAAGTGTGTAAGGGTACCTGTGTACCTGTATACTGATTAGAAGAAGAACATTTTTATAACTTTTTAATTGAACGGTAGATTTTAATTAATGTGCCATGGGAGCTTCTAAAATATAGAACAATATTTTTTCCCATCAGATTTTTGTCACAGCAAAATTCGTTAATAAAATTTTATAAGATTCACAGAATAAATGATGTGAAGAAAATAATAAAGTCTTAAAAATAATTAAACTCTAAAATGTTTATATCTTAACGACATCTATGGTTACATTGCCCTGATGTCTTTCTAACAAATAACTTATAAATTTACTTTATATGTTATTTTCTTTAAATAAATAAATAAATAAATAAATAATAAAGTCTATTTTTGAATAGGTGCAATTTTGTTGGATATACATATGTACACTCCGCTCCACTTGAATAGAAACAAACTTTTTTCTTACTATCAGAACGCGTAGCACTTTGGTAAATTTATAAATTCACCTCTTTGTTTTAGTTTCTATAAGAGGAATCTATTGGAAATTTAACTGCATGTTCAGAATATTTAAGGAAAATACCATTAGGTTATTTTTTACCACTTCTCTAATTGCTTCATTAAAAAAAAACTGTTTTTTTTTGCGCCACTTGAATAGAAATAGTGTGCGTTTTGTTTCTATTGGTTACGGTTACGACAAAAATTCTTATTTTAGTGATAGAAATTAAGATTAAAAGCATTAATTGTTCGATCAAAAAATGGGCCGCCGAAAACCATTAAACCTTGCAGAAAAGGCCAAAATAGAAGTATACGCGGAAAACAAGCTTCCCCTACGCACAATTGCCAACAAAATAGAAAGAAGTGTGAAAATTGTTTGGTCGTACCTTATAAATAAAGACAGCTATGGAACAAATATGAAGGGCAGGCAAACAAGAGCCACAACAGAAGCAGACAAAAGAAAGATTATTAGGCTGGCCTCCAATTCAAGCGAATCTGCTGCTAAAATCACGGCGAAGAGTGGTATTGCAGCTAGTCTTAACACTATTAGACGTGTCATTCGTAGGTCACAACATTTGAAGCGCCTTAAATTGACGAAAAAACCACCATTAAATCCCATACGACGACAAAATAGAATAGATTTTTACAGAAGGAATATGACGTGGAAGGAAGAGTGGACAAAAGTGGTATTTTCTGACAAAAAAAAAAAAAAATTTAGATGGCCCGGACGGGTATAATTTCTATTTTCATGACATGAGAAAGGAACCAAGGCTTTTGGAGCGCCCGCGCCACCATAGCCGAGAAGGCGGTGTAATGGTGTGGGGGCAATTTCCTGGTTTGGAACAGTTGATTTGGAGTTTCTCACGTTGAAAATGACGGCAAACTCCTACAAGCAAATATTGCAAGAAGCTTTCCCTAAGGTTACCAATGTATTTGGACCAATACCATGGACTTTTCAACAAGACAACACGCCAATCCACAACGCAAGGATCATTAAAAGTTGGATAGCCGAGAAAGGGAGCGTTCAAGTAATACGTAACGCAATTTGGGGGGGGAGGGGTCTCGTAAAACGTTACGTTGCGTTACAGGGGCGGAGGGGGTCTTTCTTAAAACACGTTACGTAACATTGTAACATTAAAACTATACCAAGGATAAAATCTGTAACATACTTTTTTGCGACTTTAGGGTAAAAATTGTCACTTGAGTGTTACGTAACGTTTAGAGAGTGGGTGGGGGAGTAGAGAAAAACGTTACGGTGTGTTACAAGGGGAGGAGGGGTGGGGGGGTTTCAAACAAATTCAAAAATTGCGTTACGTAATACTTGAACGCTCCCAAAAATGTTACCTTACTTCAATGGCCACCGTACTCCCCGGACCTAAATATTATAGAAAACGTATGGGGATGGATGGTTTGTAGAGTGTACGACTCTGGACGACAGTATGATGACAAAGAATCACTTACTGCTGCTATCAAAGAGGCATGGAGTGCAATTTCACTAAATTACTTAAAACAACTGTATGATTCACTTCCCAACAGGGTTTTTGAAGTTATTTCAAATAAAGGTGGTAGCACACATTATTAAAATATCATTTTAAATAAAAAAAATACCCTCTTTACTGCATTTTTTCAATTTGTTTCCTTATTTAAGCGAATGTTTCTATTCAAGTGGCGCAAAAAAAAAAACAGTGTTTTTAATGAAGTAATTAGAAAAGTGGTTAAAATAAGCTAATGGTATTTTCTTGAATTATTCTGTCTATGTAGTTTTATTTGCAATAGATCCATCTTATAAGAACTAAAACAAAAAGGTGAATTTATATATTTACCAAAGCGCTGCACGGTCTGATAGTAAAAAAAAAGTTTGTTTCTATTCAAGTGGATCGGAGTGTATATAAACAGATTATTGACGAGAATTGTAAAATTAACAAAAACAATATCTTATATGATTATATTGTTTCATTAAAAAACACTTAAATTTGTTTGTTTTATCTCTTTTCAGGTAAGATTTTTCAAATGGATGATAAGTTAATGGGTAAGAGCATTTAATTATCACTGGTCGACAAAATTACGCGTTTTTTTTCTGTCCCGAAAACAAAGGATTAAATTATCAATTCGAATGTTGTTTTAAAATTTTTCTATCACATTAGGTTTTTAAAAAGTGCCCATTTAAAATGCTAAAAACAATCACAAAATCGGGGTTTTAAACTCTAAATATCAGTAAATTGTATGATGTTTTTGCAAATTACAAAACTTTCTCTTCTCTTCCCACTAGTTATGAGTCTCCATTTCATACTTTCATAGTTTTAGAAAATGCATTTTGTACTTAATTTGAAGTGCTGATTTTGAATTACAACTTAAATTTTAATTACATATTTGCTCAAGTTTTAACAATACCCGTTTTAAACATTATTTTTATATTTTTTAATATATTTCAAAAACTTGATATAATAGAATTGTGTAGACATCAGAGTCGTTACAAGAACAAACTTTCTTTTAAACCGTTTTTCCTTTTTCTGTTAAACCCTTTTTTAGCATAAATGGCTTAGCATTTCTTTCAGATTTTTATAAAACAGTTGAAATTTAACAACTTGTGAAGGTTTTTGAATATTATATGTAATAATATAAATATTTCAACTGAAAATTGAAGAAAAGGATTATAGATTTGAAAAACCATCACGGACTTTATTGAAAAAAAGTTACTTCATATTATTTAGATAGCTTCAAAAAGCCTTGTATACGTGTTTTTTTAATTTTAAAAAGTAATATCTCAAAAATCTAACGTGATACATTAACATTGAAGAAGGATTTCAATTAAGGCCATCAAAACCCATTTGAAAGTGCAATTTTATTGTTAGTTAGAAAACCTTGTCGCCGAACGTTATCGCACTTATTTAGTATTATAAAATTGCTTCATGCGATTTTCATTTCAAAGTTCTTTTGTTACGAAAAAATTAACAATCTTCAATAACCTTTAGTATTTTCCAAGAAAATTTGTTGTTTGAAAAGTGGAAACGATATTGTTGTATTCAATCATTTTTTTGTTCATTCATTTTTATTCATAAAACCTTTTTAAGCAAATTAAAATTTGTAGTTGATATTTCCGAGAAGAAAATCATTCGAGGCAGTAAATTTACTCACAGAAAAGAAAACCTAAAGATATCAACTAAAAAATAAAAGCTGTTTCTCAGAAAGAAATTATAAGAATGCTTTGAATTTGGAATATAAATGAGTTAATTTTATTTGGCTTCAAGCTTTAAGCTTTTTTTTTGGGGGTGAGTCAAAAGGTGCTGATGTTGAAATCAAATGAATTTGGATTGACCAACCGAAGCATACGGGTCAGAGGTTTGTTAAGGCCATAGGAGGTATAATGAGTTGATAAATGGAAGAAGCGAGGGTGTCGAAGCTTGCAGGTGTTAGTGCTAAAAGAAATGGAATTATAGAGAGAGCAACTTACTTACTTACTTAAGGTGGCGCTACAGTCCTGTGTGAACTAGGGCCTCACCCAAAAAACTTCTCCATGAATTTGGAATATAAATGAGTTAATTTTATTTGGCTCTGGATTTTTTTTTTCTGCTGAAAATTTCAACAAAATTTCGAAGAAACAGTATTTATATTTAAATTATTTGTGAAAAGGTTAAAATAGTATACGAATGTTAAAGCTTTAGAGTTGTTTTTTAATAAATATAATTCTTTAAGGCTTTAAAGCAGAAACACAAACAAATATTTATTTCACTCTGTTTGAATTTCAGCAGCTAATTTTGATTCTCGGAGATTCTGAAGAATTGTAAAAAAAAATGTCTGGTATTCTTTTTAAAAAAATTCGTTTGCATTTTTCACATTTAAATGTTTAGAAATACAAAATTGAACTCTGCTTATGTTAAAGTTTGCTAACGTTTTTTTTTTTTTTGGTAACCTTAAAGTGAAAATTCAAGATATCGATTCCTTAAAATTGTCTGAACAAGTTTCAAAATGCATAGTCAAAAAAAAAAGTGTGTCAAAATTATTGGAATGTGTCAGTTATCATGTTTTTAATAATTGATTTGTCGTTTTTAACTTCTCAAAGGAAGTTATTGCAATCGGTTCGATTTATCGAATTGAACATTTTGATACTTCTCGATTTTTTAAAGGACCTTAAATTCATGTGTTTGGGTGATATATTAAAATACCTTTAGAACAATTTTCTAGGACATGAAATGTCGTTTCAAATGTGGGGAACATTTTTAAAAGAACCGAATTGACAGTTTTGTTATTACAAAGAATATAAACCTTTAGAAAAAAAAAAAACTAATAAGAATTGATAAAAATTGACTTTAGTCTCAAATATCTGGGAAACGAGGATAAATATTGATTTCAAACTAATATCATTTCATACAAACTGTTATTGCAGATATTTGGTAATTTTTTTTTTATAAAAATCCAATTGACAGTTTTTCTTACAGAAAATAAAAACCTTTACCTAAGTTTATTTAACTTCGCGATTATCTTGACTCAATCTTCAATCTTTAAAGCATACTTTTTAAAGTTCTCTTAATAACACCAGGTTAAAGAAAATATTATTTGCATAAAGGCACCAATGGGAAGTTATCAGTGTGAGTCGTATACCAATCTCTTTTTTCCAGTATCTTGAACTGATCACTATGTTTCTTCGATATAGTAACTTTGACTCCAGTGCAGATATAATCACAATGTTATGAATTCGCCTGTACTTGAGAGCGTAAATGATTTTTAATCAATCTTTGTTCTCACCCGTGTAGGAATCAGAGTCCTCAAATATATTACAACACATACATTCGCTAGTTCGGGTGGCATCCCCGCTATTATTCCAAGGAGGTGTTCTTCAACGCTGAAAAAAACCACTGCGTTAGCTTTTTCATCTATTCTATTCTTCAGGTCTCATTCCGATAAAAAGGAAAACAGCATTTGTCCAGCTCATACCCAAAAAAGCAAAATCTTCATCCCTTTCGAATTTTCGACCGACCACACTTATGTCCCTTTTTTTCAAGGTCAAGGAACCGCTGTTTAATAATCAGCTCAAGAAAAATCTCGAAGACCGAAGTCTTCTTAATGTCTCCGTACTGCCGGATTTCGTAGCACTAGATCCACTGGTGATCTAATGGTTCATCTCACTGAACAGTTAAACAAATCCGTAAATCGTTTAGGAGAAAGTAAGAATATTGCTCTTAATATTTCAAAAGCATTTGATAGAGTTTGGCACTAAGCTTTCTTATCGAATTTATTATTGGATGGGTTTAATTCTGAAAACCAAATAATAAATGCTAGTGTGCCACAAGGCTATGTTCTATCTCCGACACTCTTTATTAATGATCTTTTGTCCGAAACTTGTAATAGCTAGTTCCATTAGCTTTTTATATTCTTATTTAGGTTCACAACCCTGCTATTCGAATATGAATTTTCAACGGCAATGTATGATAAGCTCATTAAATTCTGACCTAGACATCTTAATAGTAATATAAAATCTAGCAGAATTTGATGCGTCGAAAACTCAAAGCTGCTTACTGTCGTTAAAAGACATGCCTATCCACGAATGGCACTTTCATCAAGGAAGCTAAAAACCTTGAAATTCTCGGTATGTTTATCTTCAACCACCTCTTGTTTCCTTGTTTCAATCGTACTGTCAAGTACAGGGATTCGTCCTTAAGCCGTAATGCACGAATGTGGAATGCTTTACCACACTCTGCATTTCCCAGTCATTGCAATATATACATGAATTCATGTGCACCGACACCTCCTTTCAAACCAACTCCCCCTTTTCTAATGCTCACACTGTGACTTCGCATGAAAAGGATATCAAAGAATAAAACTCTAATATCAATTAAAAAAAGGTCTCGAAGTATAGATAAAACATTGCTTTTTTATTGATGATTCCTTAACCTTTTTTCTTATACCTCTAGACTACAAAAATTTCCATGAATGGAAGACATTCTAGGAACAGCCATTCAAAGAAAGAAAAAAAAGTAAAACAAATTACTTTGATCTTGTTTAAAAACTCCGCATGCTTATAAAAAAAGTCACAATTAAATTCAACCTTTTTTGATTTTATTCAAACTGAATAATAATTATTGAACAATTTTTCATGCTAAAGGAACAACACTCGTGCTTAAAATAAACAATAAAACGAAAATAAAAGAAAGGAAAAATAAAGAAAACACAAGAAATGTGGTGATCAATGATCTGCAGCGTGAGTCGACATCGGCGACATGGAAAACGTGTGCCAAATGGACATTAAAGTCAATTAAACCGAAACTATTCCACTATGTCCGTAAGTCCGTCTGTATCGTCGCGTCGGTCGTCGATGTCTTTGTTGTTGTTGGTGATGTTCATTCACAACATCATAGCGTCAGAAGACCATAAAGGCAAGGGTCGTTTTTTAGATCCATCTACCTCTTTGAAGTGGTTCTTGTTTTTTTTTTGACGGCGGCGGCGGCGCGGTGGGAAAAAGGCCTGTTTGAGTTGAGTTTTACACCGAACCGAACCAAGCCCATTTTAATGGATTTCAATATACACTGCAGAGGGTAGAATCGATCTCCGCAAAGACAATCCAAAAACGGTCAAATTCATCTTTCTTTTTTCATTTTGAACCCGCCCCTTAAAAGGAAACCTAGAGGGCAAAACTATGTTTCTTTGTAGAGGAGAAGAGAATAAACAACCAAATCTTGAAATCGTGATTCGTGACAGTTTACAAAGGGGATTTGTGTGATGGTTCGCGCGCCTGGCTAGGTTTTTTTTTTTTTTTTTAAGTTATAAACGCACGAATTCAATTTTCCATTCGGAATGACGATCACGAACTAGATTCGTCTCACGTCGCGTCGCGTCGGTTGTCGGTATAGTAGTTCTGTTGTCTGTTGTCTTTGTCGCCATCATTCATTTAATGTTTTGTCTATTTTCATGTCTATGACGTTGAACTATCCTTGTCCAATGTCCATGTCCATCCTGTTCCGGACGTGAATTGTTTTCTTTTTGATTTTGATTGTTTGGGGTACAGAGGTGGATTAATTGAGTCCAGAAACTGCTTAAGGCTCTTCAATTTATATCTTCTTGAACATTTATTAAAAAATGCCTTTTTGCGGAGTTCAGCCGTGATACAATATGATTTTGTTTTAGTTTTTGGTCAAATCAAATAAATTTTACAAATCCGTGGAATTTTTACATACTCTTAGTTCGGGATCAGGGGTTTCCTGCAGCAATAAACGGCTTGAAAATATAAAAAGTTTTCCAATGAATTTCAAATATTCCCCTATTTTGAAAGCTGTCACTTTTGAAGCTGTCATAGGTAAAAACTCCATCAATTTGAATTTGATGACTTAGATTATTTAAAAGGTAAATAACTGATAAGTAAAAATAAAAAGAATAGGTCCTAACTGACTACCTTGTGGGATGCCTTAATTTTTGCTTTGATTTTGTTTAATTCAAAAACCTTTAAAAAAGTTTACATTAAGATTTATTGGACATAAGTAATTGGCTACCCAAAATAAATGACATTTTTGAACACTGAATCATCAATAGGTACTTTGTCTATTTGCTGACTTTTTTTAATCCGTTTATTTACCTGCTAGAAATAACATTTATAGGACTCTCTTGGATATTGAATATAGTTGATATCAGGGAATTACAACTCAGTATAGTTAATAAAGCCCAAAACTATACTTTGAGCTGATTTTAGTAAAGCTTTTGATTGGGTGGATAATTCCACTTAAATATACATACTTATTGGGTTTCCATTCTACTCTTCTTGATTGGCTCGAATCTTAACACTTAAGAAATAACACTTTTTCGAGATCTATGCAATGTAGCCTAGGTGTTACTCAACGGAGCTATTTAGGTCCGCTTCTCTTTAATATTTTTATAAATAATATACACTACCGGTCAAAAGTTTGAGACCACCTCTGAAATTTGAGAAATATCGAGTTTTAACCCCTAAACTGAAGTTTTAGGAAAAAAGTTAATACGTGAAAAAAGTGAAGAGCATGTCTAGTTGTAAATGATAGAAAAATATAAACTAGTTTTGTACTAAACATAAATTATTTATTTAAAAAACCAATAAAAGCTCTAAATTGAGTTTTCATCAAAAAACCCTCCTTTAAATTCAATAATTTTTTTTTACAATTCTGGGCAATCTTCTTACAAGGTTTTGTATTTTTTCTTGTGGAATATTATTCCAGCAATTTTGTAAAGTTTCCCAAAGAGCAGATTCCGATGTTATGTGGTGATTCCGGACATTTCTGTCAAGCTCTTCCCATAAGAGCTCAATGGGGTTAATATCTAGAGAATGCGGTGGCCATACCATTACTTTTAGAATTTCCTCATCTTCTTTTTGTTTCAGGTATCCCCGGCAAAGTTTTGAAGTGTGTTTCGGGTCATTGTCTTGCTGGAATACAAAACCTTCACCGATTAATCGGAGTCCAGATACCAAAACGTGGTCTTCCAATATCGTTTTATAGACTTCTTTATCCATTCTTCCGATCACTCGTGCTAGATCTCCTACTCCATCGAAGAAAAAACATCCCCACACCATTACTGAGGAGGTCGCTAGGTATCCGGATGATCCGGTAATTTGAATTGGGCACCCAACTCAGGCTGATCATTGGCACCGGCAGTTTAATACCTTATTCCTTAATTCAGCCCGATTTTAAGGGAGAAATAAATTGAGGTGTCAACTAATGTTGTTAATATACTGCTGACATATACGAGATAAGGTTTAGGTCCGTAGCCAGCAATGAAGAGAGCAGGAAGGAACACAGAAGAGTGAAGCGTTGGGAAGCTGTTTCGCTATACCATCTTGGAAGGTAAGTTGGTGACATCAGCCGACTTCTTTGCTTATCTGTATGGAAGGAGGTATGGATAGTGAATGGGTAAAGGATATGGAGCGTCCTTTGATGTCTGTTCTTATCTAGAGAAAGTTCTCGAGAATCATTGACCCTACTCATCTTCTAAAACTCTGAAAGTTCGCGCTCAAGTAGAAGAGTTTGAATTAGTCAACACAGTTATCTGCTAATTGCATTTGAAAACTTAGATTAGAGAGGCGTTTTGTAAAAACGTGCTGATTTCAAAAGATAATTGGGAATAAAACGAGTCCGAGAATTTGCTTTATAACAGAAGAATTTATAGCTTAAATAAGTAAATTTCCTGGCAAGTTCATCAACTGATTCATCAAATTAAAATACATTTTTCAATGTGCATCATGAGAAATAAGACTGCTTTTCAAGTCCGAAACAATCGATAAATTTCTTGACCACGTCTTGTGATAATCATACAACAGATTGAAAAGTTTCCAATTTTTTTAAAATATTATATCATATCCTCATCATTTAAATTCGCAACAGTTTTCACCTTATTAACAAATAATGTCTTCGTGTTATCTATGTAAATCTAAGGTTACAACCATCGCAAAAAATATCCTCAAGTGAATACATAATACTTCGGGTTATTTATTTAAGTTTACGTCTATTTCAGCTTAAATGACCCTCACCTTCCTCAAAAAACTTAAAATTCAAAACTCATATTTTTTTAAAATAATTTTTTGATCAAAAAGTGCAGATAAAACAAATCCATTTGAGAACCTACGTTTTGACTTTATGAATGAATCAGAATTGAAGAGTAATAGAATTATCAAATCTCATCACGTATCCCAATAAGTCTAAAGTTGATATGCAAAACAACATATTGTGGCATATGCTAAATGCATACTGCTTTGTGTATGACACATTTTGTGGTTTATAATTATGTACGAATATTATGTTTGTTATTGAATTAACATTAACACCCCGATTTAAATTATTGTTCTCTATTCTTTTAGAAGACTTCACCATTGACTTTTATTGGTTGGTTTGTTTTCATAAAACTTTCCATTCATGACTTAAAAGGCCGAGGCTAACCCAACCGCAATTAGTTAATTGCTGATCTTATCTTCATCAAGCAAAGTGTGAATAATTGGAAGCACGTGCTTTTCTTCCAAGAGGTGTAATCGGTTTGAAACTATTGGAAAAAAAAGAGCTCAAGAACCCAAGCAACGGAAGGATGAGTTAAGCCTGCAAAAAGAAACTCGTTGACTTTCACGATTTCTTTGAAACCTCCTAAATTTAACCTGTTCGATGCAATTTGTGGGGAAATTGAGTTTGTAGTTGTAATAAATTTGTGTAATAAATATTATTTGTAGGGTTTTCAGATAAGATTTTACATTTTGATATTAAAATATTTAAAAAAGGAGTATTTTTGAGAGAAATCAATGGGTCTTTAATTTTTGTAAAGAGAAAAGTATGCCATAGAAGACGATATCAAGTAAATGGCAGCCACGGTTACGATTGTAGCACCATACCCTTTTCATGAAACTTTCTTGAATTCTATCTTTTAGTTCCTGACTCGGATTTAGTTGGTGAACTGTATGATCGCCGAAATTTCCACCATTTTGGAAATAAATTTTAACAATTTAAAATAACATAGCAGCTGTCGCTCCGCTCCGCTCTCCCCTCCACATTTTTCTAACTGTTCGAGATCCCTACTGCTATTTTTATAGACAGGTATCTTTGAAAAACGTTCCTATATGTCTTTTCATGTAAGATTTAATAAAATAAAAAGAGGCTGGGATGCGACCCACACTGATAACTTCCCATCCCATCCCGTCTGTCGATTTGTCTTGCTTAAAAGTTTTTCTATATGTATCAATTTTTACCAAATTTGCGTACTATTTTGTGTAGATTTTATTTTTTTATGAAAAAACGGACTGTTGGATTTTTATATCGAATGATATATGAATATCGAAAACAATATTTTCTGTGAAATAAAATAAGTTTGAAGCCAATATTTGTAATTTTTGAAAAGCTATTTGAGTCGAAATTCAATTTTTACCAAGTTTTAGCATTGTTTTTTTTTTAGGTTTTTATTTTTTGTAAAAAAAACTGTCAATTCGATTTTTCACAAAATTTTATCGAATGTTGAAAACAATATTTCTTATAAGTTAAAATTAGTAAGAAGCCATTATCTCAAATTTTTTAACTGCATTTTCTATCTCTGGATCGTCAAGCTCTGATATCAAAGGCTTTATTGAATTTATATGAAAGATATTTGAGTCGAAAATCAATTTTTACCAACTTTTGTTAAATTTTTTTTAGGTTTTTAATTTTTTGTACAAAAGCTGTCAATTCAATTTTTTTCAAAATTTTACTGAATGTTGACAACAATGTTTTTTGAAAGATTAAAGTAATTTAAAGCCAATATCTCTAAGTTTTGAAAAGATATTTGAGTCGAAAATCAATTTTTACCACCTTTTATAATTTTTTTTAGGTTTTTATTTTTTGTAAAAAAACTGTCAATTCGATTTTTCTCAAAATTTTTCAGAATGTTGAAAATAATATTTCTTTTAAGATAAAAAAAAGTTTGAAGCCTTAATCTCAAGTTTTTGAAAAGATATTTTCGTCGAAATTCAATTTTTACCAACTATAAGTAAATTTTTTTTAGGATTTTATTTTTTATAAAAAAAACTGTCAATTCGATTTTTCTCAAAATTTTATCAGATGTCAAAAACATTATTCTTCGTTGCACAAAATTGTTTTGGAGATGAAATCATATTTTGGTCGTAAAATTTTCGAGGTGACAAATTTTGTTTTCAGTTTTTTTGATTTATAAAAAAAATCGTTAATTAAATTTTTTTCCAAAAATATAATTGTTTTGTATTACGTTACAATATATATTATAAAATTTAATTCAAGTCTCTAGCATCATTGGTTCATGAGATATTTAGGTTTAACCAATATTTTCACCTTTTTTTTTAAACTGCTATGGTAAAAAAACCACCAACGCAATTTTCTTGAGAGCCCTTTCTGCATCTTTCTGCCTTATTATCTGTATAACAAAATTTATTTGAAGTCGATATCTCTTCTGGTTCGTGAGCTATGAACGACGAAAAAAACGTCGCGAATGTTCGGACGTACGAAAATCTTTTATTTCGACTCTAGGGACCTTAAAACGTCGAGAAATGTCAAAATTTTCAATTTGACAAATCGGACCCATTACAATAACTTCCTATGGGAAGTTAAAAAAAAATTACTGTTTAAAGTGAAAATATATGGTCAAACATTAATTTTTTATAATAATTTGTTTAAAAAATTAAAAAAAATGGAGTGCACAAAAAAATTTTTTTATAGTTTAAAAAACAATATCCCACATCGATCATATTAATTCATTCAATATAACTCTAATCCGAGGTTTTACGGTTTTGAATGCTCCAGGCACTCCACTATCAGTCTGTCGCAAAAATATAGATTGGAATCAGTTATTGGAGCACTAGTTCAAATATGCGAATTGTACTCCAGTTTTGAATAGATAAAAGGTTTCTAAAAAACATACCTAGAACTGTCCTCGATACTAATAACATATGTATTTGAAAAGTTTAAAGTATTGTCGTCATCGAAACAATCGAATAAGTTAGAAGTTTCAGACCAATAATCATTTTAAAAAATAAGTAACAGTGTCGAAAACAAAACGGAGCCCTGTGGCACACCAGAATATCAGAATTAAACTCGTCCAAACGTCTACTTCTACTTTAAGGTGCTAAAGTTATTTTTTAACCCAATAAAATATTCACCGATACCAAATGAACGCATTTTAGAGATTGGTTCTTTAGCCGTACTACGCGAATGTGGAATGCCTTACCACAATCTGTTTTGAGTTTGCGCTTTTTATAAAACAAAATACAAAAATCTTAATTTCTCCAAAACAATTTAAATCATGAGATCATCACTGCTATACAAATCATATAGCAGATTTTCAACATATGTCATGAGCTAAAAATTGAGCAGCGTTTCCGTGATGTTGGAAAAAAGAGGAGAAGAAAGGAGGATTAGGAAGAAAAGAGGGAGGGCAGATGGAAAAGCCACGAGTATGAAAGATGATTCGTTCCATAAAATCGTTTACAGGAAGTCTCATGGCAATCTTTAGTAGCGTAGTAGCGTCGAAGTAACAACAAACTGCTTTCAGCAAATTCGAAAAGGAAAGAGGGTGATATGGTGTTTCGTACGTTTTTTTTTTTTTATTATAAAGGACGAAACATTTTTTAAACTTTTGAGACAGTGTAGTTTTTTTGCTGTAATTTCTGATCGTGTAAAAATTTGGTTTGTCTTATTTATGTGACCGTTGAAGTTCTTTCTAGCTTGTTAGAACTTTTTAAGGGTTTCCTCAGTGGGGTTACCTTTACGTAGGAACATGCAGTTCAAATCAAATCATAAGTTTTTCTTGCGTTTAATAGATTCTTATTGCACAAACCACTAAGTATTTAATCATAGTTTTAAAATGTGTTGTTAATTTTTGACTTGAAACTTCTTGACAACCAGCATAACGCCATTTTCAATTCTGTATATTTTTGACTGTTAAACAAAATCCTGTCCTGAAAAACATTCTTCATCTGGTAAAATAATACATAAAAACCGCCTAAACTTAACAATAAGAGACTTAAAAAAAAAACTTAACTTTCATACCGAATGTTGTTGAAAGCAACTCCTTACATTAGTTATTTTACTTAACAACTTTTTTCCAGAGTTTAAGTAGTTTCCTTTTCTTCGAATCTCTATCGCTAGCTACTTAAGTCTTGTTTGTTTTTATTTTTTCTTGTTTACATAACTAATTATATGTATGAGTATTATACGCGAGAAAGCAAAAGTATGAAACTTAAATAGCACCAACTAAACAGTCAACTTCTCATCTCTTCTCCCTAAAAAGTCTATGATACTGGTATGCCACTTGAAGAAGTGATGCAAGTCCAACAGCATCATCATCATCATAGGTATACCCACTTCCACCCATCATCATCATCATCAGCAATCCAAAAGAAACTTAAACCACAACAAGTATGCACTCCAACTTAAACTCCAAATGAGTAGAGCCGTCCTTATGGTAAAGTCTGGTGATGTCTTAATCAAATTGTTACTGGCTCCATGCATTTTGATGATTTGAACGCAGAAAGAGGCTCTACTTGTGAAGATCTTTGCAAATTTTACGTTTTTACACAACACAACCTAGGTATAAGTACTTTCTTTTTGGCGTGATGGCTATCCACGAAGTGAATTCCAATTTTGTTCATTTCCATTTCACGACGACGATGATGATAACAACAATGTTGTCTCTGTCTGTCTGTCTGTTTAGCTTCCCGTCCGCCCATCTGTTCGTAACTATCTTTCGAACTTCAACTAACGACGGCGAACAACGTTTAACTCTAGATAAGCTTTGAATCTAAGAAATTTTCAATATAATTGTAGTGGAGGTGGAATTTTTAATGACCATTAGGAGAGTAATAACAAAACATACAAAAAATGTTTCCAGACACGATTTGTCTCAATCTCCCCTTTGCAACTTTTTTTTTGTTGTTATATTTTCTTATTTTTTCCAAAACAATACATAACACTCACTTTACAAGAGTGTTCCGTTATATATACAGAGATATACCGTTAAACTGTTATTATTTTTAAATTAAACGAGTATCCAACAAGAAGGGGGGACTGAAGACCCCCTTACTCTATTAGCAACAAGTTGCTGATTTCAGCAGAAATCCGGAACAACACCTCGAATTAGGGATATTTTGCATTGTTTATTCACCGTACATAGAAAACTACTCTACGGTTTTTTAACATAACACAACAAATTTTGTTGTTGTTTTTTACTTTGTTTTTATTTTTAATATGCACTTGGACTTGAACTGTAATAATGGAATAAACTTCATTAAACTATGTATACACACTATCTCGTCGTTGTGGTATGATAAAATGTTTGCTTTTGTTTTGAGGCAACATAACGAGTATTTAGGTGGCAGGCATATCTTACGGCAGCAACATAAACGTTTTCATGGAATTGACCGTAAAAAACGGAAGTCTATGTCGGAATTGTTTTGTTGTTTATAATTTGAACCATAAGGTGGTCTTCGGAAAAGTTGAATAGTTTCTCTTTTTAATCATTTCAAAACAAGTTCAACTTTTTGAGGATTGGTGAATATTGGGGAAGTGGTTTCGCATTGTTTTTTTCTATTGTTACTTGGAAATGTTGGTTTTAAAATAAGTTAGCTTATTTTATCGTGTGAGTGTTATTATATCCTCCTCAAGACTACAAACTAGAGGGAGATTGGTGCAAAAGTAAGAAAGCTCAGAAATGTCGATTGATCGTAAAATAAGTTGAATTCGACATAACCAAAGAGTAAACTCGATTTCCGTTAAGGTTAAGTAGAATTGATATTTCAAAGCCGTTTAAAAAAGTTTGGGAATTCAAGTAAGTATTGAACGGGTTGTAATCTGATATCCACAAAAAAAAAAAACGCTGGTGAGCCCTAGGGCTCCGTTTTGTCTCCGACACTTTTTCTTATTTTTATAAATGATCTCTTGTCTGAAACTTCTAACCCACCAAATTCTTTTGCTGATGACAGTACTCTCAGTTTTTCATATTCGTTTGTAGATTCTCATCCTTGTTCTTCGGATGTGGACTACCAACTACAACATATGTATGTTAAGCTCATTAAATTCTGATTTTGCGTGACAACATTGTCCAATGTGAAATAAAAAATAGTTTAGAATTTAATGCTTCGAAAACTCAATGCTGTCTACTGTCTCAAAAGCTCTCCCACAATGCCCAAATATGAGAATACTTGAGTCTTCTGGATAGAATTGAAAAGAGAGCTCTGAAAATGATAAGAAAATGTTCTCTTACCGAGATATTTGCTTCTCTAGCATATTGCCGCAAGGTCTCATGCCTATCATTGTTTTATGGTTATTTTTATAAACAATGTTCTAGTGCAATAGCCAGTTGCATTCCTCCCTTTAAACAATTCAACCGTAACACCCGTACTGCTAGAAATGCTTATCAATTATCCCTTGAGCTCAATTTCCAACGTACTGATAAGTACAAGGATTCTTTCTTTAGCCGCACTACACGAATGTGGAATGCTTTACCAGGCTCAATATTTCAAAATCATTACAATGTGCAGACATGCAAAACCATTGTGCAACGTTTTCTCCATTCAAATCCTCCTTTCCTAACTGCTCGCACTGTGTCTAATCGTTATAAGTGTATTCATAGGCCCTTTAGTGCGCGCACAAGATAAAAAAAGCTCGAAAATGCGTGCATTTGGTTTCGTTGAATCTCTACTTCCTTCGAATAGAAATTATATTTCGGACCGTTAAATGCAAGTAGTAGTGTATGCGTTCAAATTCGATATCCGCAAAATAAACGCTGGTGTACCCGAGGGCTCCATTTTATCACCGATACTTTTTTTTAAATTTTTATAAATGAATCTCTGTCTGAAACTTCTAACCCACTTAATTCTGTCGCTGATGACAATACCATCAGCTTATCATATTCGTTTTAAGTGAAACCCGACACTTTCCGACACTTCATATAGATGAAATTAACATCGAGGATACCAAACAGCTATCAGTTCTAGATATTTGCATTTCAAATAATTTGTTCATGGAGCTATAATATTTGATATCTCCTAAAGTTCTACTAAGTGCTAAGGTTTTTTTCGTCAGTGCAAAAAGTTTTTTAAGCCGGCTGATCTAGCTATAAACTATAATACCTTTATTCGTCCCAAACCTGTTGAAGTGCTTAGGAAAACTCTTAAAATTGTAGGTTGCATTCGTCGCCCTGAAGTATTTGCAAATTCTAACCACCTCCCCAATGTTTTAAACGAATATCTAGCGAAATAGCCAGTTGCATATTTTCTTTCAAAGAATTCAAACGTAATATTCAGTACAATTCACACTCAAGCCCCATTTTAGACGTACTGCTAAGTACCTACCAACGTAGTCGTCGAAATTCTCTGATTTGTCTATTTTGAAAGGCACCAATGGGAAGATAATAATTTGTATACATTAACTCTGGTATTCCATAAGGAAGCCATTTAGGTCCCTCACTTTTTATTAGTATTTAGTTTGCATGCAAAACTACATTTCGATGTATATTTCTCTTGAATAATAAACTTATCTGAAGGGCCAAACCCTTTCACTTCCTAGAGTATGAAAATTTCTTGTCAAAAACCATTTATTATATGAAAGATATCTTTTTTATTAATCTACGCCAAATATCCACAACAGAAGGTACTTTACGCATGTATCTAAAATGTTTCGCTATTTCCCTCTAATGGACCTTTTTGCAGTAATCGATCAAGGAAATGGATTTAATATCAAAATTTCTGTAAAGCTCATATTTTTATTCCTACTTAAACCCTTTTGTCTTCCTTAAAGGTTTAACATCCATCCAGTAATAGTTTCTAAATGAACCATTGATGACAGCTATTAGATTTGTCTAATGGCATTCAATTAATCATTCCTTTATACAAGCAACTACCAATCCTCTAATTCTCAGACTCAATTGAAGACCTATGTCTTCTGATGTTTATAACAAACGAACTAAGAAACTTATAAGTAAAGTGATTTCCTAGATTAAATTGTATCAGAACATTTAAGGAAGTTAGTTGCACTTAGATATAGTTTCTATTATAGAACTTGTAACAAGATGTTGAACTTATTTCTTCCATGTTTTTTGCTGCATAGTTAAAGATGGCATATGGTACTCCTCTTTATATTGGCAACATGTGTATTGTGAAGTGTGTATATGTTGCTAAAGAAAAAAAAGGGAAATCATTTTCCTTTGAAGATTGCCGCCATCATCGCGTTTGATTACATACGCATGTTTAGCAAAAAGTTAAATTCAAACCGAAAGGCTAGTTAATATGTTGTTGATGTTGCACGTACTTTCATTTGATGATGAGGACGATCCAACCAACCCGACGATGAGCTATGGAGAAGAGGTTGTCGTAGTCATATTCGTCTTCGTCGTCTTTAACTACGACGACGGACGTCTTTGAAACGCAACGATTGATGTTTTTTAAAGAGAAGATTTGCAACGCCAATCCACACAACGCACGTCAACATCGACTAAGATGTCTACCAATCATTTTAAATATACATAAAGTTTTAGTGTGTACAAGTTTAATGTTATGTTACTGGTTATAGGTTTAAAAGTCATAAAAGAAATGCATTTTCTAAAAAAAAGGTAAGTTAAAATTATATATTAATGTTAACATGACTAAGAAACATGAATGCAATCTTCAGACATAATAAATAAAAATGCTCAACAATCTTGATCGTATAAACTAGCTCTTCCAAGCTTAAAGTCTTAAAACTAAAGGCTTCAAGTTCGGATAACTTAGAGAGAAATTGTTGTAAGTTTTTGTCATTGTAAAATGTATTTAAGTAGTGACTTAAACTTTAAGGCCGAAAATCCTTTTAAATTTTTTAAAGAACCAATGTTGAGTCCTTAGAGCAACTAAGAGTGTATTTTATCAGAAAATCAATGGAGTAGTAGCTGTGTTCGACGAGTTTATATCTTAAACATTTTAAAGATGTAACAACAAGATCATAAACCTGCTGGTATATTCTTTTCTCTTCTTTTATAATAATAATATTGATGTCTGATTTATTTTATGTTAATCATTGGACACGGACAGTTACATATAAAAATTTTACACTTAAATGGCATAAATTTGATTTAGGTTTAAAAACATTTAAAGAGTGGATGATCAACTAAATCTTTTTGTTTATTATTGTATACATTGAGAAAGCTATGTATAAGCAACAAGTTTACAGGAAAAAGCAGTTTTATGTTTAGAAAATAGAAAATATTTTATTTATTAACTTATGAATTATCTTAGCCAAGTTTATTACATGGTGTATAGAAATCAGATATTATGAGTTAAATTTCAAAATTTTTGAAAAGTTAGTTTGTCATTATAAATATTACAACGTACTCCATACGAGTTGTCTTTTTATTGGATGTTTCAAGTACCTTTAAAATCAAAATTTGAAGCTTAAAAAAAGGTTGAAATCAATAAGTTGTTCAAAAAGTTAATAGACATGCAAACAAAGTTGTTATCATATTTAAACTGTCCAGTTAAAGAAAGAGCTCCTAAAAGAACCGTTTGGCAATACGAGAAAGCCAACTGGGACGGTCTCAATAATTACTTCAGGATCTTTAATTGGTCACTATGCTTCGTTGATAGTGACGTTGACGCCAGCGCTGATATAATCAAAAGTTTAATTCCCCTGGGAATGAGAACTTTTATCCCGAACAGGGTTAAACGCATCAGACCTAAGGCAAACGCATGGTTTGTTGCGAGCTGTAAAGAGGTTATTTGGGCCAAAGAAGTAAGTTTCCGTTGCTATAAAGCCAACCCTACTGAGGAAAGCCGGAAAAAGTTCAAACAAGTCAGGAAGGCCTACAACGCCCATATTCGACGGGCCAAATTTATATACATGACCAAAAATTACGGCAGGAAATACAATGTCCCAAAGGCAGTACAAATTTTTAGTCATTCGTAAAAAACATGAAGAATTCTTCCTCTTCTTCGGTTCCGACGCTCGTTGTCAATGACACTCCTTTTGTTAGTTCTTAAGAGAAAGCTAATCTCTTTGCTAGGCAGTTCGCCGCCAACTCTACGCTGCCAGTGAGTGTTATGACCCCGCCTGTACCTGAGTGAGTTAGTGATTTTATGGGACCAATCTTTTTTCGCTCTCTTAGTGCGGGAAGAGTCCTTAGAGATCTAAACACATATAAATCCGCTGGTCCGGATGGTATCCCCGCTATTGTTCTGAAGAGGTGTCCTTCAACCGTGGCAAAACCACTGCGTAAGCTTTTTCAATCTGTCCTACTCAGTTCTCGTTCCGAGCGGATGGAAAACTGCATTTGTCCAGCCCATCCTCAAAAAAGGCGAATCTTCCTCACTGATTAATTATTATCAGCTTAATAAATATCTTGAAGATCGAAAGCTTCTTAAGGACCGACAATACGGCTTTCGCAGCAATAGGTCCACTGTTGATCTCATGGTTCATCTCACCGAACAGTGGAGCAAATCTTTACATCGCTTTGGAGAAAGTTAGATTATTGCACTTGATATTTCAAAGGCATTTGATAGGGTTTGGTATCAGGCTCTCTTTTCGAAAATGTGTGCTTTCGGTTTTCATGAATCCCTTCTTCATTGGATTAGTAATTACCTTTCGAATCGTTCAATACAAGTTGTATTGGATGGATTCAAGTCTGAAAACCATAAAATAAATGCTGGTGTGCCCCAGGGCTCTTTTCTATCTCCAACACTGTTTCTCATTAATGATCTCCTGTCTGCAACTTCTAATCCAAAACATTGTTTCGCTGACGATAGTACTCTTAGCTTTTCATATTCTTTTTCAGACTCACATCCCTCTTCTTCGGATGTGGAACTGCAACGACAAAATATGATAAGCTCATTAAATTCCTACCTAAATAGCATTGTTCAATGGGGATTAAAAAACCGCGTGGAATTTAATGCTTCGAAAACCCAATTCTGTCTTGTATCGTTAAAGCGTAATACTCGCACTTCTAGGAATGCTTATCAATAAACCCTCGAGTCCAACTTCGGCCGTACTGTCAAATACAGATATTCGTTCTTTAGCCATACTACGCGAATGTGGAATGCCTTACCACACTCTGTCCTCTCTCCTCTTCTTAGTGCTCACACTGTGCCTCTGCATAATAGGGGTAGTAATATACCCTTGATTGTGTGCTTATTATAAAAAAAAAAAACTAAAGTAAATGAAGGAAACATTTTGGGATATACCATTAAAAAACTTAAACTTGAATTAAGTTCTGTATTAAATAACGTATGCATTTCAAACTTAATTCATTTTATAAAATTAAAAATGTTTTGCGAAAAGTTGTTTCTCAGCCGGAATGTAAATGGTGGTTAAATTGTGGTTACATTTTGAGGGCCGATGTTGAATGTGAACCACACCTAAGCGTCAAGTTTTTTTCTGCATTTCATTTAACATTTCTCAATTTCAGACTTGATCAATTTGAACCATGGAAATATACACAATCAAGCATTGTGTTAAAGTTATTAAGGCTTATTATGAAAAAGGGCGTTCGAATCAAAACGCTTATTGTGCACATGGTGTTTTTTTCGGTCAATTTAATCGTCCAAATGTACGTATAATCGAAAAAATCGTGCAAACATTTTAACAAACCCAGTCTGTAGAAGATGTAAAAACACCAGTGCATGCTCGTACAACTCGTGCTGCAGAAAATATTGCTGCTCCTCGCGTCTTTGTGACCAACAACTGCTCCTCTCACGCTCGTCTTTGATGAACACATAGCATCTTGACCATTTTAAACGTCGCCGTCAATAGTCAGAATGGTGGCAAGAAATGGCAACAGGGGATAATCAATTTTCGAAGAAAATCATCTTCAGTTATAAGGCACATTTTCATTTCTGAGGCTTGGGTAATAAGCAGAATTATCGCGATTTGGGCTCGGAAATCGAAAGAATGTGCGAATTGGTCATTCAAAATTCATGAAAAAGGATAAATGGTGCTGCAACATTTGCCGTAGAGGCCTTTTCGGCTGATATCGTGTTCCATTGTTGGTCGCTTACTTTCCTCCGTACAATCAAATAAACATCGATTGAACTTTCTTAAAAAAATACTCGTTTCTTTTAAAATTATAGTTTATTTTGACACTGACATCTGTTTTCGGCCTAATCTCTTGACAACAAGTTATTAATTAACATAAGTACTGAGCGGAAGGTATGAGTCGTTTTACGCTTGAACAACGTTGGGGAATGAAACTTACTTCAAAAATATTTGCCATGTATGTATCTAAAACAGTAGATTTTTTTAAAAGAAGTTTTGACCGTAATATCCACAGTATCTGTATGTTTCACGTGCAATTAAAATATGCACAGATATTATTAGCTTGAGAGCTATAAGGTACGATATACTTCGTTATCGCTTCCATTTCGGTCTAAGGGCACGTTTTCTCTTACTAGACAACATTTTATTTTGTTAAATTTTTACTAAAAAAACTTTTGTTTTGTTCACCCTGTATTTAAATGTTATTAATAAGGAATTTTCTTAGTTAAAGAATAAAATTTGTCTATCAATTTAGCAAGTAGTGTAAACACCAGCTAAAGTTATAAGGAAAAATTTCTACTGACACCTGTCATTAGGGTGATGTCTACATTCGTCAAATCTATCCAAACATTACCTTTATAGTTTATTCCTTTCGTTTTTGTTTTTTCTTTTACAAAGAAATCTTCTTCATCATCGAGACATTTATGTCTCTATTAATCCCTGGGAAATTGTTTTTCCTTTGGTTTAACATTTTTGATATTCATTACCAATCGCTATGTCACCACTGCCACCGCCACAGCCGCCGCCGCCGCTGCCATCTATCATCTAAAAGCAGCAAATTAATTTTCCATTTCAATGGCATGACTTTTCCAGAGAAAACAAAACTTCAAAGTACAGACAGATGGCAATGAATGGAATTTGATGGGGGGAAGATGTGCAATGGAGGCTATACCATCATCCTAGGTACACATATTCACAATCCGAACGAATCAGCAATTCAATTGAAATCATCTCACGAAATGAGGGGCCCATGGCATTGGAAGCGCTGCTGTTGGCAGTGCTGATGATGGTTGGTGCTGGGATGGTGAAGAAGAATGGTCGTCGTCGGATAGACGTCATCATTGTAGGGACTTGTGGGGAACCACCACAAGAGAAGAAGAGGCTGTGAATTCTTCATCGGAAAAGAAGCATTCGATATGAACAACAAAAAGTTTTTCTTTAATTCATGTGGCAAAAAGGTCATCAACCTTTTGGTAAAGATAGTTTAGAAACAAACAAGAGGGAGTCGTCATAAAGTCGTCGTGCTGGAGAGATTGATGATGATCCCATCATAACGATCTTGCATCCCAACTAAAGTTATAATAGTTCCAAGTTTAAAAAGGTTTTTCCATTTAACGCGCCGCGCACTCTTTGAGTGTTAATTGAAGTTGATTGAGCAGCAGCACTGAGGCACTAAACAACTAGTTATGAAAATGAAAATTTATAATATATTTGTACATAATATTTAGATGGTTGCTGTCTTTTTAGAGATTTTACGTGAGAAGATTAAAGTCTGGGATTTAGGTTCTGTTTTCTATGAAAATGATGACGACGAAGAATAGGAAGAGAGATAAAATTTATTTACAACAAAGTGCATGCCAAAGATGGCTTTTGATGGGTTTTGAAAAATGTTCAGGGAATGTACAATGAAATTCCGATTAAGGTGTCTTCTGTTTGTGTTTTAAGATGTACCTTCTTATAATAAGGGTTAGATGGGCATGTTTATGTAGCAAAAACTTGATTCATTTATTTCAGTTTCTAGATACCATATTCCGTAGTTAAGTTAAGTCTTAATGTCAAAACAACTAATTGTCAAGGTCGACGACGTTATCTTTTTAGAAAAGTTGGTTAGAAATGCAAATAAATCACCATTTTGAATTCAAAAACAATTACATTTTGCAAAATAAGTCGTTTTTATTCAACTTGAGACCAATCATCAAGCTATTTTTGGATGTCTTCGCAAAAATGGAACTGCTGCTCGTCGAATTGACGAAAACAGGTGGTAAACGATGGATCAAGATGAAGTAGAACCCCCGAGTTATGTGCCTCAAAGTAATTTTGGATCATGTCTTTGTTTGTTCTCAATCTTTTTGGACCGATTGTTACACTTTCTGCTAAGCACTATTGCTATAAGCTTGCACAAGCATTTGAAACGATTCAACAGCCTATTTTTGCTTTACCCTTTACTAATATTGTCGGTTTGTTTGTTTGCTTTTTTGTTTGTCCGTCCTTCACTTCGCAACGGAGCAATATTTTGACCTGATTTTTCGTGTGGAAGTAGTTACAAGGCTGGAGAGTGTTTGAAGCTACTTTTTACCTCGGTAAATATATATCATTAACAGCTATTTCGACCAGATCCGCCGGTAACACTTGTGATTATCTATTCTTTTCTTAGGACATTAATATGTATCATATTATATCGTCACGTGTTTCCTGCCTTGACCTATCTCGTTGCCTATCATTAACCGTTTCTTCTTTTATTTGGTGGTTGTGTATTAAAAATCGGTAGGAGATGGCGGTTAAAAACCTAGCAACAAGAAACGATTTTGTTCTCAAAATAAATTCATACACATTGGATAAGGTCGTAGGAAATATGACTATAGACACAGTCATGAACTCAGATAGAGCACTTTATAACCAGTAAAGTTTCTTAACTCACTTGAGCTGTCCGGTTAATAATGTAATTATTGCTCGAATCCCAATTATTCCTACAGATTTACCAATTCAAATCAAAAGGCTTGAATTCCCCATCTTTGTAGTTGGATAGTTCAAATGGATATATTTCAATTTTTAATGTTTTTTTGAGACCTAATTTAAATAACTTCTTAGAAAAAATTTTACAGGAAGCAAATCGTGACTTTATTCAACACAGTTAAATCATAATGTTCCAATAATTTTCTTATGTTTCTTATGTAATTTTTAATTAAATTAAACTAAACAAAAGAATTTAATATAATGTACCTCTTTTTTTGGAAAATCACACAAAAAAGTCACAATCTTAGATCACCCTAAATTAATGCCCTAAAATAGACCTATACTATATCTATACACCACATGTACTTTGCTCATACAAACAATTAAGGCAATTTTGTTTGAATTAATATTATTTGCTTTTTATACAAGTCACAAGACTATTTTGATTAATATATAACAATCAGATATATGTATGTATGTACATGCGAGCAGATCTTAATTATTGTTAGGTTTTTTTTTTAATAAATTATCTAATAAAATACACATAATTATTATTATACTACGTTTGTGGTTCGTGTCATGTTTTGAAGATTGAGTGAGGCAAACGTGTCCAAAGATTTGAAAATACCACACATTTTTTAACATGTTACCATTCAATGAATTTGACTCGGATCATTTATAAAAGATTTACATTTTTTGGGTTTACAAGGTCATTCCTTAAATTTAACTTAATTTGTCTTTGAAAAAAAAAATTATGCTCCCACCACGTTGGCTTAACCCAAAGGTTTGAACCTGTGCAAAGGTATTGCAAATTAAACACAACTCATTTTTTTTATTTTCAGTTCTTTATTTGATTAACAATTTTATTTTTTATTTTGAAACCAAGTCGTATCTTATCATTTTGAGAAAAAATAAGTTAACTGGAAATTACGCAGCTAAAAAGTTCTTATCAGCCTTAATGTAGTTCAGCGATATGTATTTAACAAAATGTTTATAGATAAACTATAATTGATGATTTTTTGTTAAAGAAGTGATATTTTGAGCTAATTTTTAAAAGTTTGGTTATAAAACATATTTTGTTTGCAAATATTACTAATAATAATTAAATTAACAAAAACATTGACAATTCAATAAAAGCGGTGCATAATTTCCAACAATTTTTGGAATTTTGTCTACTCGGAAAATACTAAAAGCGGTCTTCTTTGTAGTGAATATTCAAGTAATATAGTAGAAAATTTCGTTCTCGTTGATTCTCATTAATGAATGTCACCATAACTATGGAAAATAAAATCGTAAGTGCTGTTAATTTAGTATTGAAACGGCTGGATTTTGTGATTCGGGATTTAGTTCCCAACCCTTTGACACAGAGAAATTAGTGCACAGAAAAAACTGCCAAACATTGTTCTACCTTAATTTTAATGCACAGTAAGGCTTAATATCCTATTACAAAGAAAGAGAAATCAACAAACTTGGCTTGAAAATATTCTCAGCTCCTTTTAAACAACGCTCATGGTTTCGATTTTTCACATCATTGACATGTTCCAACTGCTGATAATTGTCCACCAGTTTCACTGTTGCCATCCGAGAGGGTACTTTACAACGACTTAAAATTTTCTCCATTATATGTAATTAATTTTAACAATTTAAATACGTTGTTGAAGCGTGTATTTTATCAATTACGTAGTTATTACTTGCCAAACGTCAAAAGATGTAATCTTCAAAAGTGACAGCTGCCCAAACATCTCAGAATTAAAACTGAAACTTTTTATTGGAGACTTCTTTACAATCCTTTGACTAATAGATGTTCAACGGATTATTAAATTAAATTACTCCTAATCAATTTATCAAAATATCAATTTTTGATGTTGATGTTTTTTTTCGAGCTATCACAAAAGCGTCATAGAACAAAGCAGGAAATATACAACTCATTGATTCCATCCTAGCGAACGAACATTCCTGACTCTTTTAACTTAGCCTTTCAACTAAAAACATATTATTGATAAAATTATACTTTCTTCAAAATACATAAATTCCTTTATGTAATGTATTCCTTTAGAATATTAAATTTTTTGTTTTTTAAATCGGTGGAACTTTTTAAGCACTTTGCTGTTTAGATTCCATTTTGAGAGTAAATCATTTTTTAGGAACCAAACATTTTATTAGTATTCATTCATTTGAGCAAAATCTTGAGAAATTTTTCTTTATTTTTATTTCAGAGAAAAAAACTTCCAACGAATTTCGTCGAAACACTTGATAATTATTTGCAAGTATTTGTTTCTCCATAAAATATTTTATCGACAAGAAAAATCCTCAAAAACTATTTCACTAAAAAAGTATGTCATGAAAGTTTGTGTTCTTCTATTTTCACTAAATATTTTAGCTTTTCCCGAAATTCTGATTTTCACTTCAAACGATAAAATGTTTCAAGAGAAGCATTTAAAAGAGTTTTATTCAGTTTTTCCTTTTTGTAAATGAAATTCAAACGAAATTGAAATTTGAAGATCAAATAAAATCCCACTTCTTTTATTGAAGCTATTATAACATTCCTCATAGAGTTGCAAACTATCAAACCAAATGACTCTACCCTAGTTAAACTTCATCAGGGAATACCTTACCTCTATACATAACTATATCTAGCAACCTATGTGTAGTGTAATAAAAGCCAATTGATGCTCATCCTTTAGCCTCACCTACTACCTGTAAGTCTGAGTACCTGTTTCCGTAGCTCGTTTAGCCAAAAGGTGAATGTACTGCTGCACTGCCAACAACCAGTCAAGTTTCCCACCCATCATCAACCAGCATAACTGATGGTAACTACCTTTTTTTCTCTCTTCTACTAGGAATGGTTATGAACGTAAAATATTTAAAAAAGTTTTCATTTTCACTTTCAATGACGCGCTTTTCCATCATCAGATGGTGGCTCTTTGTGACTCCGTGAGTAGTAGCAGCCCCCCTAAAAAAGAAGAAGAAGTATGATGGTTGATTATGGTCAAACTGCTGGGAGTGGGTTTTCATGTTTCACTGATTCAAGCCAAACTGATACTAAAATTGAAGAAGAAGAAACCGAACTGGACTAAACTGGTCAGTTGGTGTCAAAGATGTTGACGTCTTCTAAGGTTTAAAAAATACGAAACGCTATACGCGAGCAATACCGCTTTATGGTTTCCAATTAGCAAACATTTTAAGTCCGCTATAGTCAGTCCGCCTCTAGCTCCTCGTTTCGGTGGAAACTCTTTATAAGTTTCTTAAGATTGTAATGCGGTTTTCCTTGCGGTACATTTCTTGAATCTTTATAGTTATAGTCTTGTTTTCCATCGGTATCGGTATTCGGTATGGATGCGGTATGGACACTGGACAGATGACGTTTTAACCTACATTGTTCGAACTTGATTCTGGAATAATGCGTTTTTCTTTAGTTTGTTGACTTTCTTGTTTAAATTAATTTATGACTCGTTTGTTGTTAAATGGGACCGCTCTTCGAGCTCAGCAGCAACAACAGCAGCATATAACACCAGGTTGCCTTGTCTTCCAGATTGCTGATGATATTTTGTGTGGCTCGATTTGGCTGTCTTTGCCCACCTCTGAAGCTCTGAAAAAGACGGAGTACGATGTTATGTTGTATGAATGAATCTGTAAATATGGGACAATCTTCGTCTTCATCTTGCGGGAAATTTGTTTTATATTTTTTTTTTGTATTTCCTTATCTTTAAACAAATTTTATGTCTCAATTTTATATTAACTTTTGTTTGTATCTTGTTCTTTTCAGGTAAGATATTGGTTTACAGTTTGTGATTTATTGAATTGGTAATTTTTTGTCCGCCTATGCTGTGACTTCAATAGAAACTTAAAATGGATAAAAAGTAAGTTGTAATATGATAATTTTATATAATTGAATTAATTTTATTATGTTCATGTTCAATGTCCCCTTCAATATTATTATCAACATGTTGCATCGAAATACGAGTAATAACAACAACAAAAAAAGAAATGAAATGCAAGAGAAAGCGTTTCAAATACCATATTGGATGTATTTATGTTGACGCTTTAGCTACTAGTGGCTTATACGAGTGGGTAATAGAAAATTTTCCAGGATGTTACTACTCATATAAAAATGTTTAAAAAACATATATGGTTGCCAATTAACGTCTTGAATAATTTTTATTTAGATTAAAATGTGCAAATGGGTATATTAAGATATACATTTCACATTTTTCATCGCAAAATAGGCAACGGAGAAGGCTATAGAAGATGTTCTAGATTGTCCAATAGGAACTTACTTATCGGTTATGAAGAACTCATCAGAAATAATTAATCAATTTTTGATATTTATTAAAAGAATAGATCCTATTCCAAAGCCAGATTTTTAGAGCAAGAATTGTAATAACTTACTTACTGAGATTTCCTTAAACCTACGAAATTAGTTGGTGGTCCTTAGGTTTTTAATTACTCCAACGCGCTATATTTTTTTGTATCGTTTTCGTAAAAGTGTTTTAGCTCCTTCTAGATTTAACCAAGTTCTGACAATTTTCTTCGTCGACTTTTTCTCTTTATCTTCTTCTCGGTCTCTCGACTCTTCGTTCTTCTCCAGTTAGTGGATTCCTCTAAAAATTCTGGCATATCAGGAATAAAATGCCCCCCTTTATTTGCCCAGAATTTTCGAAGGCCCCTTAAAACTTAGTTCTTGATTTTAATAAATTTTAAACGATACCTCGAAATACTTTACCATGGCAAATTTTGAACATAGGAAATATTTCGAGGACATTTTCATCCACGATTGCCCCTATTAACTTTTTTGGAGGGGATTTCCAATCTATTTCCACACATCTTCTGACTCCTTTTTCTGTACAGTTTTTCGTTGAAAATACGATTGGATAAGAAAAGACGTAAGATATTTTGTAGACATCTATTAATGTTAATTTATAAATAATAGTTTCTTTGTGGAAATTGTTTTAAGCTGAGAGAATAATTCTTCAAATCATAGAACAACATATTTAATCAATAACTTTATTGTTGATTTTCGCTTTCGATAGAGAAATTATTCTTAGGAAACTGAAAATTCTCTACTTTCTCAACCTTTTGTTGTATAATCTTAAGAGGTTTTAAAGCTGAACGTCTTAGTTTTTTCCTAATTGATTCTCAGCCTCAGGATTTCTGTTTCGCTCTTCACAGTTATTATCGTTTGATGGAAATCCATTGTCATATGAGGGAACAACCATAAACCGTCTGTATATGCTCGATATTTTTTGGCAAGATGTCAGAGTACATCGTATTCTTTCGTTTCCTTTGCCAAGGTTAACCTTAGAAATTCACTGAATACAAAAAAAAAAAAGAGATTCTATGTAGCCCTGTCTGACTCCACTACGGGCTTCGAAATCTTCTCACAGATTACTTTCGTGAAAAAAAAAAAACATTTAGAACGATCAAAAGTCACCTTAAAAATGGAAATGATTTTATAGGTCCTCCGCAAACCAAGGGGTTAAGAAACTATTTCGGAAATTAAAGGCATGCTTACAAAAATTAGAAGTGGACGAATTTCTTCATTTCTTCTAATATTAGACATATTGCAATGATGTGATGTACGTCTTCAATTTCCCTTCTATTACATAAAGTGCAGATTGATTGTAGATCAGCTTGATGGAGGCATGTTTAAGACTTCAATTCGTGCTCTAAAGATAAAGCTCATAGCTTTGATCGACATTTTATTATTGAAATAGTTTGCTTCGAATGGAATCTGGTGATTAAGATACCTATAGGTATTGCTGGATGTGGTTGATGTTGCTCTCGAAAGATGCTGATTAAAATTTCTTTCGTCAATTTTAGCAGTAACATAAGATGGCATTCATCTTCATTAGACTCCATAAAGTTTAGGTTAGTATCATTAATATAGTTAGCTAATTCCATTCCTTGAAAGTAGAGGCATTAGATTGAAGTAGTCCACCATGAACGATTTGTCTCTTTCATCACTTTGAGGCTGTGAGTATATATTGGCGTTAAGCTAGACTCCACATAGATAGCATAATTCGGTGTTGAGTTTGGTAATCTAAATAAGCGTTTGAAGAAATGTCTTTGAAGTGCTTTAAACTCCTCGAGTACCAAATATCCAAAAACCTGAACCCCATAGCAGAAGCATGTATTGACAGTCGCTTGTAACACGCGGTATTTGGAAACTAGATTCATTTTTTCGATTTCCAAAAAACTGGACACATTACTTAAAGCTATCTTAGCTTCATTGTTTTTTTGTTTCTTGTGCTTCGAAAAGTTTTAATTATGCTTTATCAAAATTCCGAGATATACTATTTACTCTGGCATTAACTCAGTAAACACATCGTTGAGCAATCAATTCTCTTCGGGAAGTCTTCTTCTTTGACGTGCTTCAAAAATCAGTTGTATTTACATGCAAGCCTTATGTCTCGAAAAAGGAATTTAATTTGTTGATTTGCAGCTGGAAAGTCAACGGATTGTAACTTGGCTATCAGCGAAGAGAATTCCTCCTAGAACTACATCATGGATATTGTCAATAAACAAAGCAAACAAAATTGGGTCTAAAATGTAGCCCTGAGGAACACAAGCTGCCATTTCAAACCAGTCTGAAAACTCTGATCTATCGCAAACAGAGGCGCTAGAGACTCCAGAAATTTTTAAAACATTAACAGGAATATCCGGGAGATTCCTAGTTATGACAGCTTATACATCAGAGCCTGTTTGTTAACCTTGTCAAAAGCTGCATTAAAGTCTACAAAACAAGTGTATACTTTTTCCTTTTTCTCAAATGACTTCCTGTCAGTTCAAAAATATGATCCATAATTGAAAATCCGGACCGAAATCCAGCTTGAAACTTGCTAAGAAGATTAGTGTTCTCAATCCACGCTTGCTTAGCCTTACGTACAGAATTAAAGTAAGAATCTTTCATAAGGTACTGAAATATATAGATATCCCTCTGTAGTTGTCAGACATATTTGAATCGCCTTTCTTGAAAAGGAATGCTTCATTAAAGTTGTTTGGCACATGAGAGTCATTGTATAGCCTATTAAAGTAAACGAGAAGATAATTTTTGAATGGTACAATACTATGTTTGTAAAACACTATAGCAATGCAGCAATGCCTGGAGCTTTGTTATTTTCAAACTTGTTGCCAGTTCATTCCAAGAAATTGGGCTAATTAATTCCTTGACAATGGAGTTAAATAATGCGTAAGGGAAAAAAGCACAAGTGTCTTAGCTCCATTTCACATTTTTTCAAAATTCCTTAAAGTTCTTACAAATAGTACATTTTTTGTTTAGAAAAAGTCTAAGCCTTCAAGCCCCATTTTGACGAAAAACTTACAATTAGACGGCCATAAATTTAGAAAGAATCGAGGTACTGTTTGTTGTACTGTTGTAATTTTAAAGGTTTTCTGCACTGTTGTTCTTTCTATGTTTTTTTTTTTTTTAGTTGAAGAAATACGCTTCTCTGGTGTTGTTAAATTAAAATTAAAAACGGCGGCCGTTAACTTTCCACACCAGAAAAAAACTTGGTTTTCATTGGAACACTAATAATTTTATGAAATTTGTACCATTTGAATACGTTTTTCCTATAAAAGGGTTAAGACCAATGTTTTCGAGGATTTTTTGAAAAAAAGTCTTCTTTCTCTTCGTAGAATTACATAAACCACAAATGTGTTACTTCACTCGCTCTTACCCCTTTTCACCCCTTCCTAAAATGATTTGCTCTTTTCATAATTTAAGGCACTTTTTAAATGAAGCTACACTTTTTTGCATAATAATTGATGCTTCTACAACTAAAATCCTTAGAAATGGGGATAACATCTGGCAAGGAAGTGTATCAGCCGTCAAACCACCTCAAGACCTCCTTCAACGTATCGAAACTGAAAAAAAATATTGCTTATTTGTCATTTATAGCTTTTTTCGAAATAAATCACAAACCAATACATTTATACCAATACATTATTTTCCTTCAAACCATGAGTGGGTGATAAATTTAGGTGTACTCAATATAAATTACATATATTTGTGTATATTTATTTATGGAGTTGCAAGGTATTCTTATTGAAATCTAACTTTTAAACCACCACCGTCGCTATTCAAAAGGACTTCTTTTCTCGTTTAATCCTCGGGATATCAGCAGCGCCATCAATATCCAAGGAAATAAATATACTCGTTGTTGCAATATTCAATTAACAAGCAATCGTACATCATGTTGACATCAATAAATATTCCGATGAAACAAAACCGCATCACTTCACTCTACTTCATTCCACTCCACTCAACTCGAATCTATTCGGCTTCGAATGCAAATTCATCAAACACATTCAATCTCAAGTCCTCACCATCGACAACACCGTCACCGCCCGCACGCCCACCAAACCCACCCACTCATTCGCATCTTGTTGCAATTAAATAATCGCAAATGATTGTTGATATTTTGATGTTGCTCTGTTGTAATTGTATCTAGCAACATATGTATATATGCACTTTTCATGTGTTTTGTATGTTTTCTACAGGGCCGGATTTAGGGGTCCAGAGGCCTCGGGGCAATAAAGGAGTGGAGGACCCCTCGCCCCAAATTATTTTCAAAATAAAGTAAACCATTTTTTTTTCACTCGAGTTTTTCAATAAATAATTTATTGTGAAACCAAGTAGATTCCTTTAGTATTGAACAAACACATAAATATAAACGGAAAAAAGAATTATCTCAAATTAAATTTTAGGGTTAACGAACGGAACCTTTCGAGCTTTTTTCGCCGAAAAATCGTTGATGATTTCGTTGAAATCCAGTTCTCGGAGTAAATCGCTTTCAATGCTCAGGAGAGAAAGCTTCGATAGACGGTTTTGCCCCATCGTGGTTCGAAGCCTATTTTTTATAATTTTCATTTTTGAAAATGCAATTTGTTACCATCAAAACCCAATACATTCTCAATGCAATTGGAAGTGCTTCTTATCAGAGCCATTTGAGATTTTGATATTTCACTGATTGCCTGATTGGAGTGAACAAATATAGATCAATGATTTCTGTTATTTAAGATAAATATAAATTAAATACCTATTAAATACCTATTGTGGGGGCCCTCCGTTTGTAGAGGTCCCGGGGCTTCTGCCCCGATTGCCCTCCCCTAAATCCGGCCCTGTTTTTATATGACTCCTCGTGGATCGCCGCCGCGCCGCCGACGACGACTTCGATGTATTGCCACAGATATGGGGCATCAATTTCAACTCAACACCCACGCTTTAGACAATTTTATTTTTGTAATTTTTTTTAACGTTGCATCAGTAATCAAAAAGTTGGGTCGTTTCAAGAAACCCCGCGCGCTTCAATCTGAATGTTATGTGGAGTTCTGTGGCACGTTATGATGCTATGGTGGGACGTGTTGCAAAGCTATAAGTATCGGTTATGGTGTGGCTTCCTTCTTCTTCTTCTTTGCGCTGCAGGGAGTTAAATACTTCAAACATTTATTATGTATGTTGAAAGTTGGTGTTGGTGGTGTCTGCAAGAAACCTGGCCTCGTTCTTGGAATTCGATGTGCAGTACTTTTGTTGCTGGAGCAGAAGCACACTGCACTGCACAGAACATCACAGGCTCTACCAATTAATGCACTGGCAATTGTTTTTTATGCCGGAAAATATGTGTCATTAAGGGTTGGACACCCGTAGTATCATCCCTATATACAAAACTGAATGAAACGAAGACTCATTTCGAATCAATGAACTCATTTTGGCATAATTTACTTTTTCTTCATTTTTCATTTTTGTTATGGAATTCAGAACGTGAATTGTGTTTAATGAGATATTTCTTCTTTTTATTCCGTTGAAAAGTTGGCATGATTCGAAATGTGAAACAAAAAAATATGAAAGCTCATTTTTAAGTATTGGCTAGAAGAATTCTTTCAATATATTAAAGTACTTTATGTAGAACATCAGCTTTTGTCTGTTTTCTTGGTGTCTGTCCATAATTAGAGACAGTAAGTGGTAATATTTGGTTGAAAGGGGTGAGGCAATTACAACTAACTTAAAAGTTGCACAATTAATGAAATACAAATATTGTCAAGTCAAGCGTGTGTTAAACACGCCAGATTTAGGGGCTAGTTATAGCTATCATTGGTTTGCATCATTGAAAATTTTGTTTCAAGATTTCAAAGCGATTAAGAGAGTCCGAAAAAAAAATAATTTATATGACCCAGTACTTTTCTTTCAGATGATTTTTTATTTTTTTCAATTAAGCTGATTTTTAATATCATAATTCGGAACAAATTCGTTCCACTAAAAGCGTTCCAATATCTTTGTGTTCCCATCTATAATGTTCCTTTCAATGACCAACACTAACCTCAAATGCCTGATTTTAATCAAAAAATGTGTGTTAATTGACATAAGTTTTCATTGTGAGTAAATGTAAAGATTACACTGCCAAACAAATTCCTTGATTGGTTTCAATAATGAAAACCAATGATAGTTATAACTGGCCCCTTAAATTCGTTGTCATTGTGAGGTAAAGTAAATTTCTGATACAATTATATTCCAACATAAAGTTTATTAAAAGGTGAAAAGAAAAATGGAAACACATGCGTCTTTTTGTTTAAAAGGGTTTACTACTCAATTGCTTTCTTAGACCAAAGAAACAGCGGATGGCAACGGTAATTCGTTCGTTTGATCTCAGCATTGGTGTTGTTTTCTGTGTTCACAGCGGCGCCAAGGAAGGCAAAGTCCTAAACTACCTTAAAGTTACGTCTGTCGAAGGCGACGTTTTGACCGAGACCGCGGTGTTGTAGGCCCTTTCTTGATGACAGCATGTACTTTGTTTTGCTCTCAATAACCGCTAAACCATTTTTGCAGCCTCTGTTTCAATAGTAAGACAGAAAGCCCCATGTCATCATGCTGAGCTTTTCCGATTATGGCAATATTATCAGAATATGCGAATTGGACAATGTTTTGAAATATAGTGAGTCTAGTGTTATCGTTGGAGCTCTGCACACATGACAGCGCATCAACTTGTCTAAAGCCTTTCTTGATATCAAAAGTTTCCGTAAAGTTATTTTTAACCTTTATGGAGCAGCGCGAATTCTACATGGTAATCCAACACAAACGGACGAATTTTTCAGAGATGCCAAAGCTAGATATGGATTTATACAGTTCGTCTCTGTAGATGCTGCCATATGCAACCTTGAAACCGATGAAAAGATGATGGGGGTGTGTCGTAATGTGAGTATTTACTGTGGGCTTTCCTGGTCTAAAGCCACACTCATTAGGTACATATCAGGTTGTTGACGATGGGTTTTAGACGTTCACATATTACGTCAGAGAATGCGATGTTGACTGATTCCTCTATAGTTGGTGTAGTTTAGAGGGTCTCCTTTTTTCAGTATCTAGCAAACAATACTGAAGTTCCATTCATGGATCATGCTTTCTTTCGAAGATAAGTTGGTGGATGCTCCTAACCAAATTGTCTCCAGCTGTTTTGAAAAGCTCAGGATTTAAGCCATCTGCTCCAGTGACTTTATTAGACTTCAGTTCAAATATGACAATCTCTACTTCGTCTAATCGGGAAGAAGGGATTGTTGGCTTTCGTCATCTATATTAAATAGATCATCCTGCCTGACAGCAGAATTCGGTTCGTCGCGTAGTCGCCGTCTCAAAAAAAGCACTGAAATTGTTCAAATTCACTACAAAAGTTATTAGAATGTTACAGTAACGGTTCGTAACACTAAATGGCTTTTGGGTTGTTTAAACTGGTGAAAAATTTTGAGCTGTTGGAAAGTAATTGATGTAAGTAATTTAAAGCGTGTGAATCACTCAAGATTAACTGATAATAGTGCTGTTGATAAAAACACAGGTTTGTCTCGTCCTCGTCAATTGACATTACACCTTTTATACAACACAAAAACTCAGGACGGGACCAGGAGTGTTAGTTGTTTTTTGACTTCTTCAATATTGGCGAAGTATTGCTCTGCGAGTAAGTGTTCCACTGATGCGAAAAGTTAGAAGTCAGACGGGCGATGGCTGGAAAATACGGCGGGTGCGATAATATTTTCCAATTCAATTATTTTAATAAGACGCCGTATTTACCTTCTCAACAGATTTTAATAACTCGAAATTCACCACACCACAATGGTTCCAAAATAGCATAGAGTAATGTCTCACGGCCAAAGCGATTTATCGTAGGAGTCGATGAGCCGACGAAGAAGCCCTGTCTCACATATTCTAAACACTGGAGAATGTTCTACAAAACATATGATGCCTATGGATTCTCTTGTTTAAGCCATTTCGAGGCTTTGATAAATCCTAATAGGCTTTTTCGTGAAATGTCTACCACTTTCTTCAAGATTATTAAAGAAGTGTGTGCCTAAGAATTTGTTTCGGGTGTTAGAAGTGAGCTGTGTCTTCTTTATCTTCCTCATCATTGCAGACTTTGAACATAAAATCGATGGTAAGACTAATTTTCAAGCTGCGAATTGATTATTTTGTCAGAAATCGATTTTATTTTTGCATGGCTATCAATGAAAACGGTGATATCAGCTCTTAATAGCGCCATCGTTGAGACCTGTTTTGCCGCCTTTGTCACTGCCAATATTTCGTCTTGAAAGACATTGCTTTCATTGAGAATTTTGAAAGAGTTGGCAAGATTAAGTGTTTCAGAAAAGAAACCTGCACCTACTTCACCATCCGTTTTCGATCCGACAGTATATATGTATTGATATTGTCGATTCACTCATGTGTGGAGCATTATTCACCCATTCGTTCCTATCAGGGAAGATAGTACTAAAAGGTTTATTGAAGTTTAGACATGCCCGATGTGGCTGGTTTTCCAGGAACTGGTCTGGCTTAGCCTAGCTGCAAGGGTCTGTTTGCAGCAGTTTCTTTTACACAAAATTCCAGTTGGAAAAGATTGTACATTGCTTCCTTCCTGAAGTGAAAGTGGTCCTTATCGCCCCTGCGTTGCATATATTATATATTCCATTCTCTGTACCCTTGTGAGGGTTTTTAAATTGTTAGCTTCCTTTAACTTATTCCACCATACCATGTTATCATAAATGAGTACTGGTCTGAAGATTACAGTGTACATCTACAGTTTGATTTAAGGATTTGGCCTCCCTTTCTACTGACGATCCTATGGCATGAGTAGAATGCGATCTGAGCTTTGTCGAATCTCTCCAATGTGTTTGGAGAGTAGCCGTGGCGTGATGGTTAGTGCGCAGGACTGTCATACCAGAGATCGATCTTTGCCGGTGTCATCTAAAAAATTTTTCAAGGGTACTACCACTTTAGTGGAATTGACAAATCCTCCAAGAGTAAATCTTGCTATGAAAAGTACCTTCACAACTGTTGGTCCCTCCATCTTTGGCATCATTACTCGCGCACAGGAATGGTTGAGAGTTGTAAGTCACTAGGCCCTAGTTCAACAGACATGCTTACGTCACCCGTTTATTCTCTAGTTTGCTGCTAGGGATAGGGAGCTTCTTTTCCAACCGATTTTCCTGTGGCTTTATCTTCTTCTAAGAGCGCCACGGACAAAGCTTGCTACCAATAGACAAAACACCGATTAGCTTCTGGTTTGCTGCCAGGGGCACAAATGGAATTTAGTCCTGTTTACTCCGCTGTCCGTTTCTTCTAAATGTACGACACGGAAAGCGTAGGTTCACCGATTACTCTCTAGTTTGCTGCTAGGGACAAGTAACGCAATCCCAACCCGATTATTCCGGAATCACTGTCTAAGAGAATACCGGACAAGCCTAGTCTCATCGTGGTTAGTTCTCCACTGACCATTCTCTTACATTTGTTATAGGCATGTCTTAATACCCGTACGACCGTAATCATTCTATTATTAGATTATATGCAATACCGTGTTATTTTATCTTTGTATATTGGCTGGTTACAAATCGGAGTTCGAAAACTCTAAACCCAAGTTTTTTCCTTATTAAGGAAGAACCCTGCACATTGATGACTTTACCTCAGCCACGAACAAATACCTTTCTCTTAACAATAAAATAGACATCCGTTGATTTTCCTAAAAATATAAACTCATCTTTTTGTTACTATCAACACGGAACCTCTAGTTGAAAAACACTGTCTACACAAAACTTAAAGAAAATACTAAAACGGTCTATGAGAGCCTACTTTTAGCACCTTTCATTTTAATGTGTGTATAATGGATCACTTTTATTTCTAATTGATGTAATAACATGTATAATAAAAACCACAATCATAACTTTTACTTCTTAATTTATTTATTACTAAGGATGGGCAGACATTTTTTTTTTGCTTTTTCTAATATCACGCAAAATTCAGCACCACTTGAATATTTCACCCACACCTTTTGTATCTCTAATGGATTTTCTGTTCGAATCATCCTATCAAGTAAAAAAAAAAGAAGAAAAATCTAATAAAAATATTAATTAGTTTTTCGAAATGAATGTAAATCCCACTCTATAGCTTACTTAATGCGGTCTTCTATTCAATATACCTACGAGTAGTACAAGTCTCGTTCATTTATATTCATTAAAAATGTTATCTTTTCATAGGTGGTTAGGGGTGCCTATTTCAACGTTAACAACTTTAATGGAATAAATTGTCCTTTCGCATTTCCAGCAAAATGAAAATTGCTTTACTAATTCTGTACACGCCCAACCTATTATCGTGATATCGTGCAGTACTGTACGTACGTTCATATGAGCAATATGTACAAAATCCTCTAAGAATCAATTTCAATTTATTTTCCAATTGAAATCCTGAGAAATAAAAGAACGAACAACGAAATAAAAAGGCTAACAACAAAAATAGGTACAATACTCGTAGATGATATGATTTCAAGTACATAGAAGTTCGAATTTATATTTACCTAGTTGGCAAAAATTCTGCACGTGTGATATCCTTTTTTGTTAAATTCACATTAATCCTTTGATAGAAGTCATCAAAATAATGAAAAGAAAAAGTAAGAACTTTTGTTCGATTCTATTGTTCGATTTGATTACTTTGAGTGAGTCCCGCTTTTGTGATTTGATGGTTTTGAAAACGGGGACTATAAAAAGGATTTAGTTATAGGATTCATGTTGTCCAGTAATAGCAGCTATTCCGGAAGCCTTAATATTCATATGTGTACATAAGCATACCCTCATACGTCCGCTTGATTGTTTGTTCGAGTCGAAGTTCCCAGTCATTGTTGTCGTAAGCAACACCAGGCGCGCCAGCTACTAAACGATTCACCCTTAAAATTTCTGCGGGTCAAACAGTAATGTGCAACTTACTTTTGTCAATTTTATTCCACAATTTATTATGATGAAAAGTTAAAAAATAAAACAGTATACAAAAGATTCAATACCTTAATTAAAATAAATAAATAAATTGGGTGGCGCAACAGTCCGTTGAGAATTAGGGCCTAGTGACTTACAACTCTCAACCATTCCTATGTGCGAGTACTGTTGTCCGAACGGCTAATTTGAGAAAGCACTTTTCATGACCAGAATTACTCTTGGAGAATTTGTCAATTCCTCGCAAGAGGCAGTACCCGTGAAAAAAACTTTAGATGGCGTAGGCAGGGATCGAACCCACGACCTCTGGCATGACAGTCCAACGCACTAACCATCATGCCACGGGTACTACAAATACCTTAATTTGTAAGTTTTAAATCCACAAGTCTGCTTTTAGTCTTCCTTTTTTACAAGAAATGGGTCATAAGTCCACAACAGTTTTTGGGGGCAGCATTCGACAGGAAAATAATAAATTTAATGACATATCTTTGACAAATTCAAGAGCTCAACCTTTTGAGACCTTGTTTATTACTTCTCCTAAAGGTTTATCAACACCAAAAAAACGTTTCCGGAAACATTGTTTAAAATACATTTCAGAAATGTTTCTGATTTCTTTCTTTTTTTTTTGGAGTGGACGCTTTCAGAAACATTTCTGAAATGTTTCATTGTTTCTGAAACGTTTTTAAATGTTTCTGAACTATTTCTTAAATGTTTTCTTGGTCTGGACGCCCATTAAGACATGAAAACTTAACCGGTTAATAGTTCGTTTGTCATCTGACATTCTTAAAAAAAAAAAAAACTTTTTTTCACTGTTGGGTATATAAAGGTGCTATCAGATAGGCGTGTCGACAGCTATTTTTTGATTTATCAACGAGATTGTCAAAGTGTCTTATAGAACTAGGCCATACTTCTTAGAGCAAAATGTTTGAGTAACAAGTCCACTGGAGTTTAAAGTGAATGCTAGTTTAAAATAGAGTGAGCTATAAACACAACAAAAATGGTTTAAAAGTTGTGATCTTTCGACTTCTAGCTTAATTTTAGTGGATGCAAAACCTCCATTTATTCGGCTTAATTTAAGCTATTAACTTAAATTAACTTATGAACTAAGTAACTTATAGCTATGTAAAGATGAGGCTGGTAGGGATAGGGATAGTTTTAAAATCAAAATACGAGTAGTTTTCATTTAAATTGACATTCCGTAACATTTGGGTAATGGATTCATTTAAGTAATAAGAGGTGCTGTGTGGGTAGGAAGATAAAAAGAGTGAGTATTTCTTAAATAACCAGGGTTTATATTAAGGAAAATGGAGTTATGAAGATAAGGTCAGTTAATAGACCCAAAAAGCAGAAGATGGATGAACAAGACGTCAAATATCTTTCAACGTTCTTCCAGAAACTTGTGATTAATTATTTACAGTCGGTCTCGATAGGGAGGAAAGATCAGGGGATCATGTTAAGGTAGGTCTCGAAGGGCAAATCGAAGGAAACGTCTTTGAACACTTTTAATTCTAAGAATATGTACGCCTTGGTAAGGGAACCATACTTAAGGGGTGTATTCAAGGAGGGGATGGAAGAAGGTGATGAAGAGAGATCAGCTAACGTAGGGGTTGGAAAACTACTTTGACCAACGTCTTACGAAACCGAGTTTTCGAGAAAGTATTGATGGTGTGAAGTTCTTACTCGCTTTCGTGAAAACGTAATTAACTGACATTTGTTGACTTGAAAAATTGTGTATCATCAGCAAAAAATGGCATATGGGATTATTTAGAAATCAATTCCATAAAATAAAAAGGAGAGGGCCTATATGACTACCTTGTGGTACGCCAGATGTACAAGTAAAAAAGGTTAAGAGAGAGCGCATCGCGGCTTTCTAGGTAAAAAGAAATCCATTGCATCAAAATCGGTATAAAGCCAAGATTAGAAAGCTTGAGGAGTATAAGTCTTTGGAATATTTGGTCAAACACTTCACTAAACTCAGTGGAGATTAAATCACTTTCATTTCCTTTTTCAGGCGTTTCCGAGAACGTAAAAGACACGAATTCCACACGGATGGTAGTTGTAGACTTAAATTTCTGAAAACGATGTTGTTTCAAAAGCAACGCAAAGATTAACTGAAATTTTATATTCCGTAGGTCCGTTGATATCAGTTGATAATAATAGGCGTGTTGGAGGTAGGCATTGCAATCAGTTGTCAAAAGTAAGTAATATAATATCTAACCACTTACCAGCCTGGATAACAAACGTAATGAGAAATAACTCGCAAATCGAAATGACTCCCCATTTTTGCGGATTTAATTCTTGCTTTTTTCCGGACCATTTTCATTTTAAATTTGGAGAGTTATTTCATGATGTTTTACTCACCGTAATGCTGGGTGCCTTTCTGTTTGGTAAAATAAGTTGGTTTTATTTCTCAACAATAGTTGGCCTTATTTCACTTTGTAAAAATGCAATATGGCCAACTTTTGAAAATTGGCGTTATTTCACTTTTGGCTAATTGTTGAAAGATTTGTGGCGGCGCAAACCGTGCCATCCGAAAACCGCCCCCCTTCCGACGAAAATATTGACTGAGAGCATGAACTTTTAAAACCTTTTAAAAATCTGACTAAATTTTTGTTCACAAAACTGTATTATTAAATTCGATTGAAAAAACATCAATGACGTGAGTGGTATATCGTATCAACAACGACGACGTGATTGTGTTGTTTTTATTTGACGTTTTAACGTGTTGACTGCCAGCAGCGCCAACGTCAACGCCGCCGCCGCCGGTCGTCAGTTGTGGTCACTTCCGTGAGATTTAATTTTGCTTTTTCTTTAAATTAATTTAACGGCAAAATAAAGATGGCCGAGAGTTAAATTGCTCGAAGAGTATGTTCTGCTACTTTTGATGTTGTTGCATGTAACATTTATTTTAATCAGGGGTGGGTGGATAAATATGTACAACATTTAAGTTTTCTGGTGGCGGAGGAACAGAGGGTATTGTAGTATATATGAGTAATCCTGTAATGTTAAATTAGAAGCGAAACAAAAAATAAACAAATTTTATTCAAGGGTGGGTTGCGGTTGCGGTGCATCATCATCAGAAACGACTAGCGACCGATGACGACGTCTGGCGTGTGTCGCGGATTACACACATGGTGGTTTTAGGTTTTTATTATTAAATCCAATAAACGGAAATTTGGAAGATGAATTTTTATTTTATTTTTGTAATTGTTTTTTTTTTCTTTCTTTTGTTGACGTTTTGTTTAAATTGCAGGGGTTTAAAAGTGGGCTTAAAATGCTGCTGGAAGTGATTAGTTTAAACAAAGGGCAACATATGCAACGTTTTATCGTTATTCTTATTTTGTTTGGATTCGATGGGAGTTGAGGGTTTACATAAAAGTTAATTGCAGTCGTATTTCAATTGGGGATTAAGAGCATAGGTACAATTTCAATTATCAAGTGTACAAAAAAAAAGACCGAACAGGGAAGGATATGGTTGTTATTTGAAATGGATTCATTTTGGCGTTGTATTTTTTTTTAATATTTGCTAAGTTAATTAATGGCCAATCCACAAAAAAGGTTAAATGAAAATTGTACATAATTGGCTGGAAAGTTAAATGTTTTTATTTTGTATTTTTTTCCTACCTGATTCATGTGATTTAGAAATCAGAATCAAAAAGGCATCGGAAATGAGCAACCCCACCTATCTGTGTCAAAATACAACTACAAAATACAGTTTTTGTAAAGGATAACCCTTGAGCCAATAGCAATAAACCTGAAATGGACTATTATGCTGTTACATTAATAGGAAAAGAGGAACAATATAATAATATCATCATTAAACTTTAATCCGGGTTCCTGGAACATTAATTCCAAACATGGGATATTCGACCTTCAATTTGAAAGTTCAGTAATTTTGTGTTGAATTTCAATTATTTTCAATATTGAGCACAGGAACAATAATTGCTCACAACGCCAAACGCTTTTATTTGACGTCAGGTTCTTACGCTTGCTGCCCCATGACATTGTTGTTTCTCTTAGTTTTTGAAGAACACTTTACGTATTCTCAATTACGGATTTGCTTACTTCTTTGGAGAATGCTTTAATTGAGCTTCTTTTTCTAAGCTTCCAAAACTAATCAAATTTACTTTTATTGGTATCCTTTGATCCTGATTTTTCTTAGAAATATTCCACTACCTACCTTGAACTACCTTGGACTACCTTGAAAATTATTAAAACATTAACACCTTTTTGAGGATTTTAGCGATTTTTATCTTGAATATCCCACGTTAAAAAAGCTTCAAAACTCAAAAAAAAATTAATTCTAAAAACCAATTTGTCATTAATGATCAGAAATCGTATGCAAAAATGTTAGTAAAATTATGTTTGCTTACTGAAGCATTAAACCTCAACTATGGTATTATGACCCTTTTCTAATAACACACAAAGCTTGGTGCCCAAACTGAAAAAAAAAAAAATCATTAAAAAATAAGTTTCTGAAGTTTACTTAACAAACTTGTCCCTTATCGTCTTACTGAACCATTTGAAATCGACTAAGATATTTATGACCCTTTTCCAATAACCCAAAAAATTTGGTGCTAAAACTGGAAAAAAATCATTAGGTAAACAAAATGTCTTTCTGAAGTTTCCTTCAAAAAATTTATCCCCTATCATCATTTTCTTATTTTTTGAAATAGTATACATATCTACTTTTATCCCGAATATCCCATAAATGTTTGATAACAATAAATTAATAAACGGTACAAAAAATTAAAAATAATCATTAAGCTTGTTGATGTTCCTTTTTTGTCGAATATCCCATAATCAGTGGCTGAAAATCCCAAATCAGTTGATCTTCCTGAAGATGTTGGGATTTTTTATGCGGCAAACTTTGATTACGAATATCCCATAAATTGTTTGTATCACCATTCTACAAATACAAGCTTTTTCATTATAGACGGGTTGTTTTTGCGGCATACTTTGATTACGAATATCCCATAAATGTATCACCATTCTGCAAAATAAAGGTTTTTCTATTAAAGACGGGTTGTTTTTGACAGGTCGTGGCGGTCATATTATTTCTTTTACTTTCTATCAAAATATCTTCTTTGATCAGTCACTTATGACAAATCTTCGTTGCAAGTAACCCTCGTTGAGCAACACTTGGAAATGATAAAAATGTATTACCAAAATGTTGAAACCAATTTTGGTCGAAAAATCATCCATAGCGATGAAACCCATTTTTGCCGTTGCAATTACCAGATTTGGGATGACTCCAATCAACGCGAGATCCACGAGGTGCCAATGAATTAAAGTTACTATTCGGCGTGGATTTTGGGCTGGAGGCGTCATCATTGATCACCAACTTCTTGTGGCCTGAATATTATGATATGGTCACCGAAGACATATGGTTTTAATAAGATGGCGATACGTGCCACTGAGCTCAAGACACAATCGATATTCTAAACGAGCAATTTCATGGCACGGTTATCAAGGCGACGGAATTGGCCACCAAGATCGTGTGATTTGACCCCTTTAAGACTTTTTCTTATGGGTCTTTCTTTAGTCTCAACTGTGTACGAATAAGGCGCAAGAAAGCGCGGCTCTAACAGATAAAATAATCGATACCATCGGTCAAAGTCAGCCTGATTTATGTGCCAAAAAGATCCAAAAACTTTTGGAAAACGCGCCACCCAGCGAAATAATGACGATTTTTTGATGAAACATTTTAGACCTTATGTCATTGATAGAAAGCCCTATCAATAAAGATAAAACCTTATAGATATCAACAACAACTTGTTTCTTGTATTCAATTTTAAAATCGACTTTAATGCAAAACCCTTTAGAAATAAAAATCTTTAAAAAATCCATACAAAACCTTATGACCATAAATGCATTTACTTATTTGGTATAAAGATTTTGTGGTTTTTCAAATTGGAATTTTTTGCTGAATATCCCACATGATTTGTTATGAAACTCATTTTTCTAAAAAGAAAAAATCCCTTTTAGAAAAGCTATAGTTGATCATTTATCCAGACCGTGCATCAGGAGCAAGTTTTCGGTTAGTTAGTTAGTTCTATATCTTTTCGAATATCTCATAAAAAGGGTTTTTATGTTCAATCGATCCTTGCAAAAAATACCAATTACCGAATCTAATAAAAATCTCGAATAATATTTATTTTTTCGCGAATAACCCATAAAAGGATACAAAAGGCCGCATCATTCATAAAAAAACTGTTTATTATAATTAACAAAATCGTGAAATGAATTATAAGTTTACCAAATTCACCACTTATAACGAATATCCCACAATTTGTCAACCTTTTGAATGAATATCCCATACATGGGATATTCTCATAATACAAGTATTTAAGGCATCACTGAAAACTAATTTCTAAATTCTACTCACAATAAAAACCATCAATATAATAGTTAACCTCAATTTAAATTATAATGTACGTACAACATATTTGCTGTATAGTGTACATGAAGCAATCAACCTAACACCACACCACAGTAAAAATAAAAACATAAATTCTATTGATGCAATCAAAAAGAGTCCCAATAAAATTGACTTTGTTCTAAAAATACTTCATACTGCACAAATAATGTTAAAAACGAAACAAACAACGCGAACGTTAAGTGTATCTATGCGTGGTTGTAGCAACAATTTTGCATCTAACATCGATTACGACGAGGAACGTCGTCGACGACGACTTGACGGTGGATTGAACGGACGTCATCGTTCATTCATCAAGAATATTACTTCATCAGCTCAGCACTACTACCATATCAAAGTCTTTTGGCCTTAATTCCTTTGACTATTTCCAACTGAAGAAATATCTGTGTAACTTGGATAGAGTTACTCGCGACTCGTATCGACCGGCGCCGCCGCTGCGCCCCCCAACGACGACGACGTAACGTTATGATATAGCGTGCATTGCATAAGTTAAACTATATCTCTCTACTTGTATCTTTGTATCTAATATCTGTCGCATGTTGCTGGTTATTTTTCTTTTAACTTTTAGTTGCAAATAATTTCCAGTAGAATTCACCAAACACATTCCGTGGTGCATATCTGCACGTCAAAGATTAGCTAAAGAGACTCTTTTTTATTTGTGTACCTACCTCATATTCCCTTTTAATTAAGCCTTACTCCTGTCTCGATATCGATATGAATAGTTTTTGATTAAATACAAAATAAAAAGAAATATTTTTATAGCGAAGGAATTTTCCTGCTTGTTGTTTTTTGTATGTCACAGCGATGAGCTGTGTTCGTTCGATAACCTGCGATGGTTTGAAGGCCGGACGGCTAAAATGACCATGTTCTATGAGCCGATTGAGTCCACCAGATATCAAACCATGTATACCATGAGTTCTGATGTGTGGAATTTAAATGAAAAATAACTCTAAAGCAGGCTTGTCATGTTGCATGACTTGGACTATTCGTACGAATACGAACGTTAATACCTAACTCGCTCAGCACGTACCTACTTCGTCGGAACAACACTAATTAAAGGTGATTATTTATTCACATGACCAGGTAGGTAGGTAGGTATTGGTATCTGGCGTCGTTGGTTATTTCAATATGATTAACATGGTTATAATAGTTGGGGCATATTGCTGCTGCTGCTGCTGCAGTAGCAAACAGCATTGCAACGGCAACATAAATGATTCAAAATTATCTAATCGGCTGTGACTAAATGACATATTTGCAGGGGCGCCTTTAACAGAAGGGAAAAGGGGTTGATTGTGCCTTACATTTCTTGAAAACATAGATTTTGGTTTAGGGAACTTCAGCCTTACTATGTGTTATTCTCGGCCTTACTCGCGTTGTAAAAAGAAATCAAAATATAACAGAGACTGCCTGCTTTTTATAATTCTTACCTCGAATTAGCTGGGAATTAGATATTTACCGCGGTAAAAAGTGTCTTAAAACACTCTCCAGTCTCGTAACTATCTCCACCCAAAAAATTATGTCATAATATTGCTCCGTTGTGACGTGAGGGACGGACAAACAAACAAACAAACAAGCAAGCAAACTGATTTTTCCATTTATAACATTAGTATAGATTTAGTCCCGTGGCATGATGGTTAGTGCGTTGGACTGTCATGCGAGAGGTCTTGGGTTCGATCCCTGCTTGTGTCATCTAAAGTTTTTTTCACGGGTACTGCCTCTTGCGAGAAATTGACAAATTCTCCAAGAGTGATTCTTGTCATGAAAAAGTGCTTTCTAAAATTATCCGTTCGGATTCGGCATATAAACTGTAGGTCCCATCACTGCAATTACTCGCACACAGGAATGGTTGAGAGTTGTAAGTCACTAGGCCCTGGTTCTCTACGGACTGTTGTGTCACCTAATTTTATTTTATAGATTTAGGAGGTACAAGAAATTTTGTTAAATTTTAACATGATCATAATTTTCGGAAAAATTCCTCAGCAAATATTTCTATACTTTGTAGATAACATTTTAACCGCACCCACTTGGAAAAAATTCAGCATACGTACATTTCAGAGGTTTTAATGATCAAAATATTTTAATTTTCTTATGAAGCAGTGCAGCAGCACTGCAGCTGGAATTTCTTTGCGTAGGTTTGGTCTTATTTTTTTGTTTTAATTTATTTATGTTTAAACGAAAACTAAACGTTTGGATTTACGATACACAAGTTATTTGGTAATACGATGACAGGGAAATAAATATGAACATAAATATGAAACTGAAGTCGTAAATTTTATTTTCGTAATAAAAAATCTAAATTAACTAATATCCGCGTTTTTCTTAGATATTATAGATAAAATATTAAAAATTACTTCGTGATACCAAATTAAAATAATAGTTAAGTGAACATTTGTCACTTAATTTTTTTATTTGAAATATTTTGTAGGTATCCAATTTTTATTTGTTGCAAATACAACATTTTTGTTTGACTGCTGAACAAATTTGTTTAAATTATTTTGAAATGCATAGAGACAATTTAGATAAATAGTTAAAATAAGAAGAAAAAAATATATCGGAAGCAAAATTAGACCTCATGTTTGCCTCCTAGAGAGAGATGTGAATTGAGGCTTCGTTTTGCTGAAACTAGATATTTAAGTGTGATGTAAAAAACTCCAAACTTAATATATAACGATTGTGAAGGCCTTTGAAAAAGAGACTTGCAGTAAAAATACAGAATATTTGATTTTGGTAATTGAATATCTCGAGTGTAGAATTTAAAAGAAAATTAAAAAGATTTGAAAATGTTTTTTTTTTAAGTTTCCATTTAACTTCGAATTACTACGAAGCATAGCACATTAAGATTGCATATGTACTATAAAAGCGGATAACTTCTCAAGACTTCATCTGACTCTCTGAACAATTTACTGTATCTGACATCCCTAGCTACAGGGTGGGGCGTGGTAACTTCCTTATTTTAAAAAATCATAACACAAAAAGTATTGGCAATATTGATTTATTTTTTTTTCTGTGTATAGAAGTACATTTAAAGTTTTATTTTATTTGGTTTTAAAAACGACATCTCGAAGGTGGCCGCCGTTCTCATCTTCGACACTGAGATAGTCGGAATTTGAAATTATTGTTTTCCACTTTTTCCAGCATATGTGTGCTTATGTCGGTGATAGCAGCACGAATATTATTTTTAAGATGACGAAGGGTCTTTGGACGATCAGTGTATACCAACGATTTATGGTAGCCCCACAGGAAAAAATCACATGGGGCTTAATCTGGCGATCGTGCTGGCCACTGAAGATCGCCTCTAAGAGAGATGAGCCGTTCGGGGAAGTGTTCACGCAAAATATTCATTGACCTTCTTGCCGTGTGAGCTGTGGCGCCATCCTGTTGAAACCACACTTCCCCTACATTCATTTCTCCAAGTTTGGGCAGAAAAAAATCCACAATCATGCTGACATAACGTTCAGATTTGTCCGTAACTGCTCTTTCGTTCTCTTCAAAGAACCATGAGCCAATAATGCCGATTCTGGATATTGCACACCAAACAGTCGCACGTTCTATATGCAGAGGCTGTTTTGTTTGTTCACATATCCTGATATATGGAAATGTGCCTCGTCACTAAAGAAAACAAGGGCGTCCTGAGGCAGGTTTTCGAGGAAGGCTTCACATGCATTTTTTTCGCGCAACATAATCGCGTGGATTAAGTTGTTGCACCACTGCCAATTTGTATGGGTGAAAATTAAGTTCCTCATGAAGAATTCAACTCACTGTTAGACTAGAAATCCCTAAAGCAGCCGAATGTTTGTGGGTAGATCGCCTAGGGGGATTTCAAAATCCCCGCCCTTACCCTTTCGATGTTTTCTGGCGTCCTGACGGTTCTGGAAGGTCCATTACGTTTCTTCTGCACACTACCGGTATCCCTGAACTTGTCCAACCACAAACAAATCGATTTCCGATCAGGCACACGACGCGACGTGCAGGTGCGATATTGAAATGGTTTCTGAAAGCACGCTGAATTACGATGATCGAACGGCTGAAAGAAAAGTAGGCCTCCACGGCGAACGCGCGCTCTTGTTTTGTCCACTGCATTGTTGAAACTGAACTAGTTATAACGAAAACCTTAGATAACGTGCTTTCGAACAAGCCATCAACCAACGCTCTACTATTAATAGCCGCTCAGTTGCGAGAGTTTCAGATAAGGAAGTAACCACGCCCCACCCTGTATTATAAGTAAGCAAATAGCTACGAAAACTGCCATTCCGTCCCAAGACTTCATCACAATGGACGTTCCAGATCATTCTAGAAGAAGATGACATTTCTGGAAGACAATTTGAAAAGCTTTTATTAAAAACTAATGATGCGGTTGATGGAGAAATGTTCACGGAGAATAAAAAAAACATAACCTCTTTTTCTGCTTCTTCATGGCTGAACAAAAAATTTAATATAAAAATTTGGTCCATATCGCGTAACACAAAAAATGAACTTTCGCTGATAAATTGTCAAAAATTGCTCATTTTACCAGTGTTAAAGTCTTAAGACAAAATAAAAATAAATTAAATTGATGGGCTTACAGCTTTTGAAGTACCAGGTCCAGTGAATAACAATGGTATGGAGGGGGCATGCAGTTTTAATACCAAATTCGAGAACATGAATTAACTTGAGAAAGCACTTTTCATGACAAGAATTTTGGGTTTAACAGTTCCTTGCAAGAAGCTTAGAGCGTGGAAAAAACATTTAGGTGGAACAGGCGGGGATTAAATCCAGACATCTAAGAAGTTTTATGCAACCATGTTTCTAAAACTTTCGAAGTTTTTTTTATAACCTCAAGTAAATATTATATTAGCTTGTAAATAAGTGTAAAAGTTGAAACGTGACTATTATTAAATCAGGCCTCAAAGTATTCTTAAATGAATTTGCAGAAGCTTTTTGGACGATTAAGAGGAAGAAAAAATGGCTCACTTTTTATATAATAATTCTAGTATAATGATCGAAGTGATATAAAGCACATAAACATCAATAGTCTTTGAAGCCTTCGTTTTGTTCTTGAAAGCCACTTTAATCAAACCCATGTTAACTCAATAGATTTTTTCCAGAGGCGTATAAACAATAAGAGGAGCTGCCGAGGTGCGATTATTGCTCGATAGAACTTTAACAAACAAAAAAAAAAAAAAACTAACAGCAGAAGAAATATTTTGAAGACCGCAGGCTTCTTATTGCCCGTCAGTACGGCTTTCGTAGAAATAGATCCATTGGTGATCTGATACTTTATCTCATCGAACAGGGAAACGAATCTTAACATCATTTTTGGAAAAGTATGATTATGGCGCTCGATATTTCAAAAGCATTTGATTGGGTTTTGGCATTAGGCCCTCTTATCGAAGATGCGTGCCTTGGGCTTTGACGAATCACTCCTTCATTGGATTAGAAATTAGCTTTGACCGTTCAATAAAAGTAGTTTGGGATCGGTTCAAATCAAATCAGACTAACTACTGGTGTGCTCCGGAATTCTGTTTTGTCTCCTGCATTTTTTCTAATTTTTATTAACCATCTCTTGCTTGAAACTTCTAATCTACTAACCTGCTTTGTTGACGATAGTACTTTAAGCTTTAGATATTTGCTTTCAGACTCACATCCTTCTTCGGATGTAGAACTACAACCACTAAATATGATAAGTTCATTAAATTCCGACCTGAACAGCATACAAATATGCGTGGAATTTAATACTTCGAAAACCCAATGCTGTCTTTTGTCGTTAGCAAGATATACCACTCTTGCCATTATCCATAGATGTCACTTATATCAAAGAGACTTATTCTTTCGGTAGTCCCGGTATGTGTATCACCAACTACCTCTTGTGGAACTATCACAAAATTGATGTCGCCAAAAATGCCGCAAGATGTTTTGGTTTCCTAAGGCGATTCAAGAAGTCTCCTCCCCCTTTGCAACTTATTTAAGCCTCTTGGACAGTGTTGAACGTAGAGCATTGAAATTGATTGCTGATGATCATCATCGTTGTATCATTAACACCGCTTAAATACCGTCGTAAAGTTTCTTGTCTCACCCTTTTTTATCGTTACTTTAATGTATGTATTATGCTCTAGAGAAATAGCCAGTTACATTTCTCCCCTCAAACAATTCAACCGTAATACTACAGTTTTTATTGATTCTCACGAATCAAATCTGTCGTACTGTCAGGTACAGAGATTGGTTCTTTAGTCGTACTACGCGAATGTCACACTTTGTATTTCTCTGTCATTGCAATTTTCAGGAATTCAAAACTCAACTAGTGTTGTTTATTAAAAGCTCAAAAATAATTATGGTTATTTGTACAATTTTTGAGAAACGAGCTATGACATTTATAATAATTTGCTTAGGTATTTAGTTAAATTTTAAAGTATATTTTGAAATATTCTGTCTGAGACTAACATTATAAGTTTAATAAGTTTTTATTAATGATTAGCAGCGGATGGTGTGAGCAGTACCATGCGTCCTTGTCGGTTTTTGTTGGGTAGGATTAGGGAACGGATCCGGGGGGGGATTCCGGGCTTCTCTGGTAGCTTCATCCTCTGTTGTGCCGCGGGCCTGCGGTTACGTAAAAGGTGCCGAAGCTTTCGTTAATCGATATTCCAAGTGGGGCATCCGTTATGGACAGCACATCTAGATATCGGTCATCTGGTGTTGAGTTGCCTGTAATTAAATTAACAAGAGGGTTGGGATGGGTTGGGATTTTCCTTAGCATGTTAGTGCTAAGGTGGTGGAGGTATGCATCGATTGGCACGATGCCAGCAGCTTCGTAAAGACGCGTATTGCTATAAAAGGAGAACCTTACGTTCAAAAACTTGAATCTTCTTTATGTAGGTGGGACTTATTGTATACCATATAGGGAAACAGTAGGTTAGAATAGGACGAATGAGTTGCTTGTAAAGCAAGAGCTTCGTCCGGGTTTGAAGAACGCCTCTTTTGCGTAAGAGGGGGCGTAAGAGAGAAAAGGCACCGTTTGCCTTTCGAATGGTGTATTTGGCGTGTTGATTGAATTGAAAAATCTCAGAGAAATGGATTCCAAGATATTTCACGCTTTGTTTGGGTGTTACTATAGTATTGTCAGGGAGGGTCAAGGATAATAGATTAGGTACATTTTGTTGCTAAATCATTCTTTGAGGCTGTTCTGAGACATTTTAGTTCTGTTTTGGAGGGGTTGATCTTAATTCCCCATTGGAGGTAATACTCCCAGAGACTAAAAATGTGCTCTTTGATTATACGGAGAGCTAATTGAGGACTTCTAGAGGTACTGTACGTTACTGAGTGGTCAGCGAATAGAAGTGTCGTTGGGAATTCAAAACTTGTGCCTATCCTTTTCCTAATACTCACAATGTGTCTCTGAAATACTGGTGACCATTTTTTCATTTCAGCTAAAAATACTTTAACCAATACTCGTATACATTTTTTTATTTCTGGATGTAAATCTTTTGAAGTTATTTGTAACCAATTTTTTTTTTTTTGCACATAGCTTGAATAATAAAGGCTTTTAATGTTTCTAGATTTCGGAGATTATTCGATTGGACAGTCTCTTAAAATTTCTTCTCAATTTTACCGATTGCTTGCGTAGTCGATTTGACTAGGACGAACATAATAATAATAAGCGAACAAAGTAGCTACATTTAAATCAAATTTTTAGTAAATTTTAATGTTTTGTTAAATTGTAAACTAATAAATTTTTGTAAATGGCAAATATTTAACTAATTATATGACACTTCAAATGACAACTGAGTTTGACAGGTGACAATTGCAATAGCTACCAATTTGAAACCATGAAATTAATTATTATAAATAAATTAGATGGCGCAACAGTCCTTTGAGAACTAGGGCCTAGTGGCTTACTTCTTAAACCATTCCTGTGTGCGAGTAATGTTGTCAGATTTCATTGGATTAGAAATTAGCTTTGACCGTTCAATAAAAGTAGTTTGGGATCGGTTCAAATCAAATCAGACTAACTACTGGTGTGCTCCGGAATTCTGTTTTGTCTCCTGCATTTTTTCTAATTTTTATTAACCATCTCTTGCTTGAAACTTCTAATCTACTAACCTGCTTTGTTGACGATAGTACTTTAAGCTTTAGATATTTGCTTTCAGACTCACATCCTTCTTCGGATGTAGAACTACAACCACTAAATATGATAAGTTCATTAAATTCCGACCTGAACAGCATACAAATATGCGTGGAATTTAATACTTCGAAAACCCAATGCTGTCTTTTGTCGTTAGCAAGATATACCACTCTTGCCATTATCCATAGATGTCACTTATATCAAAGAGACTTATTCTTTCGGTAGTCCCGGTATGTGTATCACCAACTACCTCTTGTGGAACTATCACAAAATTGATGTCGCCAAAAATGCCGCAAGATGTTTTGGTTTCCTAAGGCGATTCAAGAAGTCTCCTCCCCCTTTGCAACTTATTTAAGCCTCTTGGACAGTGTTGAACGTAGAGCATTGAAATTGATTGCTGATGATCATCATCGTTGTATCATTAACACCGCTTAAATACCGTCGTAAAGTTTCTTGTCTCACCCTTTTTTATCGTTACTTTAATGTATGTATTATGCTCTAGAGAAATAGCCAGTTACATTTCTCCCCTCAAACAATTCAACCGTAATACTACAGTTTTTATTGATTCTCACGAATCAAATCTGTCGTACTGTCAGGTACAGAGATTGGTTCTTTAGTCGTACTACGCGAATGTCACACTTTGTATTTCTCTGTCATTGCAATTTTCAGGAATTCAAAACTCAACTAGTGTTGTTTATTAAAAGCTCAAAAATAATTATGGTTATTTGTACAATTTTTGAGAAACGAGCTATGACATTTATAATAATTTGCTTAGGTATTTAGTTAAATTTTAAAGTATATTTTGAAATATTCTGTCTGAGACTAACATTATAAGTTTAATAAGTTTTTATTAATGATTAGCAGCGGATGGTGTGAGCAGTACCATGCGTCCTTGTCGGTTTTTGTTGGGTAGGATTAGGGAACGGATCCGGGGGGGGATTCCGGGCTTCTCTGGTAGCTTCATCCTCTGTTGTGCCGCGGGCCTGCGGTTACGTAAAAGGTGCCGAAGCTTTCGTTAATCGATATTCCAAGTGGGGCATCCGTTATGGACAGCACATCTAGATATCGGTCATCTGGTGTTGAGTTGCCTGTAATTAAATTAACAAGAGGGTTGGGATGGGTTGGGATTTTCCTTAGCATGTTAGTGCTAAGGTGGTGGAGGTATGCATCGATTGGCACGATGCCAGCAGCTTCGTAAAGACGCGTATTGCTATAAAAGGAGAACCTTACGTTCAAAAACTTGAATCTTCTTTATGTAGGTGGGACTTATTGTATACCATATAGGGAAACAGTAGGTTAGAATAGGACGAATGAGTTGCTTGTAAAGCAAGAGCTTCGTCCGGGTTTGAAGAACGCCTCTTTTGCGTAAGAGGGGGCGTAAGAGAGAAAAGGCACCGTTTGCCTTTCGAATGGTGTATTTGGCGTGTTGATTGAATTGAAAAATCTCAGAGAAATGGATTCCAAGATATTTCACGCTTTGTTTGGGTGTTACTATAGTATTGTCAGGGAGGGTCAAGGATAATAGATTAGGTACATTTTGTTGCTAAATCATTCTTTGAGGCTGTTCTGAGACATTTTAGTTCTGTTTTGGAGGGGTTGATCTTAATTCCCCATTGGAGGTAATACTCCCAGAGACTAAAAATGTGCTCTTTGATTATACGGAGAGCTAATTGAGGACTTCTAGAGGTACTGTACGTTACTGAGTGGTCAGCGAATAGAAGTGTCGTTGGGAATTCAAAACTTGTGCCTATCCTTTTCCTAATACTCACAATGTGTCTCTGAAATACTGGTGACCATTTTTTCATTTCAGCTAAAAATACTTTAACCAATACTCGTATACATTTTTTTATTTCTGGATGTAAATCTTTTGAAGTTATTTGTAACCAATTTTTTTTTTTTTGCACATAGCTTGAATAATAAAGGCTTTTAATGTTTCTAGATTTCGGAGATTATTCGATTGGACAGTCTCTTAAAATTTCTTCTCAATTTTACCGATTGCTTGCGTAGTCGATTTGACTAGGACGAACATAATAATAATAAGCGAACAAAGTAGCTACATTTAAATCAAATTTTTAGTAAATTTTAATGTTTTGTTAAATTGTAAACTAATAAATTTTTGTAAATGGCAAATATTTAACTAATTATATGACACTTCAAATGACAACTGAGTTTGACAGGTGACAATTGCAATAGCTACCAATTTGAAACCATGAAATTAATTATTATAAATAAATTAGATGGCGCAACAGTCCTTTGAGAACTAGGGCCTAGTGGCTTACTTCTTAAACCATTCCTGTGTGCGAGTAATGTTGTCAGAGATGGACTTTTTGACTCTTAAGAAACAAACTCTTAATAAAAACAACGTATGTTTAGTTTGTTACCCTTTCCGTGAGAGTTTTTAGAAATGTTTCGAGAATGTTTTAGAAATATAACATGAAAGCAAATACTCCAAATCATTAAGAAATTCTCTGTGAAGATGGTCAATGTCAAAATCTTCGTATTCTTTAAAAACGAACTTTTTTTTTACATAAATACCAACATTAATCTACTTAACCACCCACGTTAGCTTAATATAAGTTTGCTATTTTTGTTATAGCTCGCGTTTATTAATTTAAATCATTACAAATATGGCATCATATTTAAAACACGCGTTCCTTCCTTAACAAATAAATTTTCTGTTAACGATCTGTCGCAATTTACTTACTACCGCCTTTTTTTCTTATTTATTTGGCAAAACCCACACAGAAATTTTAACAAAATTAAATTGACAACCCAATGATTTTGACTTAACATGGCAATTAATTAAATTTTCGTAAATAAATTTAACTTTACTCATTCATAAAACAGCAAAAGCAATTTAATAATTTAAAAATTATTGCTTTTAAAATAGACATATGAGATATATCACCTTATTGGTTATTGAAGAAAAATAAAAAAAAAATTCAAATCAAAATACCAATCCCACGGTTTAAGCTGAGTATTTTAATATATTCGTATTTATGAATGTTAATGAACTTGTGGTTTGTATCTCACGCCTTATATTGTGAAGACTGAAAAATTTAATAAACCAAAAAGAATCATGGTCAAACGCATAATGGCGAAACAATGTAAGACAATATATTTTTGTTTAAAGAAAAACACAAAACACGCCAAATTACAAGAGTTTGATGAAGATACTTTTGTTAAACCCTACACAACTTACTTTAATGTTGCTCTACTATACCATATCGTATTGTACTATACCATATCGTATTATATTATTATTATCTATAAATAAAGAAACTGGAACATATTTTCCCACACTAGCTGCACCTTTTTTAAACTTTAAACAATCACAGTCTCTGTGAAGTTGTTTTTGTTTTGTTGCTTGGTTTTAGCTAGAAACATTTATGTAAATTCCACTGAGTCTCCCTTTCGAATAACGACAACAAACCTCCCACACCCTATAATAATAATAAATATAGTCACATTTTTGTATATAATCCCCATACTAGGGTATACCTAAATTATAACGCCGCCGCTGCCGCCGGCAAAAGGCATTTTCTTTTGTTGAAAACAAAAATGTTCCCAAAGAAAAACATATACTCCTGCAACATGTTGCAAGATGAAAACTATGCACAAACTTTTCCGTGATAATTTCATTAAAAAACATAGGTTGATTGATTTAAACCAAGGTAAAAAAATATTTGGCACAGTCGGGTTTTTTCGATTAGATACACATTCGAAGTAGGAGTTTTGAATTTTTTCAACTTGTTGCTATGATTACAAATTTTTTTGTAAATGACTTAAAATAAGTAATCGGCGCATTTATTCAAAAGGTTATCGTTAAACAAAAAAAAACTAAGCAAAAACAAAAAGTAACAAAGTTTTTAAAATTAAAAATGTTGCCAGACACATGTTGCTAGATACATATTAAGAATGGAAATGCATAAAGATTATCTCCTTTTGTTTAAAACAAAAATATACCGTCTGATAGTTTAAATGGTTATTCTTAAGCTCGATAAATAGTAGACGCTCGAACTCATAACCTGAATGGACTGCTTCAGACTTTTTTACCACCGTATTATTAATTCTTATCCATTTTTCTTACACGAAACCACTACTTGCCCTATTGAGCAAGTCATAAATTACAATATGCAATGGAATTTTGAAAGAATTGCGCGCATGATGACGCCGCCGAGCGCCTCCGCCGCTGCCAACGCCGTTCTTCGCCATCTATACTGACAACTACAAGTTGTTATATAGACGCCACCGTCGTCCGTCACGTCACTACCACAGAGCTACCGCCTGCTGCCGGTTGCTGACGACGACGCCAACATGTTGTACTGGATTTTTTGTTGTTGTTGTTATTGCTTTTCTTTTCGTTTTACTCAATGAAAATATCACTTGAGCGGAAAATTATATCTGCACGACATGACACATAGGTACAGTAAATATTTTCATGTATAGAACTATAGAGCCATGGCAACATAGAGGAAAAGAGGGACTTCTGTGTTTCTTGTAGACACAACATGACAATTAATGACCATAAATTGTTGTAAATTTATTTGTTATAAGGTTGTTCTTTTTTATTTATTATTATTTCTTGTGAAAACGATAAGAATCAATTGGGAAATATGTAAGTTTTTTTTTTGTAATTTGGAAATGTTCATCAATTCTGTTCCTAGAATTTGATGTAAGTTGATGGTGCTTGGAATATACAAGTGGATGGACAGTTTTTAGAGGTATAATACTAGCAACAAATTGCTGTTTACTTGCTTGAAATCGGTCATGTTTAACTAGATTTAACATGTACTCGAAAATATGAAGTGTAACAATGGGAAATTTGATGTTTCCTCCAACTTGTTCATATTTAATTCGTTTTTAATATTTAAGAAACACTAAAGGGATTTTGGTTACCCCTAAAATGTTGAAAGTTTAAATACTATGCTCATGTTAGAAAAATAGGTAAGATTCAAAGAGAAGATACCGGTCCGGTGCACTTACTAATTTAATGTGACACAAATAACATACGTCTTCAGTTAGCTTGATCTCTGGCTAACTAGCCAAGTTGTTTGAGGTCCTCTCTCACGTGCGTATTTCTTAGATGGGATTGGATAATAAGACTTTTCGGGTGGGAGGGTTGATGTCTTTTGGATCTACATGACCCAGCCATTTATTTAGTTGGACTCATTTGACTAGATCAGAGTTGTTGTAAAGTCCGTATAGTTCGTTATTGTATCTCCCCCTCCACTCTCCATCTATGCTGAAGGGACACAAAAATCATACCTAAAATTCTCCTTTCTAACATTTCTAAAGATGCGTCCAGACCAAAGAATAATTTCGGGCAAATTTAAGAAACATTTTTTAAACTTTTCTGAAGCATTTAAGAAACATTTAAAAACGTTTCAGGAACAGAGCAACATTTGTAAAATGTTTCTGAAATGTTTTTTTTGGTATCGAAGCTCGAGAAATATTTCTGAAATGTTTATGAGAATGTTATCCAACTAATAAAAATGTATGAAATAAAAAAAAATTTGTGGGATCAACTTGACGAACGTTTTAAAAATAAAATCAAAAAAGCCGGTAATTGGTCTGAAATTACCGAAAGTATTAATTGTGGAAAAGATTAGGGATTACTTCTTAAACAGTCCAATTTCTCGCACAAAATTGGATATATAAAAAGGAGACAAGAAAAAACATTTCAGAAATGTTTCTCAAAGTGTCCACACCAAAAAAAAACTAACCAGAAACATTACTAAAATGTTTCTGCTATGTTTCTAAAATATTTCTACAATGTTTCTGAGATGTTTCTGCAATATTTCTGAAATGTTTCTGCAATGTTTCTGAAATGTTTTCTTAAAGTAATAGAAAACATTTAAGTATTGTTTTTTTAAAAAATGTTTCTTTGGTGTGAATAGAACTTAAGGCGTTGATAAGGGCCAAGCTTCATCACCATTAATGAGAACAAGGATGGTGAGCGTCTTGTAGAAGATAAGTTTGGTTGAGAGAGGACTTTATCACTCCATTCTCTCTTCTAAGTCCAGCAAGAGTTTTTGCCGCTGTTGTTGTTATTTATAACCGTGTTGAAGTAGACAAAGTCCTCAACTACTTTAATGTCTTAGCTGTATCGGTAAGAATTTGTCTTAAAGTTTTGAAAATCAAAATAACAGGAAAAAAATCAGAGTCGCTTAAAGAACACCTCATTCTTGATGTGCGACTGATAAAAGAATTTCAATATCAGGAATAAACTAAACCACATACCTGGAAGTGCGAATATTACTGCTAAATACTTTGAGTGGGAGGAGAATGCAATTGGCTTCTTTTTTTTTTTTAATATTATGTTTACAAAAATATAAAAGAAGATGGGATGTCAACACAAATATTCCTTGTTTTTAAATTGCTTTATTAAAAAAAAACACCCACACAATTTTTTGAAAGCCCTTTTCGCATCTTCCTTTGTTTTTATCTGCCTACAAAAAATTATTTGAAGTCGATATCTCTACTGGTTTTTGAGATATGGACGAAGAAAACTGGAATCCTGAACGTACACAGAGACATCTCTTTAAAAAAACTGCTTTTAGATTCTATGGGCTTTAAAACGTTGAGAGATGTCAATATTTTCAATTCGACAAATCGGACCGATTACAATAACTTCCTATGGGAAGTTAAAAATAAAATTTAAAAAAGTTACGTATACGCCTCAGTGCGCTGTTAAAGAAATTTAATTTGTTTAAATGAATAAGACTATGGAATTATTTATTTGGGTTGTTGTATGGATTTGGGTTAAATATGAGCTCTCAAACAGACGGAAACGTGGAAAATCTTTTGGCAAGTTTTTAATCAGCCAAAATTTGAAGCATGCATACTCAGCTCCTTAAACAGAAGGTATTCTTACTTCTTAAAACTTATGAAACAATTCATTTGTGAGGAAGTGAAGCTTCTTGAAGTAAAAAACTAGAATAGCACGTTCTTTTATGAAAATACGTTTCTGGAGTCACTTTCTATAAATAGACCTCACTAAAACTATTATTTTTACCATACTAATTAATTTTTTAGCAACTTAATCCTCTTCCATAAGCTTAAAATTTCCACTGACCTAGTAATTATGTTACCTAGTTCCTTCCATCACAAAAAATTCAAAAGAAACTAAAACAACTTGTATAAACAATTGTGACATTAAAAAATACGGATATGCATGTTTGTATGTATGTATTGTACATATGTTTGTTAATAATAAATACAATCCAAGACCATAGAAAACAAAAAAACATGAAAAAGTAATCGCCTTACAAAAATTCCAATATCATGAAAAAAGCTATATACTAAATACTAAATCAAGTTTGACTCTGACAACATTTTATAATCTTGGCTAAAAACATATTAATATGTGGTGTGAAGCCATATTATTTTCTATATATACATTTTTTAAGGATGTTATTCAAATTATAGGAAAAACATACAAAGTGAGAAAACTAATTCATCGAATTCAAATTCGAATTCGGAACAAACTTGCTAAATCGTCTAATTCAATTATATCGTATGTCTAGAGTCATAGTTGAGACATCGACATGTTGCTGGGGACACAGTTAATATAAACCAAATCATAGTTATTATAGGTTAGGTAAACTGGTCATAAATCGTTTTAAAGAAGTGATGTCGCTCAGATGTACATATATTAATGTCTGATACTTATAGTTGCATCTTAAGCTGTTTTAAATGAAGAAATATGTTTGCAGGTTAGACTTTAATATGTCTTAGAGGATCATGCAAGTTATTTTAGAGGCATCAAGTGTCTCATACCGTTTCATTCGAAATATACACTTTCTTTTTATTCGAATTGAAATTAAATTTGCATCTTAAGTGAAATCATTTTCCATTGTAGCATATTAAGAATTGTTTTTGTAAAATATTTCAGCAACAAACGTTTTTCGTTGAAGTCTCAAAATTCATTATGTAAGACTTTTTAGTTCTCTGTGTGATTATCGCAGATCACCTCTTTTGAAACACAATGCTGTGTTTTGAATTTTATCGTAGACACAAGAAATTGTTAATCCTTTATTTGTAGACAACTTAGTTTAATTTAAATTTCAGCAGGTGTCCTTGTAAGGAACTTATTTCTTTTTAATTGATTCTTAAAGAAATTTAAAAATGATGATATAATTTTAACTAAATTACTTACACCATAGCCTGCAATGTTGTTCGAATTCTGTTGTTTTAATTAATAATGCTTGGCAACACTGTTTCTATTGACAATACATTTGACATCTGCTGTCAGATGATTGATTCTCAGATGTTGACAGTCAAGTATCACTTAAATGACACTGTTAAGATATTAGCTAAATAGCCAGAACTTATTCTTGATACAAATTTACTTTTACTCAAATAATTTTGAAACAACTTTTGCTTATTGGCAGTTAATTTGATATACTCTGCCAGATAAGTTGAGATCGTGATTTAATCTTAAATGTTGAAAGCAAAATAACACTGCAATGTGACTGTTCTATTTCTCAGAATTTTTGTGAAGGGAGTTCTTGTTAATTATTTTATATTTGTATAAAACAAATTATCCCGAAATAGCCATTCTCCTCCCCTCAAAGTATTTAGCACTAATATTCGGACTTCAAGGTATGTCGATCAGTTTATTCCTATAAAGATTCTCTTTTCAGCCGCACATGAAGAATGAGGAGTTGTTTAACCAAGTCGCCCGATTTGCAAGTTATCCGTAATACCAAAACTTTTTGAAAAAATTGTTGGTTTTAAATAATCTAAAAAAGGATATCAAGTCGATGTCATATATACGGATTTTTTCAAAGCATTTGACAGAGTTCACCATAAAATTTTAATTCATAAACTGGAAAAACTAGGTATACATTCTAACTTGTTAAATTGGTTGCGTTCATATTCTTACAGGACGTATTCAATATGTCCGTATTGATTCGATCGTCTCTAGTCCAATAGATGTTTGCTCGGGTGTTCCTCAAGGTAGCCATCTTGGATCACTTTTGTTTCTTATATTCATAAATGATCTACCTGTTATCTCTTAAATTCCTTTTCCTTGATGTTTGCCGATGATCTCAAATTTCTGAGATGCATTAAGGATCCGGTTGACTGTGTGCTTCTTCAAGAAGATCTTCAAAGCTTATCAACATGGTGTAAAATCAACAAATTAAACCTCAACATCTCTAAATGTCAATGTTTTTCATTTTCCCGCCTTTCCTTTTGTATATAATTATCATATTGAGAACAAAGTTCTCGATAGAGTCTCAACCAAAAAAGTTCTGGGAGTCATTTTTGACTCCAAATTCAACTTCGCTAATCATTTAAAATTCATAGTTAATAAGGCCAACTCTATGCTGGGATTTGTTTTCCGCAACTCTAAAGGTCTAAGTGAACCCTATACCTTAAAAACGCTTTACATTGCTTATGTTAGATCAGTTCTAGAGTACTGCTATGTGGTATGGAATCCGTCTTACAAAACTCATTCTGTTAGAATTGAAAAAATTCAAAGAAAATTTACAAGAATAGCTATTTATAAACTTAGATGGAACGCTGATGTTATGCCACCTTATAATACTCGACGTCAACTTCTTGGCATTCAGATCTTAGAAAACCGCCGCAAAATATTTTCCATAATGTTTATTAAAGATATTTTATCCTATCATATTGACTGTCCGTTTTTATTGTCTCTTATAAATTTGCATGATCCAACTCGAGTGCTTAGAAATCGTTATTTATTCCATGAGGTACTTCATAGAGTAAATTGTGCTGTTAACGAGCCAATATCTCGCTGTGTCAGAGAAATTAACCAATTATCTGATTTTATTGATTTTAATTTTCATTTGAGTAGGGATACATTTAAAAATATGCTCAGCCTATTCTTTCTGGTAAATTAACTAAATTTATTTCGCTAGTCTGTAAGAGTTACTAAAATACTAAAATCTCTAATTGATGATGAAAATAAATAAATAAATAAAGTCTGTTTTTAATTTTCCATAGGAAGTGTGTCCGGACGTTCGTACCTCTGTACGCCGCCGTCCATTAAAATACAAATACAAATGCAATTTTTATACAAATAATAAATAATAATAATATTAATAATAAAAAAAAAACGGTTAAAAAAAAACTGAAACAAAATATTTGTTACCTCGAATATTTTACTATCAAAAAATTATTATTTTATGTAACTCAAAAAACCGTTTTTGACATGGTAAAATTTTGAAAACAATCAAAGTAATAGTTTTTTTCTTACAAAAAATAAGAAACTAAAACAAAAACATTATAAAATGTTGGTAAAAATTGATTTTTGACTCAAATATCTTTTCAAAAATTAACGATATTGAGTTCAAACTAATTTTATCTTATAAAAACTATTGTTTTCAACATTCAATACAATTTTTGTTTGTTTATAAAAAATTAAATCTACAAACAAATATTACACAAAATTAGTAAACATGGATGTTCGATTTCCAATATAACGTGAATAAATGGAGGGATTTGCCTTTTTTTTTTTTTTTTTGTCCCCCTAAGGCCCCTTTCACACCAAACGAATCCGAATCAATCTGGATCACTCCGAATCAAGTTGAATCTGATTCGTCATCTCCACTCTTTCACACCAGCTGAATCAACCTGAATCTATAAAAATCCTTTTATCTTCTTTTTGTTTTCCTTCTTTTAGTTGCTTTTGAGCTATCATCATGGACGCAGTTGTTTTAAATACAATAGTGTTTCGTTGATTCAAGACTGACCGGACGAGGAATCTGACAGGTTGAATCAAACCTGATTGAACCAGATTCGTCCGATCTGAAGGCGGGAAAAGAATCCCTTCACATTTAAACGGAGCGCTCGAAGCCGAATCTTGGTCAATCAGATTCAACTTGATTCGGAGTGATTCTGATTGATTCGGATTCGTTTGGTGTGAAAGGGCCCTAAGATAAATATCTTTGATTCTTGGGAACCAAAACAGATATTGAAATCAAACTTTTTTAATCGTATATACCATATTGTTGCTAACTTTTAGTTAATTTTTAAAAAGTCAATTGCCTACTTTTTTTAAATATATTATTTTAGCAAAAATTTACCCATTTCCGCAGGGCACGCAGTAGGTTCTTAAAAGTTAAACAAATCCCTCTGTTCGTATTAGTTTTAGCGTGATCTTATAAAGTCTATGGTAGTATTTCCTGAGATTATCGGTTTCAAACAAACAAACAGTCAGTTGATAGTTTCTTAATACAAATTCAGCCTTTTGTTAATTAAGAAATTTAGCATTTTTTAAATTTCATAGTTGTATATATTTTCTTGTTATTCAAAATCGTCTGGAACATTCTCAGCTAATAAGATTCTTATAATTAGGCTGGTTAAATATTTAAATTTGATGATAATCAACTTTAAATTTAACAACGCAAAATATCTTAAAGTTTGACATTAGAAAATTCAAAATTTAAAGTACTGATGTGTATCAGGTCATTGCCTTCAGATTTCATCCTTTCATAAATCAATGATATCTGTCTAAAAAGTTTAATCAATTAAACTATTGTACTGATATCAAAACTCCTACGTTTTTAGGTTTGCATTATATCGATTTTCAAAGGCAGCGTATGATAAGTTCCATACCCACTTTAACCTTTTGAACATAATTCGAAAAAAACTGATTTTAAATTGAGATACTTACATTTGTCAATCACAGCCTCAAAATAACATTGCTTTAACTATTTAATCGGAATTTTATTGTTTCGTTAGTTTCAATCAATTCAATCGTTTACACGAAAAAACATAAAGATTATTTCCTTAGTTGAACTTCAAGAATGTGAATAATCAAACCTTCTCGTCCAAAATGCTAGCATAGTGTTCCAATATTTGTAGGTTAGTCCAGTCATAAACCCTTGAGTCTGCCTCATTGAGCAAAGATAACTAAAAAGATGAAATATTTCCTTGAGCTAGTAGCCTTCCTTCAAAACTACTACCCCTTTTTGTTTTAATACTTATTCGCTATTCTATTCATCCTCATGATATTCATGCTCAATAAATAGCTTCTAAATGGCATAAAATCAATACAAGGACATAGTATCGTCCCTGACCATACACAACAATGACTATATTGCCTTTCAAAAAAAACTAAAACCTTCACAGTAAGTCAATGTTGTCATTGCAATATGCCCTACAAAAAAATATGAATCAGTAAATCATATTGTCAGCTTTAGCGACTCTTTGGCGACTATCGTCGTCGTCGTGGATGCATTTTCAGAACACACATTTTCCAATGCCAAAATCAAATAAGATGAAAAAAAAAGAATCTAAAAAATACAACTTCCCTTAAATTCAATAAAAGTCAACTCCACACAAAGCGTGTAATGTGTTTTTGTAACATATGACATGGCAAAAGTTTTCGCTTCATGAACTCTTCTAACCGCCCATCATCCTTTTTGTTAAACTTTGATTTTTTTTTAAAGACTGTTTTTGAAATCAAATCTCTTGTCTAGTTGAAGGTTGAAACGGATATGTTTTGACTCAGCTAAAAAATATGACAACAAAAAACTCAGTTGATGTTTCTACGCCTTCATTGACATGTGAGAGTTTTTAAAAAGTATCGAACACAATAAAAAAAAATCAATATTGTGTATTGAAACTTATTTTTAGATTTTACCATCAATTGAACGCAGGGAGGATGGATGTAGACAACTTGGCTGCTCCTGCTGTTATTATTGATGCTATGTCATGTGCTTTTAAGAACAACAGAGTTCATAATCCAAACGACTTAAACCAGTGCTCTACTCATTTCTAGGGAAAATTCGTTCGTTTGGGTTTCTATTAAAGTTGACTTGTTTTTTTACACTTAATAATTTTTATATTTTATAAATAAAATGTTAACATTTTTTGTTTTGTTTTTGTTTCTTAGGTCACACACCGAACGACTGGAGAAGTTATGGTACTAAAAATGAATCAATTACGTGCAAATCGACCAAATATGCTGAGAGAAGTTCAACTTCTAAATAGATTATCACATCCAAACATTTTAAGGTAAGTCTTCTCGATTTTAATTGAGTTGTTTTATAATTTAAAAGTAAATTTTAATAATTCACGCTTAATGATGATTCACATTTGTTGTGGTTTTTTTTTGGCATTGAAACATCATAGCTGCATGTTAATATGCAAAAACAATTAATGACACGTTTTGCTTTTTTTTTAAATTTTCATTATCATCGAATAATTCGTAATAACATATAAATAATTAAAAATTGTAGAATCAACATTTTTTCATTAATTAATAATGCCGGAAAGTAATAGTTCTCTCTTTCCGGAAGCGATTGATTAAACTTTTTTTTTTGCATAAACGATAAAATGATTCTGAAATAATTACTTAACTTTATATACTTGCAACATAATTGAAAAGATTGTATCTAAACTTTTTACATATTGCTGTAAAAAAAAGTTCAAATTTTATTCTGGAGTACCACAAAGTAGCCATTTAGGACCTTTACTATTTATATAAAAATGTATCAATAACCATACCGATTATGTAAAGAATAAGACAAATACAGAATTTAATTTTCTTTTACTATGGTAAAATTAAACATTCCCATTAATTATGGAACAAAACGTCTTGCAATATTATAAATGGAAAAGTCATCTTGTTTGTTTGTTTGTCCGTCCTTCACATCGTAATGGAGCAATATTTTGACATGATTCCTTGTATGAAGAAAGTTCCGAGACTGAAAAGTGTTTAAAGCTACTCTTTACCGCGGTTAAATATCTCATTCTTAGCCCATTCGAGTATATTTGTTGGGATGTTTAAAGACTACCTCCTTACCTAATTTGCAATTAAAAATGGGAGATGGACAATTATAAACCGATGCAGGCTATGTGACACTAATGAAAGGTTTTTGTAATAAAGTAAAGAGTAATTCTGAACTTATTACAAGTGCTTACCCTGATTTACAAAATAACATACATGACGATCAATTTATTTGTGAAAGGGTGATACGATTTTGAAACATTTGTAACGTGGGTGCAACAAGCCGTACTTCTCCCTTGGACAGCTATATTTTACGTGTTCGTGTATAATGCCCAGAATCTGTTTATGTAAACTTGCCGCTGTAATGTGTGACGTTTTGATTTTCTTCTACCACGCAAGCAAAGTCGCGGGCAACAGCTAGTACTATTTTAAACTCAACAGATCCTAATCTTCGATTAAGCTAAAAAATCATGAAGTACCACAGGGTAGTTCTTTGGATCCTGTTCTTTTTATTCTTTATATTATTGATTTAGAGCTTATGTTGATATTCATGGTTTGAATGACTCATTTATTTAGATGGTGTAACACTAGTGTATTGTAGGCTAAGAATTCTTGTATGTAATTTGAACTTGACTTTGATAAAATGTTGTTGCAATTCAAGCTTACATTTACTGACTTTTTCCGTTGTTATTCGTTTCCAGCAGTTAGTTACTTCGAAAATGCAAACAAAATTATTATTATATTAATTATTAATAATTCATCTGAATCAATACATTCTAGACTTTTTTAAGAGTCCAATTTATGTGATTAATTTACTGGGTTCTATAACTAGTTTGTATTTATTTCTCAAATATGAGAATTTTTTAGATTCTCACTTGACTTCACAAAAAAAAATGTTGTAATTAATTTGTATTCTTTATCATGAAGCATTGAAAATAGGAAAAGAAATACAAACTCATCAATTCAACATTTACTAATATGGCAACTAAAAATTGCAACTTCTCCCATAACAGTCTTCAAGTGTACTCGAATACTCGTTTAGTTTCAAATTAAATTTTCCCATAACACAGATAAAAAATGAAAATGAAAATGGAAATGAAAACAAACGTCATACCAAAATCAGCAACTTCGATCGATTTGAAATTCTTTTTCTAATTTCCCACGTTTAAAAATGCTTCGGTAGCAATTAATAAGCGCGCCACTGAAAAATAATAATAAAATAAAAACGAAGACAAAAATACAAAACAAAAAGCAAATAAAAATTGAATTATTTTATTATTCAATTGACTTAAAATTCATTCATTCATCCAACAAACTTCGATCTACCGACCAAAGACGATAGCTTTCAATGCAAAGGTCACAACTGAGTAAATGATGTTTTCATAATAAAAATTAAACAAGAAAAACAAAACTATAAAACGAAATCGAATTACACGAAGTCAAACAGCACAGAATTAAAACCTCATAATCCACCATAACTGAACCAAACTTAGATATTTATACCTACCTTGACAGCTACAGGTATGGGAATTCAATTCTTAATGATTTCTATCTCAAAAAAAAAAGAAAAAACATCGCATCGTCATCGTGCACATCGAATTTCTGATGTTGTTTGTTTTTGTAGTTTTATTTGGTGGTTTTATTACTACAAGCCTTTTGCTCTAATGCTGACGCCATGCTTGAAGCTTGTTAATAAAATAGTTAACATAAAAATGTAGATACTTAATTCTCATAGAGCGATACATGATCTTTGATATCGCTGATGCTGATGCTTATGGTGAGCTATAATTAGATTTTACATTTTATTGTTTTGCATTCTGTCAGAAATGATTACAAGCTGTCATAATGCCGAGTCAAGAGATTGATGAAGGTAACGTAGCGTAAAAGTTATTTTTTTTTTAAATAATCTGTTGAGGGAATTATGTATCTATTTTTATCATGAATAAGGTGTTTGAAAATAAATGTAAACTGAGATGTCTCAATTAAGAAATAAAAAATAACATAACAAATATTGCGTATACGCCCTGGGGAACATGTATCATTTTTTAACGATATTTTGTTGGAGTTTAGTAAGTTAGAATATTTCCAAAAATATATTTTGCATGAGCAAAAACTATGATTTTTAAAGAATGTACATATTTCAAGCAGTTAAATGGATACAATAAGCATAAGTATAAGTTTAAAGCATCATTCACATGAGCGCGACCAACGAACGACGAATGAATTACAAAATGTGAGTTTATATACGTTTGAAGACATATTTCCACACAAATTCTTAACAAAACGATAGCAATATTGTTTCTATTTGATGTATGATGCATACTTTTACTTTTCAATATCATATATTAGTAAATTTAAGAAAACAAATTTATTCGTCGCGAAAAAAATTATAGTTGATACGAACTGTCAAACTTTATTCGCGTTCCACATTATCCACACTCGCAACGAAGAAAAAAATCGCGCGTACTTAACCTAAAAAAATCGTTCTTGTTTTGGTTTCGGTGGTGAATGTCAAACTTAATTCGCGACGAATTAAAAACTCTCATGTGAAAGAAATGTCAAAATCGACGAATATTCGTTCATTCGTTGGTCGTTGGTCGTGCTCATGTGAATATTGCTTAAGACTTTAAGTGAGCTCCACAAAAAAGTGACTTATTTGATGGGTTTCCAGGAGAAGAAATGTCCCATTTTTGATTTTATTATTCTTCAATTTGTGTATTTTTTTTTTCGTTACGATAAATTTGTCTCTGATTTATTTAATAAACCGTGGAATTACCATTCGAATATAAGAAGCAGGTTAATAATTTGTTCGAACCCATTTTTCCAGTTTTTTCGCTTGAGAATCAAAAAATTGAAAAAGATGTAAACAGTCTCGTCTCGGTGTCATTAAATTTGGTGTTTGTCAATCTAGTCTCGGTGTCGCTTTCGTTTCAACATTTTATGAGGATTTAGAAAGAAAAATCCAATCCAATAATTACATTTTCATCCTTTCCATACGCCGCGGCTGGTCAAGACATTAGCACTAATAATTGTTCGACCCAATTGTTTGACACCAAGTCTTGCACCTTTACATAATCAACGTGCATCTAAATTCCGCATAAGCCGAATTTCAATTGGAGAGTATGTGAGGGTACACAGGATAGCTCAGGTGAGTTAAGAAACTGTATGGTGTATTCTGAGTCCATGGCCGTGTCTATTGACAAATAATTCCTCATATCTTCGGATTTGTTTTTTAAAGCAACATAGTTTCTTGGTGCTAGAATCGCTATTTGAATGAAAAATTAAATTGTCATGTATGTAACTTTATAAATCATGGTAAACGCTTGCAATTAGTTCATAAGTCTATCTCCTTTTTTAATAGTGTTTTAGCATAGTTTCGTGCTTTAATGTCATTTTAAGGATCGCCTAATGATATATTAATATATTGAATATCTTATTATAAGTGATATGTCAATGAGATATTTCACCGCCGCAAATGGGAGATGAAGGCCTTGTAACTACCTCCATACAAAACATCATGTCATAATATTGCTCTGTTGCAATGTGAAGTACGAACAAACAAGCAAACAAACAATCAAACAAGCAAACACACAAATAAACCAACAAACTAACTTTACCAGTTACAATATTACTTAAGATTGACAATTAATTTAAAATAAACTGATATTATATTTCCAAGGGATGTCCGTTTTACAAAGTTTATATGAATGTAGCAAAAAGACTAAAAAAAGATAGAAAACATATACAATAAAATTTGTCAGAAATTGTCGCAACTAGTAACCGATAATATATTTTTAGCTGGGCAATTATTCAAGATCAATACTCTAAACCCGTTTGCTACAGAAGGAGGGCTGTAGATTGCTTTTACATGAAATCAGCAAAGCATCTTTAAACATTAAAGAAAAAATTGTACTATGAATTCGGAATTAAAAGAACGAAAGACCGACAAATATTAAGGATAACACCTGCATACCCTTTTTTACGTAGGTGCTTAAAAAAATTGCCATCAATAAAAATAACATAGAAAACATCGAACGACTAAATCAAAACTATCACGACAAATGAATGACTAATTTACGGCAAATTATAAGCACATAAAACATTCAAAATAAGATCTGTAAAATAGCTGTGGAGTGCTTAGCTAATGTGATTTTGACAAAAGAAACAAATATAGAAAACATTGAACGAACAAATCAAAACTGTCAGAACGAATAAATTGTAAATTGTTATTAGCCAGGAAAATAGTTAAGATAAAACTTTAAAATTAACTTTCTGTATATTTTTCGTATAGTTCAACAAAGCTTTAGAAGCAGTGAAAACATAGAACATAGAAAACATTGCAAGATGAACTTCCGACTAATTAACGACAACTTGAAAGCTCAATATATATATCGGAAAAGACCCGTCAAACTGTTTTCTTGAGGTGACTTGCTAAGTTCCCTAATAAAAACATAGCAAACATAGAACGGTTCACAACTAGTGAACAGAAAATTATCATTAGCCAGAATAGTAACTAAGATATTTAACACCCGTTTTCTTTGGGATGCTTTGTTTTGTTGAAGATAGGAAACAAGTGAAAAAACATAGAAAAACATATAACACCAAAATCAAAGCTTCCACAGCTGATTTTACGAAGAATTCTCTGCAAATTGTGCAATTATTAGCTTTGCGATCGGTAAATTTTGTTTTACTAAGTTAGTACCTACTTATTTAATGGGGCTTGTTGACAAATTAAGAAACGTTGGAATCAAAGCCAAATTTGAAAAAACTCTGACATTTTCTATTTTTCTAAACAATTTCAAAGTGAATCCTAATAACGAACAAAAGTCAGATTTTCTTAATCTTCAAGAGCCAATGTTTCCTATTCCAAACTCTTTAAAACACGTGTTTATAATTTAAGCAAAATAATCGTTGCATAAACTAAACTGCTATTCATCATGAGTCTCAATTTAAAGTTAAACGAAGTTGTTGAATGAATTTGTTAGAAAATTGTTTACGCTATTTATCAGGAAGAAAAACTAAAATGTCTCTTTGTCCTCATTAAAAGTTGCGCAACATTTATTTTCTAAAAACGAAAACTACAGTAGAAAATTTGTATAACAGCGCAATTAATTTAAAACTTCACAAAATTTTGCAAAAAAAAAAAACAAAATAATAAGTTGCAAAAAAACACGCGCTTCTTATAAACAAATTACAAGTTTAAGCATCATTCGACATAACACTTATCTATCTCTCCAAGCCTTACCTATGCAATATCTACCACCCAGTGATTTTGTGATTTTGTTATGAATTTCTTCTTCCGAGTCAATTTTTCTTCCGCAATTGCGCTGTTCACTGAAGAAACATCATCGGCCGCGACGACGACAACTGTTCAAATTTCAATTAAACCACTTTCTATATCGTCGAAATTACTAAAGCCCCTCTTCCATTTTCACTGTCCCGGTCCCGTATTAATTTAACTAACAAAAAGACAATTTAATGATGATACCGAAATGGTGTTTTTATTAGCAACAAATGTTGCCAATTAAATTCCCATCACTAGCACCATCTGATGATATACCAGTGAACCATTATCATCATCATTTTTGTGTTACTTTTATTTTTTAATTTTTTATCAATATAAGAAAATTTATTAATCATAATTTTCAATAAATCTGTAAGCGATATGTGAAGTATATACTGTATAGTTGAGAGATGAAAATATGTATTTTGAAAATAAGTATGAAGACTGCAAGAAGCGACGACGCTGTTTGGTATTTTGTTGCTGTCGAAACAAGTGGACTTTCTTAATCGGACGCGCAAACATGGAGTATCAACAATAATTATGCCATAAATCTTCACCAGGCTTATTGTGTATTTTCTCCTCGTAAATTATAACCAAGATTATACCTTCTGCACAATATTTACCCTATTTTCTTCTTGTTTTTCGTTTTTTGAGTCTTGTGGGCGCCTCCCTCTTCTAAAAAAACAACACTATAGGACACAATCAACACCATCCAGCCTCTTTTTTTTTCAACTGTTTCTCATATCTTAACGAGGTGCCCATCGATCGTCATCAGTTTCGGTGCAGTTTTCAATTGACTTGACCTAAATTTTATAAAATAAAAAACATAACAACACCATTCATCCAAGCAACAACGAAATTGTTTAAGTAAAAAGTATATTATTTTTTTGAGAATGTGGATACAAAAATTCGTCCAAGTGGAAAATTGTAGATGAAAAATTACACAATTTAAAAAAAAAACAGGGTGACCCAAAAATATAATTTGAATATTTTGTATAGGAATTTGTTAAACGATTCAATAAAAAATTTAAAGAAGAACCTTAAAACAAGTTATCACTAACAGTTCAGTTTTCAGCATAGTTTCGTACGTTTATGCCAAGAAAGAAAGCAGGTAGCACCTAATGATATGCTTCTAATTTCTGTTCTAAAAAAGAATGCATATATCGAATATAAGTATTGTATTCGGATCTGCTTGAATAAGGTGGAAATAAGATATTTTCTTGGTTAAAAGTAGCTTAAAACACTCTAGCTCCGTAACTATTTCCTCACAAAAAATAGTTTCATAATATTGTTCCGTTGCGACGTGAAAGGCGGACAAACAAACAAGCAAGCAAGCAAGCAAACTGTGTTTCCCATTCAAAATATAAGTATAGTGTAATTGTAGACAAAGTTTAGTTGCCCTATTTTATTCCTGTTTTTTAACACTACTTTGATTTCTATTACGTTTTTTTTAAATATCGTCTGAATATATTTTTGCGCTTAATACAAATTATTTTCTTCAGCAGAAATACTATGTATGTAAAATATATTAATGATAAAAATCCATATAAATACAAAAAGTAACATAAGTGCACGATCGTGCCACACCGGCAACGCTGATCGGCACAATTTGATCCAAGGCCCTTATATCTTCTTTTAACCAATCAATTCAAAACAATTGGCAGAAGTGTTAAGTAACTTAAATCTTAAAATAAACTAAAATTTTAAGACTATTCAAAACAAATACATTCTCTTGAATCCATGTTAGAAGTTCCCAAATTAAGGTTCTCACACAACTTACCTTTGACTTTTATTTTTAAACAATTAATTCAAAAACTGGAGCAAGTTTTTTTCACTAAACAGTTGGTTGAAAATATCTTCAATCTTAAAACCACATATACAGGTTCGGTATTCCTAGAAGGGAAAGGAGATCTGAATTCCTGTTCTAGTTTACTTATGCTAGGTAATTATTGAAGTTTTATACTTCTTTAAAGAAGACACTTGGAACTACCAAGTTTTATAAAACACAAGACAAAGAAGCCCATATAGTACCACTACCAAGTATGGAAGAGGTCAAGAAGGCTGTTAAAAGGTTAAAACAAAAAAAGAACTGAAGAAGGCAAATCAGCCGACCTGTTTCAATAATGGGGACCAGCTTTAAGAAATGTTATAAGACTATCACGTTTTTCTACAGAAGCAATTTGCTGAGTTAATGCTCCATCTGCACCTAGAGAGTGCGTAGTCGCCGAAAAGGTATCATTTTCCCCATACACATAAAGAAAAGAGATGTTATAATATGTAGCAGCTATAGAGGTATCACATTGTTAAGTACCGGCTATAAGATACTTTCCTCTATCCTACAAGAACCGATAGCCTCATACGCTAAAACTATCATCGGGCAATATTAGCCGATGGAAAAATTTCTAGAATTTAACATTCCAACTTACCATCTGCTTTTAGACTTTAAGTCCGCCTACGAAAGCATAGCCAAGGTAGAACTATACAATGCCATGAGAGAATTCGGAAATTAAAAATATATCAAGCCAAGTTAAAATAGCCGAATTGCTATCCAGACCAATCAACATCTACAAAGAACTCTGACAATGCGGTAATTTGGCCTGCCTCCTCTTCAAACTGGCGTTTTAGAAAGCAATCCGTGACACTGGCACGTCAACAAGAGGAACCATCTTCACCAGGTCCAACCAGAAGCTTGTTTACTTTGAAGATCTGAACAAGCTGTACGCGATTCCTTCGACACAAAATCTGGGCTGTACATGGTAGAGTCCATTTCGAGAAGTACAATCAAGGTAGCTGAGCATGAATTTGAAGCAGTTCAACTCTTCAAGTACCTTGGGTCAATAGTAGCAGCTAATAACAACATAAAAAAGGAAAAATCCCACTGTAGTCAGTAAAAGCTTTTTAACTCCATAAATCAGACAATAACTGCTTCTGTAAAGGGCGATGGTTCTGCCAATATTCAAATATTGATTAGGGACCTGGGTGTTTAGTAAAAGGCACTCCGACCTCTTAGGGGCGTTCGAGAGGATAATCTTATGGAGCATTGTTGGCCCCTTAAGTCAGGAAGGCGATTCCGGAGACGCTACAATCTAGAACTGTATGCAATCTACCTTGAAGCAAATAAAGTCACAAAAATTAAACTTGGTAGAAGACTATGCTTACGCTGAGAAATGGCGTAAACCAGGATGCCTGAAGCCTTCGGGTGCGTTACTGGATGGCGGGCGTCGTGTCGTCTTGGAATAAATGACTTAATGAAGCCAGGAAATCTTCCCTCTTTCTTACTAATGTCAGATTGCATATTGCTTTTAGAAGAGAAAATAAGCACTTGGCAAGAAATGTGGTTTTAGTTTCATTTCTGCTGTTTCGAATGTTCCTCAATTTGGTCTCTTTACTACCTCTCACTTGCTTCACGATTTATCTAAAAAATCTCCTTGTGTAGTTCCGATAGTGACACACTTTTAAAAGGCACATTAGTGCTTGCGTAATTTTTGAAATGAAGAATGCATCTATTGAAACAAATTTCGGAGTATCAGAAAACATTGTCCTCGAAATACGAAATGGTCATTAGATAAAACTTTTGGTTTTATAACTTATCAAAAGTTAAAGATAGTTGTCTGACTATTATTGATTAAGTCATCTGAGAAACTCATGAAAAATAATTCTAATTTCTTAAGTCTCACGTGCAATTGAATTTCTTCTAACCAGAAATAATTTATCATTTTCTCCAAGATTATTTTCTCCAAGATTAGAAATATCAGCATCTATTGCTGTAAAAATTATGTCAAGAATCATTGCAAGTTGTTGAGTATTTAAATAATAACATTTCTTCATGTTAAATGCTTATTTCATTTCGTTCCTCCAATACCTGTCGACTTATTCTTACTTTTCCGATTTAGTAATTTTACATTATGGCTCCGATTACGAATGACAATTATCATTAAAAAAATTGATTAAAACAATGTTCGTATTCTCTAAATTTTCTTTTAAGCCTCTAGAATGTTTCCAGTTAACAATACTTTAAAATCAATTGTCACTGGTTACAAATTTTATAGGAAAAATTCTTCATTTTTTGAGCCACCCTATTTCGGATGAAAGCCAATGAAGATGAATGAGCATGCATTTCACGAAAGATGAGAGATGGCTAAGTTTAGGGTGCTGTTTCTATCAAATGGAATGGAATATTGATCGATTACAAAATCTGCGTTACTAACAATAAGAGTTAGTGAAGGTTTTTCTTAAATTTTCTTCTTTCAAAAACAAAAACAAAACAAACAGAAGGAAAAACCTATTCAAATTCTGTGCCATTGAACAAATGAAGGTTTTTGTGTTTTTTTGGTTACGGGTGGTAAGCAAGAAGTTTTTGTTTTCTTCTTATATGTTTCGTTTTGGACTCTAATCGATGAATTAAACTGGTAAATTTAAAGTCTTATATTGTATGCTAATGGATAAGCTAAGTTATGCAATAATTGGGCATTCATATTTTTGATTATAAAATTGCAAAACTCACATTACAGAAATGAAGAAATATTAGAAACATTTAGCTGAAAATGGTTATTGGAATTTCTTGAAAGTTAATTTTAAATTTCTCAAAAAATGTTTCGTTATTAAATACTTGATAAACATTTGTGTGCATTTCAAGCAATTTCAAGCCATTTAACTACATATATTATTATGTGCATTTTTTTCCAATTATTGCTATTTTAAAGCTTCCACGAGCTCATAGACGTAATGTTACCTAACATAAAACTGTTTTGTAAAACAATCCACCTTTAAGTCAACTTTATTCATGTAACTGCCTCCCGTTTTACAAGCATACTTGTCTATTATTATTTTTGTTTGTTTATATACAATCTCAAAGCAGCCAAGCCCTTCTTTCAAAGTTTTTTTTTAACAAGTATGTCACACCAAATTTCTATTGTTCTCTGTAAATGGCAGGCCTATTGAGACACAAACACATTCCGTGTAAAACGGTCTCAATTTCTTTGACTGCAAGATTATATAGGTACCTCTCCTTCGACATCAAATACAAAAACTATATCAAGACGTGATTTCGCGTCTTTCCATTCGATGTACGTTCGCTCGTATTATGTCACATCAATCGCCAGACCATTAACCATGCGGTCAAGCCGGTCATCAAAGGCAACTTACATGTTTCTGTCTTTTGAACCAACTCTATGTAGGTACTGCTGCTCCATATCTGCATGCCACCGCGGTGCGCCGCTTCGTCGCTGCAACTTATACATTGATTCCTATACCAGAAAGGTAATTTTCTGCTGCTTGCTGCTGCAGCACACACACAAATCATGTTGCAGCAGCAGCAAAGGTATTTCTATACCGCAACAAGTCATTTACCGTCATCGTCAATAATTGCACAGACATCACCATCGCGTATAATATGTTCCCCGTAAAATGTAAAAATACTTCTTGAAGCTCGGGTAAAAGATTATTATATGCACGTTAACATAGATGCAGGGCACGGTGAGGTGATGGTTGCTTTAAGTCCATAGAGGAAAGGAATGCAGAAGACGAAACGAATTCTTCAAAATGCATTCCTTATATCGACGGACATATCAAAGCCACTATGGAACGTTTCGACAAATATTTTGGTAAAATTTATCATTTTTGATAAAGATATTAATCAGCACACTGGTTAAAGACACAATGCCCCTAAGTCTTGAAACCATTTATTTCCTGATTTCGAGAACCCAAATTTACTAAAAATTTAACGAAAACAGTTTAAAGGTTCCGTCCTAAGTCTTTATTGGACGCTATTTCATAGTCTCAATATTATCAGCGATTCGAACTTGGGACTTGCATTATTACCAATAATGAAACTAGTTATGGTAACAGGGCTATTAAAAATTCCGCTGGCTCGGATAGTATCGCTCCTGTTGTTTTGACACTGGAAGAATCACTGTGTAAGCTTTTGTCGAGCCTTCCCTAAAAAAGGTTTATCTTCTTTCCCCTTTAAATATTTCGACCGAATGCAAAATCATGGAAATGCTGATTAATCAACAGCTTAAGAAACATTTTGAAGAACGAAAGCTTCGTATTACTTTCGTAACAATAGATCTTCCGGGTAGTTAAGACTTTGCATAACCGAATAGTGGGAGAAATCTGTACATCGGCGAAAGTCAAATTAATGCACTTAATAGATTTTAGCAACAAGTTCTCTAATCGAAGGTGCTTGTTTTTTAATATTCTCGTACACCTTCTTCGTTAGATTTGAAAATAAATTTATAACTGTTCAATACAAGTGCTGGTGTTCTCTAGGGCTTCGTTTTGTCTCCTACAAACTCAATGCTGTCTCCTGTCGTTAAACAACTTCATTATTAGCGAAACCTTTATGCGTCCAAAACATGAATAAAGGTAACTTGCACTTGTTTAGGTAAGTGCCTTCAAAAAAACACGTTTAAGTCTTCTGGATAGAATTCAAACTGGATCTTTGAAAACAATAAGTGATAAAAAAAAGTAGGACTATCGCGCCAGAGGTACAATCCCTGCCTGTGCCTCCTAAAGTTCCCTCTTGTGAGGAATTGACAAATTCTCCAAGAGTAATTCTTGTCATAAAAAGTGCTTTCTCAAATTAGCCGTTCAGGTTCGGCATACAACTTAAGGTCCCCTCCATCCCTAACATGACATAAGAATGGTTGAGAGTTGTAAGTCACAAGATCCTAGTGTTGAACGAACTGTCGTGTCACCTAATTTATTTATTTATTCATTCGTCAAAAACTTGCATACTAGGTGCCTCTAAAAAAAGTTGTTAGTCTTCTGGATAGAGTCAAAACTAGATCTTTGAAAATAATGAGTTATGGAACTCTAACAGAGACATTGACATCGCTCAAATACCGCTGCAATGCTTTATGTCTCTCGTCGTTTCTATCCAATTATCCAGTTGCATACATCCCCCCTCCACGCACCTTAAAACAATTCGTCCGCTATACTCGCTCTCCCAGAAATGCTCATCAATTTAACCTTGAACCCAATTTAGGACGCACTGTCAAGTATATAGAGATTATTTTTTTAACCGCACACCAAGAATGTAAAATGTGTTTCCCTGCCATTTTGATGTTTCAAACTTTCAGGTCTATTTTCTTAAATCCTTTCGTACTTTTCCAATTCTGTGTTTAAAGTCTAAACATTTTAAGGGTATTAATTATCCGTATAGTGTTTAGAATTGAGGGAATTGAAGTAGTGAGGGCTATACGGGTTTTCTCCAAAGTCTCTATACATTCGTTGAAATTCATAATTGGTTCAAAAGACGAGACAACCACCCACTGTTTGGCGGTGGACAGAAAAGGAATGTTTCTTCGATTAGACTTCATTTGAGTTATCAGAGAAAATGTGGGCGTAAGTACCTTTAGCTAAGCTGCTTGTGGAGGAAAGGATAGAAAACTTCTCCTACAAACGCAACGCCCGCCACGTCATCTTTGTCAAATGCATTCACCTTGAAATATTGTGCATCAAAAACAATGTTTTATATCTTAGGGAGTGCCGATAAAATTGAAGTTATTCTGATGTCGTATATATTCAGCATCATTATCATCATCTTCCTCAACTTCTATAGTCATTCCGGATCTTTCATCAAGCCCAACAATATCTATAGAGTTAGAGTAGAGAGTCTATTCAACTCAGGTTTGTATAGTTGCTGCAAGTTGAGTTCCAGGAATGTGCGGTGCCAATTTTATTGGAGCGCATAAAGCACACACCGTCTACAATCTAACAGCTTTAAAAAATATCTGTGATGGATTTCAGTTATGTTTTATTGTACTTATACAGTAATGTACTATATTGTTTAATAACTTTATTTTTGTTCAATCTTACTTCATCGTAGTTTCGTTTCATCGTGGCGTCGCCAACTTGGCTGTTTGTGGTTTTTTAAAATGACAACAACGATGAAGGTAAAAGTGTGAAGACCACAAAAAGAATATGATTGTTATGTTATAAAACCCATGAAGTAAAGGTACTTCGATTAAGATATTGTTTGTAATCTCGAACGTATATGAAGTACTGTTCACGAAAATGAGTATTTTTGTTTTGTATTTTGTTTTTTTTTTTTTGGTCAAAAGACATTGAGCTGTCTAGGGTTTGAATGGAGTTGGGGTTTTTCATAATTATTTGCTCCAAAAATTATCAAAAAAACATATTCTGTAAGATAATTTTTTCAAGACAGAAAGTTGCTCAATATTTTTTTTTTCCTCAAACCATATGTGATGTAAAAGATTTCCTAACACTAGTGATACGCTGCTAAGAAGTGATGGATGTGTGGTTAACACCTATAAATGGTATATAATGTTTTAGATTTGTTAGCTCTCCCCCCCATTCACAAAAATGCTGCTATGAGCTTAGGATTTCTCCGACGACGGTTCCGAAACCTTTTCTGATCTAGTTATAATCTACAAAGTCTTCATTCACCCAAAACTTGACTATAACTATAGTAGACGCTTCGAAAAGAAAATAAGTGATTAAAATAAACCGCAACGCAATAGTTCCTCTCATTTGTTGTTTTATCAATTTTCTTATAAATATTGTTCTACCAAAATAGCCAGTTGCCTACTCCTCTGAAACTACTCATCCGTAATACTCACACTTCTATCAGTTTCACGTAAAGAGATTTGTTTATCAGCAGCGCATTGAGAATGTTGAATGCTTCACCCAACTTTGTTTTATCCTCCCATTTTGATTTTCAACTTTAAACATTTTGAATGCTCTGTTAATTTAATAATTGGATAACCCTGTATTCGCAAACAAAATATATCACGTGAACCAAAGATACGATGGAATCGGTTACTTACTTACTTACTTAAGGTTGCGCTACAGTCCGGGCGGACCTGGGCCTCAACCAACATGCGTCTCCAGCCAGCTCGGTCCCTAGCTAGCTGTCTCCAGTCTTGCACGCCAAGTTGGTTGAGGTCTTCACCCACCTGCGTGCGCCACCTGAGTCGCGGTCTTCCTCTACTGCGCCGTCCCTCGGGATTGGATTCGAAAACCTTCCGGGCTGGAGCGTTGATGTCCATTCGCTCTACATGACCCAGCCATCTAAGCCGTTGGGCTTTAATTCTGTTAACTAGGTCAGCGTCGCTGTACAGCCCGTACAGTTCGTCGTTATATCTTCTCCTCCATTCTCCATCTATACGTACGGAACCAAAAATCACTCGAAGAATTTTTCTCTCGAAGCATCCTTAGACGTTCTCATCTTTTTTTGACAGGGTCTAGGCCTCAGCGCCATAAATGAGAACCGGGATGATGAGAGGACTTTACTTCTCAATTGCCTTCTAAGTCCAAAGAAGCAGCGATTTGCAAGAGTTATTCTTCGTTTGATTTCAGCGCTGGTGTGGTTGTCTGTGTTTATAGCGGTGCCTAGGTAGACAAAGTCCTTAACTACCTCGAAGTTATAGCTCTCCATGGTGACGTTTTGTCCAAGACGTCGTTGTTCAATGTCCTTTTTTGATGACAGCATATACTTGGTCTTGCCCTCATTGACCACTAAACCCATCTTCTTCGCTTCCGTCGCAATGCTCAAAAACGCTCCACTGACATCACGCTTTGATCTTCCAATTATGTCAATATCATCTGCGTATCCGAGTAATTGCATGGACCTTTGGAAGATTGTGCCTCTAGTGTTGACGGTTGAGTTTTGCACAATTCTTTCCAGAACGATGTTGAAGAAGTCGCATGACAGTGCATCGCCTTGTCTAAAACCTTTTTTGACATCAAATGCATCGGTGAGATCTTTTCCGACCTTGATGGAGCAGCGTGCATTCTCCATCGTCATTCTGCACAAACGGATAAGTTTGACAGGGATGCCAAAACTAGACATTCCCTGTGGATGCTGTCATACGCGGCTTTAAAATCGATAAAGAGATGGTGGGTATCGATTTGGGTTTTTTCCAAGAACTGCCGTAGTGTGAATATTTGGTCGATAGTGGACTTTCCTGGTCTGAAGCCACACTGATAAGGACCTATCAGGTTGTTGACGAACGGCTTCAGACGTTCACATAGTACGGCAGAAAGGATCTTATATGCAATGTTAAGGAGACTGATCCCTCTGTAGTTGGCGCAATTTAAAGGGTCTCCTTTTTTATGTATCGGACAAACTATGCTGAGATTCCACTCATCGGGCATGCTTTCTTCCGACCATATTTTGCAGATGAGTTGGTGCATGCTCCCTACCAAGTCATCGCCTGCTGCTTTAAATAGTTCGGCAGCTATGCCGTCAGCTCCAGTAGCTTTGTTTGACTTCAGTTTAGATATAGCTATCTTCACTTCGTCTAGGTCGGGTAGGCGGAATTGTTGATCTGCGTCGCCTAAGTTGAGTGGTTCTATCTCCCTTACAGTGGGATTCGGTTCGTCATCGCCGTTATATAATTTGGAGAAGTGGTCTTTCCATATTCTCAACATAGACTGCGGTTCTACTACGATGTTCCCCTGATCGTCTTTACAGGCTTCGGTTCGTGGCTGGTCCTTGGGAGTTTTTTTTTACCTTTTGGTAAAATTTACGAACCTCATTCCTGTTGTAACATCCCTCTATCTCCTCGATCGCGCGCTTCTCGTGCTCTCTTTTTTTCCATCTAAGAAGCCGGTGTTCCTCTCTCCTTTTCTGCTCGTAGAGCTCGCGAGCAGCTCTGGTCCTTCTGTGCAGGGCCGTTTTGTATGCCTCTTGCTTCGCTGCGTGCGCTTGCCGGCATTCGTCGTCAAACCAGGGGTTTCGCTGTTGTGGACGTGTGAAACCTAGCACTTCAGAGGCGGCATCTCTGATGGCTGCAAGGCAATGTTGCCACTGGTTTTCAATGCTTAATGCATGCAGCATAGGACTCCTTAAGAGGTTACTAGAGACTCGATCGGAAAAGGACATGGCAGTCTCTTGCGATTGTAGCCGTCTAACGTCGAAACTTCTCACGGTACTTCCTTGTTTTGGCTTGGACCGGGATATCCGTAGCCGTACCTTGGCTACAACGAGGTAGTGGTCCGAGTCAATGTTGGCCCCTCGGAAAGTTCGGATATCCTGTATACTGGAGAAGTGTCGTGCGTCGATCGCAATGTGGTCAATCTGGTTGACGGTTGATTGATCAGGAGATTTCCATGTCCCCTTGTGGATATTGAGATGTGTGAACTGCGTACTAGCTACCAGAACGTCGCGCCCCGCAGCGAAATCGATCAGCCTGAATCCGTTGTCGGAGGTGGTGTCGTGCAGGCTGTATCTCCCGATTGTGCCACCAAAGATGTCTTCTCTTCCTAGCTTGGCATTAAAATCTCCTAAGACAATTTTAATGTCATAGCCAGGGCACCGCACATATGTCTTGTCCAAGAGCTCGAAGAATATGTCTTTGGTGTCTTCATCTTTCTCCTCTGTTGGGGCATGCGCGCATATTAGGCTTATGTTGGTGAATTTAGCCTTGATGCGGATTGTCGTGATGCGCTCGCTCGCACTGTTGAAACTCAAGACTTTTTGCCTGAGTCTAGTTCCAACAACAAATCCATACCCAAATAGACGCTGCCTATGTTCTCGGTAGCAGTCGCCGTAGTATATATCGCAGTCTTTTAGTTTGCGTTTGCCCGGTCTATCCCATCGCACTTCTTGGATGGCGGTGATATCTGCCTTGCAGCAGTTTAGGGCTTCCGTTAATTGTTCGGCTGCACGTGGTCTGTTAAGGGACCTAACATTCCACGTACAGATCCGAAGTTCGTTGTCCTTATTTCGTTTGCTTGGGTTGTCAACAGTGAATCCGTCCGTATCCGAGGCTTGTTGGTGCTTCGCAACTAGAAGATTTTTACGTGGTCAGGAAGTCACCCTGACGGTACAACCCCCAACCTGGAGGGCCAGATCCTTAGTATAACTCCAAGGACGGGGAGCCGGATAAACCGCTCCTTATAGGCCTGGGCTCCGAATAAGTCGTAGAAGCCCTATAAGGTGTTCACTAAGTAGTTCAACCTTACTGGAACTGTAGACGCCACCGTTGATTCCATTTCGAGAATTCGTCCGCTGCCGTCTGGATAAGGAGAGGTGCCTTAGTGGAAACAGTTAGCAGAAAAAAAAATAGTAAGTTTTTAGAAAGTTCTGAAAACATAAATAAAATAATTCAATAGAATAGAAATGGAAGCAAAACTAAAGAGAACAAATGACAATAACTACGACAACGATCTCCAGTATATTATCATTCCACCAATCAGTCATACGTACCACAAGAATTGGCATATCAACATTGAATTTATAAGAAAATCTCGAAACATTCAAGTACCTCTAACTCTTTGTGTATAAAATATATTAATGGGTCCAAATAATATACCAATCTTTCCAAATACTTTTGTATTTTACTAAATTGTGTGTCAAAAAATTATAAGTTATTGTTCTCTCTAAAAAGTTACACTGGGCGTATACTTACTTTTATTTTTTTTATTTTTATTATTGAGTTTATAAATTTCCCATACCTTCCATGTTGGCAGTTCGTATTTTTTGATTTTTAAAGAGCTATCAACAATTAGGAAAAAAAGTCATTAAACCATTATTTGAATCGATATAATTTCAAAATTATTTCATGCTAAAGTTGGCCGCGGTTGCTCCTCAAACGGTTCATCCACTTAAACCTCTTTCTAAAATTAGTTGGTTTCCAGTGCGCAAATCAAATAAGGATTCTCGCTATAGAAATGAGCCTTGACATAGCCCCACAAAAAAGTCTAGAGGCGTTAAATCGCACGATTTCGGTGGCCAATTTACCAACCCAAAACGTGAAAATAACTTTTTACCGAACTCGATACATTGTAACGAGTGGTATGGGGCATGTAGCACAGCTAATGTAATGCAAGCCGAGCTATTCAATTTTCGGCAAACAAAATGTGTTATTATCACACATTCACAGTAACGTTGCGATTCGCGTCATATTTATAGAAATTTGGCCCAATGATTCCGCCAGCACATAATTCGCACCAAACAGTGACTTTTTTTTAAATGTAATGGTAGTTCTTGCAACGCTTCTGGCTACTCATCACTCCAAATACGACAGTTTTGATTGTTCACGTATTCATTCTATCAGTAATGAGCTTCGTCGTTGAAGACAATATTTCGATAAATAATTGGCTCTAAGGCCAACTTTTCAAGAGCCTATTACACAAAATTCGGCGTTATCCTGCAATTTTCGGCTGCAATTCTTACATCGCATCGGCATGATATTTGGAAGGTTTCACACCTAAATACTTCCACAAAATTTGTATCTTCTTATTTCAATTTAAATTATTCATCCCTATCTGGAGTTTTATCCATAATATTTTTGTTCCCCGGAATTTAAAAAGCTATTAGGAGTTTCACTCGAATAATATTCCACTCAGCGTTGCCGCGAAGAAAAAAGCAAAGCGGGCCACTTCGAAATATTTTGAAGACCATTTGACTAAACTGCGCCAGCAGCGGGCCAAATGTTAAAAAATTCCAGAATAATTTTTGTTAACAACTTTAAACGTTTAAAACTTGTTATGATATTTACATGATTATTATTTATTTTTACAGACATATTGTATAACAAGCTAGATGACTCAATTATTCTCTTGATTAGAATTCTTTACCTTGAATCAGTATCATTATATAATAAATAGAATACAAATTTACGATTATTACTCGTACACCAGAATTTATTAATAAATATTTAAATTATATTACAATCACATCATAGACGCCGCCGCCGCTGGCCACTGCCGCATCATATAGCAATCAACATCACATCACAATCTGTCGCTTAATCTTTTGTTAGCAGAATTCATAATTTGTTTTTGATATTATTATTATTTAATTTGAATAGAATATAATAGTTTAATAATGCAATTTTTGTTTTGTATAACTCACCCTTATTTGGCAATAATAAAATACCTTCAAATGCGGTATTATTATTCTTATCATTTAAAGTATTTTATTTTTGTTTTGTTGAATTAGTTTACATTTTCCTGTTTAATGAAAATTGTTACATCAAGCGCCAACTCAGATAGAATTTATACACTGAAAAAATTTAAGAACGTCTTTTTTTTGCCATAGACTTAAAGTACTTAGTATGTAAAAGAATTTCAGATTCAAAAAGTCATGAAGGTCGATAACTTTTTGACAACTCTGCGGTACAAAAATGGAGTTAACGACAAATACGTCAGCTTAAAAAACGATAGAAAGAAAAGAGGCTGGAATGTGATCCACTCTGATATATTTCTATCCATGCAAGTTCAACAAAATATTAATTACAACATTTTGTGGGAAATGACAAAATTTAAAGTCAATATCTTCCTTTGCTATCATAATACTTGAGTCGAAAACCATTTCTTAACTGTTTTTTTTAATTTTTAAAGGTTTTCATGTTTTTTTTTTTTTAAGTTGTCAAGTCAATACCTTCATTTATTCACCAGATTTCGAGAAACGAACATCAATTTTCAACAATTTTGTTTAGCATTTTTTTTGTAGATTTTAATGTTTATAAAAAAACTGACTGTTGGATCTTTTTAAAAATTTTACAAAATGTTGAAAACTGTTAGTTATGCTTTTGCAAAAGAATTTAAAGAAGTTTATAGAGTTTATATTCCAGTGAAATTGTCCAGCACTTCAGAACTTCTCGAATATAATGATATCTGATTTCAATGTGTTTGGAACAGGATTCTCTGCCAGTTTCCTGCTCCTTAATTGTCATTAAACATTTGTTTTTAGCAAAGGTTTTGAAAATCTAACTCCTTTAGGAACTTTTGCTTCTCTATTTGCATTACGGACCGCCATATATTCGGCCTTTGCCAAAGACAATGTGACCGTTATTTGCTTTCGGGATTCCCGAAAAACGGCTGCTACACTGATGACAAAAGCTCTTCAGCAATCTATAACACAGTTTCCCCAATCAATGTCGACAAAGTATCATCTTTGTTGTATTGAAAATTATAATAAAATGTCCATTTCAGGTACCGTAGCACTCGTTTAGCTCCAGTGTTCTTGATTATAGCAATTGTTAAATTGGCTAACTGAATGTGCTGTATCGGGATGTGTTGCTATTGCGAGATTCATAAGAGCAGCATTTAGCTCTCAATAAGGAACTTTACAAGATTGGTCCTTAGATTCATTGCATTCTTCTGTGTTTCCTTTCAGTGCTGACGAAATGATTGGTGTTCTTTTTCCGTCCTTGTCCAGAAATAGAAGTCCAGACGATATTCTAACATTGCCAGACAGTGGAAATTCTTTTTCATTTGCTTGCATTGATGCTAGTGAACTACTTAACTCTGCAAAATCTATTAAGTCTAATGCAATTGGTCCTGATGATATTTCTCCAAAATTTTTAAAAATTGTTCTCCCAATCGTTTTTAACTACCTACTCCATATTTTCAACTATTGTATTTATAGTGGTAGATTTCCAGATGTATGGAAAAACGCAAACTTCATTCCTGTTCCGAAAAAAGCAAACCCTTTGAATGCATCTGAGTATAGGCCCATTAGCATCTTATCATTTCCCTGTAAGTTGCTGGAAAAAATTATGCATGACCAAATACAGACTTATATCAATAACCGTGACCTTCTCTCAAAATGGCAATCTGGGTTCAGAAATAAGTACAGTTGTGAAACTGCTGTCATAAGAGTTACAACAGACATTCGGTATGCCCTAGATTCAGATAAAAATGGTATCATTGTGCTCTTAGACTTTTCTAAGGCATTTGATTGTATTGACCACTCTATTTTACTTGCTAAACTAAAACATACTTTTAATTTTTCTAACACATCACTTAAACTTTTGTATAATTATTTAGCTGATAGAGTCCAAATAATTAAAACAGATGTTGGTATTTCGAAAACCCTAACTTCTAACATAGGAATTCCCCAAGGTTCAGTACTGGGTCCTCTTCTTTTCTCCATCTTATCCTAGGAATGAATCTGGATGACTACTTGAACTTTCGCCTTATTCTGACACTACATAAAATCATCCACAGAAGGTGCCCCAGTTACCTCAGTGAGGATTTAATTTTTGCCCAGTCACAAAGAGGGTTAAAACTTATTTTGCCGCGTTTTTATCGCAACATTGCAGAACGATCATTTTACGTTTCAGCAATTCGTCTATGGAACTTACTCCCTAACGAGTTGCAATGCACAGCCTCACCTTCAGCTTTCAGGAATAAATTATTTTTGCACTACACTAACTGACTCAAAATGTTTACTTCTTTTATTATAATTTTTGTTTCTCCTCTCTTTTCTTAATGACTTATTTAAATACATATGTATCTTATTTCTATAGATGGCTTAATCAAATGTTTTAATTAATGTAATGTTTATTAGTAAAGGCTTAATCGCTTATTAATTTGTATCACTATTTTATATTATTTTCTCTGTTAGTAACATTAATTGTAATATAATATTATTGATGCTCTAAAAGATTTAAATCTTAATGTATCTATGTAAATCTTGTTTGAAATAAAGAAAATGAAAAAAAAAATTCTTTGGAGAGTTTACAGTTTGATGCCATAGGAATTGCTACAGGCTTGCAATCTTCCCTACCAAACCTCATCAATGTATCCGCTTTGCGATAACAGACTTCTGTTGTGACATCTTTTGATTTGTATTCCCAAACTATAATTGGGTTTCACCTAAATCTCGGGTGATAGATTCTTTGGATATTGCAGCTTTAATATTATTTACCATGGCTCGATTACTTGAAAAAAAAGAGGCTGGGATACGACCTAGGTTAGGTTAGGTTAGGTTGAAGTGGCTGCGGATACAAAATCCACACACTTAGGCCAAAAGGAAAGGCCCATTGTGATACCACATGAATCTAGAGAATTACTTCCCACTAGTCGAACCATTTTGAGCTTTTTATAAAGCGAAGGAGATATCTGATATCCTTTTTAGCTAGTTCACTGGGAGTATTCTCCCAGATGAAGTTTGCGTCTTTGTGAAAGAGCAGGGCAGGTGCAGAGGAGGTGAGAGATTGTTTCTTCTTCTTCTTCGTCCATACAGCTCCTGCAGAAGTCATTTGAGGCTACACCAAGTCGTATTGCGTGTCTTCCTATAAGACAGTGTCCCGTAAGGACACCTATTAAGGAGCTAATATGAAGTCTGCTTTGAGATAACAAGTCTTTAGAGCGCTTTAGGTCTAGTGAAGGCCATATTAGTTTTGTGGCTGCGCATGTTAGTAAATTGTACCAACTAGAGTTTGCTATCTCGAAAGCTCTTTCTTTTAGCAGAAGTTTACAGGTAGCTATCGGTATACCTATCTTCTCCCTTTCAAGTGAAATAGGTATGACGGTTCCATTTTTAGCGAGTTCATCGGCTCTACAATTTCCTGCGATGTCTCTGTGGCCCGGCACCCTGCATAGGTGAATTTTAAATTGCTGCGCCATCTCCATAAGAGACGATCGACAATCGAGGGCCGTTAGAGATTTGGTTGAGACGCCGTCAAGAGTATTGATAGCAGCCTGACTGTCAGAGAAGATGCGTATATCAGAAGTTGATATCACGTTTTCTCTTAGCCAGGAGAGAACCTCTTTGATCGCTAAAATTTCCGCTTGGAAGACGCTACAGTGATTAGGGAGGCGGAATGAGATGCTTAGATTAAGCTTTTCTGAGTACACACCACTACCAACTCCCTCATTTGTCTTGGATCCATCTGTGTAAAAATGGATGCTTTTGTCATCCAGGAGTTTTTTGTCTTCCTATTCTATTCATCCCTGGATGGAATGGATACCTGGAAGTTTTTTCCAAATTGGGGTTTTGGAATCGTGTAGTCTATGTACTTTGGTATAGAACCAAAGAGGTTCAAAATGATGGAGTGCACAGCATTGTTGTTGGCCCATTGAGATGAGGCGTTGAGTCTTATAGCTGTACTCGCTGCCACTTGTTTGCTGAATATGTCGATGAGTGTCAGATGGAGGAGAGTGTCCAACGCTGCTGAGGGTGTGGTTCTTAAAGCCCCGCTTATGCAGAGACATGCAGTGCGTTGGACTCTGCTGAGTTTGTCGTAGTATGTGACTTTCTCCAGTGCAGTCCACCATACTGCAACCCCGTACATAAGTATTGGTCGGATGACCGATGTGTATAGCCAATAGGTTATGCGAGGTTGAAAACCCCATTTGCTTCCTATGGCTTTCTTGCAAAGGAAAAGAGCTGCTGTAGCTTTTTTAACTCTTTCCTGAATATTAAATTTCCAACTTAATTTTTTGTCCAATATCAGACCAAGATATTTGGCCTCATTGGTAAAAAATTAGTGGTACACCTTTTATTGAAGGAGGTACAATTTCTGGGATCTTGTATTTCCGTGTAAAAAGGACGAGGTCTGTTTTTTGAGGATTAATACTAAGTCCGCAGTGATCTGCCCATCTAGTGAGCATATTGAGTGCGTTTTGGAGGAGGTCTCCTAATGTATTAGGATGTTCTCCTATGACGGCGATAGCAACATCATCGACATCCACTCTGTAGCCTTCCCTCTCAAGGCATACGACCTACACTGATAACTTCCCATCCCGTCTGTCGATTTGTCTTGCTTAAAAGGTTTGTAGTTTTTCGTGTTTTGTTAAAAAAGTTGTCAGTTGAATTATTCTAAAAAATTAAAAATTACCAACAATATTTTGCAAAGAGTTTGATTTCAAAATCTGCTTTTGTTAACGAGATTTTTAGTCGAAAACAAATTTTTACCAACTTTTACCAATTTTAGTAGCATTTGCGTACTATTTTTTGTAGATTTTAATTTTGTATGAAAAAACTGACTGTTGGATTTTTATAAAAAATTTACTCAATTTTTGAAAAATAATATTTCTTATAAAATAAAATTACTTTGAAGCCATAATCTTAAACTTTTGAAAAGAAATTTGAGTCGAAAATCAATTTTACCAACTTTTAGTAATGTTTTGTTTAAGTTTTTATTTTCTGTAAGAAAACTGAATGTTTACAACAGTATTTTTTATTGGACAACATTATTTTGAAGCCAATATCTTAATTTTTGGAAATGATTTTTGAGTCGAAAATCAATTTTCAATAACTGTTAGAATAGTTTTTTTTAGGTTTTTATTTTTTTTTTATAAAAAGAAAAGTCTTCGTTGTATACAATTATTTTGGAGATACAATAATTTTTTGCTCGTAAAATATTCCAGGTAACAATTATTTTTTTTTTTTTCAGTTTTTTGGATTTTTTTTCTAAAAATATACTTGTTTGGTATGATCACGTTAAATATTTTGGGTTAACCAACATTTTCACTTTTTTTTTAAACTGATATGGTAAACCACCCACTCACTTTTTTGAAAGTCCTTCCTGCATCTTTCAGCATCTTTCTGCATTATTATCTGTATAACAAAAATTATTTGAAGTCGATATCGTACGAACGTACGTACACACGAACGCACAGACACCTCTTTAAAAGTATTTCATTTAGACTCTAGAGACCTTGAAACGTCGAGAAATGTTAAAATTTTCAATTCGACAAATTGGACCGTTTACAATAATTTAAATACGTTTAAAATTGGTTAGCGCTGGCGTTGTTCAGTTGGGCAACCAAAACGAAAGAATTTTATGAATTAATTCAAAACCGACAAATCCTAATTAGCAGCAAATTATCCACCAACTAACATTTCGATAGGTCAATGATTTGTAGTTTTCTGTTTGTTGAATTAAAAACGCTACGAAAATCGTTTACAAATACGATTAAGTTGTGAAAAACAATATGAAGAAGGATCCTCTGCTCTGCGAAGTTAGTTAAATAATGTTTAACTTTTTCATCATAGAAAGGGAAAGAAAAAGAGCAATTAAATCGGCACGTGAGAGCAATCAATTTTTGTCAAAATAATTAATGCAAATAAAATTCATGAGAACCAATCCAAAAACTTACTCTAAAAAGAAGATTATATTTCAACGGTGTATAGTTTCATAAATTCGTCGACTAATTAAACCAATGCCACACTATGTCCGTTCATATTCAATTTTTTGCCAGGCGTTCGCAGCATAAATCTTTCAAAAAATTTTGCAACCACCAACGCGAGTCATTATGCCAATTTCTATAGCAACAACACCAGAGATAAAGGATTTTTCTTCTTTTATTTTTAATCACAAAATTCATTCATATGCAAAATTGTTTTTGAAGAAATAGAAAAAATGAAAAACTAAAATTAATTTTAAATTTCTTGCGACAGAAATATTATTGTAACTCATTCAGTATGGCGCCATCATCGCATCGCTATGCCACTGCACGCCATCCATATCGCCTTCGCCAACCGACGACGACGACGCGAGCGACGACCCACAAAAAGTGTTGCTTCTTGCATCGAAAATAGTTTTTTTCCTCAAACCAAAAATACTCGTATATAAAAATGTTCATATCTCGTGACATTATGTTGGATTTTTGGTGTATCTTTAGGTATTTCTGACCCAATTTTTAAAAAAGATATTTCCAGAACAACAAATGTAAATATAGATAAAGTATCTTCTCTGAGGGTGGTACGCAGCGAAAAGTGAGAAATAACTTTGTAATCATGGAATTTCAATCCTCACTTTATCAGGTGTCAAATGAGATGCCATAAAATAAATTCCTAAGAACATTATTCAACTCGCATCATAATCGCAAAATAATTTCATGTGATTAATTAAAGAAATAAGAGAAGAAAAAGAAAATAAAAGATACAAAGGTCAAAAGATTCAGATTCAGATACGAAGTGTAATTTTCATTGACTGATGATGATGTGAGATTAGAATAATCAGTGAATGCACACAGTGCGCCGCAATCTTATAATATCTGATGACATTATCATCATCTTATGCCCTGCTGACACTGCTGCATTATTATGATTTTGACATCCATGTCTACATATACAAAAGTGCAGCAGATGCAAAGCCATTAAATTTAATCACCACCAGCGTTTAAGCAATTAACATCAGCGAGACATGTTGAGAGGAAGTTTCATATACTTATGTACATACATATATAAACATAGAAGAAGAACAACAGAACAGCAGCAGCGTTTAAGTACTTTTTCCCGTTTAAGTCAGCGCGTGAAATTATGTAGAAAAAAAAAGAAAATTGAAGACGAAAAAGGGATGATCTCATAAAAAAATATTTAACCAATTTATATTCTTGGTCTGTTTTCAGAAGTACTTACGATTATTCAATGTTATTCTTTTTATAAGGAAGACAATTTTAATTGTTGTTTTTCTACGTTTATTTTTGTTTACCTTCTTCGGTCATGTTATTGAGGAACAATTATTGTACTTTTCTGGAAACGTCATTTTCAATTTGATTTACTATTTAATACCTTACTAAGAAAAGATGTTTTCAATTTTAACTTGTTTAAGTAAGAGAAGTAATTTTTAAATTTCCATAGGAATTTATTATAATCATCCGATTTTTCAAATTGAAAATTTGGACACTTCTGTTAATTTTCAATTGAAACCAAGTTCTGTTAAATTATATATATGTAAATAGTTTATTTGAACTAAACAGTTGAACAATTTGAATAAGAATAAATAAATTAGTTTGAGAAAATAATAAATTGAGTAATTAGGAAAGAAATGAAGATATGTAAGAATTAAGTAGGTAAAGTGAAAATATTCAAAGTATAAATTGTATTAAGTTGTTATTTCTAACACTCCTCTTCAACTTAATAACATTTAAGTTTGTGAATTCTTGATGAAAATACTTTTACTAACGCAATTAAGCTTGTCACGAAGTTTGATGAACTGGAGCTTTGGAAGTGGTTTTGTAAGGATATCTGCTATTTGATTTTTTGTATTGATGTATTTTATAGTGAACATTTGTTTTTCATACAAATCACGAACGAAGTTATATTTAATATCAACATGCTTAAGTCTTTTATGCTCCCACTTAGAGAGTAGATGAATTACTGATTGATTGTCCTCGAATATCAAAGGTAAAACGTCGTCGCTGATAATTTTTATTTCTTCTAAAAAGTTTTTAATCCAAATTAATTCGGCTGTTGCTGATGCTAAAGCAACATATTCAGCTTCAGTTGAAGAGAGTGAAACCGAAGTTTGTCTTTTGGTAGTCCAAGAGATGACATTACCGAAGATCTTGACAAGAAAACCAGATGTTGATTTGCGATCCTTTTCACTTCCAAAATCTGCATCGACGTAACATGTCAAGGGTGCGTCTTCTTCTTCTTCTTTTATAAACTGTAAGCCAAAGTCGATGGTTCCTTTTATGTATCGCAGTATCCTTTTGAGACCTTTCCAACGCATTTCATTTTGTTCGTGCTGATATCTACTAAAGTAATTTACAGCTATACTTAAGTCGGGTCTTGTAGCTAACATCCCGAACATTAAACATCCAACGAGTTCACGGTAAGGTTTTGTATCTTGAATTTTATCGACTTCGTTAGAAGAGATAAAGGTGGTTTCCATAGGTATATCCGTAGGGTTCGAGTCTTGCATATTAAAACGATCAAGAATTCTTTTAAAATAGATTTGTTGATTCAAATGAAGGCCTCTGTCGGTGCGCTCGATGCTTATCCCTAAGAATGTTTTTGGCGTTCCCAAATCCTTCATGTCAAATTTTTCTTTGAGAGCATTCTTTATTTCGTTCAGTTTTGCTTCATTATTCCCCGCAAGTAACATGTCGTCAACATAAAGAAGAAGAAAAATTCGAATCGGTTCAGAATTTATCATATAAAAACATTTGTCGAGTTCTGATCGTTTAAAGTTGATTTCTGTTAAGAAGCTGTCAATCGTTTTATTCCATGCTCGAGGTGCTTGCTTCAAACCGTAGAGAGCTTTCTTAAGTTTACAAACCGAGCCATTTTTGCTTTCAAAACCATCTGGAATTTTCATAAATACGTCCTCTTCAAGCTCACCTTGCAAAAATGCGTTTTTGACATCCATATGACAAGTTAAGAGATCTTCCTTTACGATAATAGATAAAAGAATTCTTAGAGTTGTTAGTCTAGCAACTGGAGCGTATGTTTCTTTGTAGTCGTATCCTTCTCTCTGAGCACAGCCTTTAACAACTAATCTTGCCTTATACCTTTCAACGTTTCCGTTTTCATCTCTTTTCAGACGAAAAACCCATTTGTTATTTATTAATCGTGTGTGCTTGGGAGTGTTGCAAAGCTCCCATGTTTTGTTTTTAAGCAAAGCTGACATTTCTTCATTTACCGCTTGAAACCATTCTTCTTTATCGTTTCTAGAATTAATTTCATCATAAGATTCTGGTACGTCTTCTATAAATGATTCAGCATGAAAGGCCATAATTGCGTAATCTTCTAGATATCTTGGCGTGCTGGTAATTCTATTAGATCGACGAGGCTGATCCAAGGTTTTTTCAATTTGTTCGTTGTCATTTCTAACTTGAGTTTCAGTTCCACTTTCAGAGTCTTGTATATTTTGTTTTTCTAATTCAGTTTGTTCGTCATATTCTAAAACTTCATTTTCCGTTGCAGTCCAATTATTACTACTGTTACAAGTTTCGAAGGAAAATTTCGTTTCATCGAATACAACGTCATGGCCAAAAATAATTTTATGATTGAGTGGGTCCCAAAGTTTGTAGCCGTTGGGGCAATAACCAACAAAAAAACATTTTTTGGATCGAGAATCAAATTTACTTTGCAGGAGTTGCTTTGGAATCTTCAAATATGCAACACAACCAAAAATCTTGATTTTCGAATATTTTATTTTTTCGCCGAACAAAAGTTCGGCTGGAATTTTATTTTTAAGTGATGATGTTGGACTTCTGTTTATTAAGTAAACGGCTGTTTGAACAGCTTCAGACCAAAGAGTTTTGCCGAGTTTGCAGTTGAGCATCATGCATCTTGCTTTATCGAGGATGGTCCGATTCATCCGCTCGGCTACTCCATTCTGTTGGGGTGTATATCTTATTGTGAATTCAAATTGAATACCCTTTTGTTCGAACAAATCTTTTATCTCTCTTGAAATATATTCACTGCCATTATCGCACCGAAAACGACTTAACTTCAAATTAAAATGAGCTGTTGCCATGGCCTCGATTTTTTAAATATTTGAAAACTTCTGTTTTTGACATCATAGGATAGCTAACTGTGAGATGTGTGTAGTCGTCGATAAATGTAATTATGTATTTCATTTCGTTATAAGAGACGGGGTTTATAGGACCTATGACATCGCTATGTATAAGTTGCAGTGGTCGTGATGCTTTGTTTCTTTCTTGATTATGTGGTAAACTACTTTGCTTACCTTCAATACAAATACCACATGTCTCTTTGGAAAAAATTAAAACATCTATATTGATTTCGTTCGTATGGTTTTGAAGTTTCTTGATGTCATCAGCGTTGAGATGACCCATTCTCTTATGCCAAATTTCATAGCTACTGTCATTTGCGCTCAGAAGAGCCGTGGAGGTTTTTCGGAAAGTTATTTGGTACAATCCAGTTGGACTTCGATGTGCAATTGCAACTGTTCGATTATTCTTGGAAATCACTCCGCATCCATTTTCAAATTTTATGCAATAACCGTTCATTTCTAATTTTCTTACCGAAAGAAGATTGTATTCGAGGTTCGGAACAGAAAGAACATTTTTTACGGTAATCAAATGTTCTTTATCGTTAACGAAGCTTGACAATTGAATGTCTCCAACTTTATCTGCTGTTAAATAAGTTCCAGATTTGGCAACTTTTATTTTGGTCGGTTCATGAATTTTTTTAATGTTTGATAGAGAGATGTTGCTATTCACCAGGTGTTCCGATGCACCTGAGTCCAGAATACAGTGTACGTGATGATCGAAATCATCTGCAATTGATGCCGAAAAGCAATAACCGTCTTCATTGCTTTGACTAATATTTTCTGTGGCTAAATGTGCCGAATTTTGATTTTTGTATTTTAAGTCGTTCGCTCTCTTTCTACAAACTGCTATTTCGTGGTCAACTTTTCCACAATAATTGCATTTGAATGGAAAACGACCTTGTGCTTCGTTCATAAACTTATTTTGATGTGAAACAAACGCTGTTGAAGACACAGGTTCTTCTCGTTTTAATTTTTGCGAGTCAAGCTGTTTCGATTCTTCATCTTGCAATCTATTCTTTACAAAAGATATAGTAAGAGACTCACCTGAGAGAGTTTCAATTGCTGTAACTACATTGTTGAATTCCGATGGCATAGTAAGTAGCAGGTGGCATACAATATCGAGTTCTTCTACCTTTGCTCCTGTTGATCTCAATTCGCGAATAAGTTTGTCAAAACTAACGAAATGGTTTGCAAGAGTATCATTTCTTGAATTAAATTTTATGCTGAGTAGAGATTTTCTAATTAATAGTTGACTGGTAATTCCTTTTCGTTCAAATGTATCACATAGAGTCTTCCATACATCGAATGCTGTTTCTATATCTTTTGCGTACTCTAAGTGACTGTCAGCCAATTTTTGAACTATTTGAGATTTGCATTTTCGGTCTTTCTTCTTATGAGCAGCTAATTCTTTCCCTTTTTGAAGGCGAATAGCTTCTGTGTCTTCGGTTTGAAATTTAACTTTTTCTTGATAAGGTTCACTGGTATATTCAAGTAGCTCTAATTCGTCCAATAATGTTTCTATACGGAATTTCCAATTATTAAAACCAGTTCCATCGAAAAGTGGAATTTTGAATTTTTCTCCGTCGTCATTCATCATGAGCTGGAAATGTATATACGTATACTCTGAGTAGTTCTCTAAAATTTCTTATTTAAATGTTGGGTCCTGGGCCCATAACCTGTTAATTTTCAATTGAAACCAAGTTCTGTTAAATTATATATATGTTTATTGTTGTTGAACAATTTGAATAAGAATAAATAAATTAGTTTGAGAAAATAATAAATTGAGTAATTAGGAAACAAATGAAGATATGTAAGAATTAAGTAAAGTGAAAATATTCAAAGTAATTATAAATTGTATTAAGTTGTTATTTCTAACAACTTCTCTTTGTACGTCCTTAAGTTCGCGATATCTCAGGAACCAGTATCTAGAGGCAGGTATCGATAAATGTTATTTTTTAGATAATAACATCAAAATATGCTAAAGGACTTTCAGGGAAATTGAGTGGGTGTTTTTTTTCTAAGACAATTTAAAAAAATTGAAAATTTTGGTTAACCCCAAATATTTCACGAACAAATTACTCTAGCGATTTCAATAAAATGGTATTTTACTAAATGTGAAATGATCACAATTAATATAATTTTGAAAAAATTCAATAAACCGTTTTTCATAAATAAAAAAAAATGGAAACAAATATTTGTCATCTACCTATATATATAAAAATCAATGCCACTTTTCGTTGTAATGTTATAACTCAACAATGCCTTTACCGATTTGGCTAATTTTGGTCTTGAATTATTCGTGGAAGTCCAGAGAAGGTTTGTACGTAGAGAAAATTAAAAAAAAAATCTTGAAAAGTGTAAAATTGACATCTTTCTATACTCCCATATACAAACAATTTGTACTAATACTTAAAAGCCAATTTGAACCTTTGGCAAATCAATCGAATACAAAAAAAGTGACGTTAGTTCTGTCAAACAAATTTAATGTCATCATATGTCATTTCATTCTATCAGCGATAATTATTGCTTTGTTGTGTTTATATTTTCCAAAATATTGTTGAGTTATTGCTTTGTGTTTATATTTTCCAAAATATTGTTGAGTTGTTGAGTGAAGGTAAAATGCCACGAGCAAGACGACCAAACATAGGCCGGCGAACGCGTAATGCAAATCAAGTGGCATTATTAAGACTATCTCAGACGCACAAGCTAATGCATCGCAGCGTGAACGTACTGCACAGAATAGATCTGTTGACCATGTACCTGTACTTTTCCGAATATTCTTCAGAATCACAGCAATCATGATTGGTTGAGAGAACGCGCCATTTTAGCACCGAAGAACATTCATATCAATGCCATTAATTTTCAAATTCAAGCGAAACTGCCAGGTGTAGTCACGACATATATGTAAATCAATTGACAGTGTTATGAATCAAGATGAGGTAATGAATTATCCAATTGAATTTTTAAATTCATTGGAACCGGCTGGTATACCACCGCATTGCTTGAATCTGAAAATTGGTTCTTTTATTATATTATTGCGAAATATTAATCTACCAAAACCGTGTAATGGCACCAGATTGGCAGTGAAAAAGTTATTGCCAAATTTGATTGAAGCTACAATCTTAACTGGTAAATCAAAAGGAGAAGTGTGTTTGATACCGCGTATCCCTATGATTCCAACTGATATGCCATTTTAATTCAAAAGATTACAATATCCTGTGCGTTTATCATTTGCGATGTCCATAAATAAGGCCCAAGGGCAAACACTTCACGTTTGTGGTGTCAATTTGGAGGAATCATGTTTTTCACATGGCCAACTTTATGTTGCCTGTTCCAGAGTTGGTACCCCCAACTGTTTATTTATTCATGCTAAAAATGGAAAAACGAAAAATATTGTTTATCCAACTGTTTTAGACTAACCCATATAGACCCACCATAGTAAGAGTACCCAATTCTTTTTTATTTTTTAGGTTTTACTCTTTGCTGATAAATATAATACAAACAATATATCATTTGGGTCATTTGGACTTTTAAATAGCTAGCAATTTAAAATATTTTTCGTTTGAATAAATGAACTTAATAATCATTTTTTGTATTACTATGCCTTATACGTAGCGAAGCACGTAACGGGCCGCTAGTTTTTAATAAAAATGATTTAAAATCATAAAAATCATGAAAATAAATAAACCAGAAAGTGTTCATATATGCGTTTCGCCCCGGTGTAATGGTTGGGCTCATCAGAAGATGACCAGTACACCTTGTCTTGACGCATATTTTCCCGAATTAATCGAGATACCATATAATCCGAGCTACATAGAGCAACTGCGAATTATATGGTTGCTACAAGTCTTCAGAGAAGATAAATTGTAGCTGTGTTTATTGCCGTGCTATAGAATTTTTTTTGAATCTGATCAGATTCTGATGAGCCCAACCATTACACCGGGGCGAAACGCATATATGAACACTTGCTGGTTTATTTATTTTCATGATTTTTATGATTTTAAATCATTTTTATTAAAAATAAACAGTGTTCAGGAAAAAACTATTTGACTGTTAACAGTCAAATATATCTTTTTCAAATATTTGTCACCTCGAATATTTCAGGAACAACAAATAATATTATCCTTAGAATAATTTTACGCAAAGAAGAATAACGTTTTTGACATCTGGAAAAGTGTTCACAAAAATCGAAGTAATAGTGTTTTTTTTGTTAAAAATAAAAACCTAAACATTCATTACTAAAAGTTGGTAAAAATTGATGAAACTAATTTTATCTTAGAAAAAATATTGGTTTTTAATATTTTGTAAATGTTTTAGAAAAATCCGATATAAAAAATGAAAAATAAAAAAAATGGTATTTAAAATTCGTAAAAATAGATGTCCAATTTGTAGGTATTGACTTAAAAATTATTTCATTCTGTGCAAAATTTTGTTGTTTACCTGAGATAATGTTTTTTTTTATATGAAATAAGAACTTTTAAAAAACGCTGCCAAAATTGGTTAAAGTTGGTTTTCGACTAAAAATCTCGTGCAAAATATTGTTGGTAATTTTTAGTTAAATTTTGAGAAAAATTCAATTGACAACTTTTTTTAAACAACAAAAACGACAAAAACATTATTAAAAATGGTTTTCGACTTAAGCATTGTGAAAACAAAGAAAGATATTGGCATCAATTTTTGTCATCTCACATAAAATATCTCACATAAAATATCTCACACGGATAGGAAGTTAACGGTGTGGGCCGGATTCCAGCCGCTTTTTTTAATAATAGAACATACTTTCGTTTACGGCATCCACCTTGAATGGCTTCGCGAAACGCATTCTGTCACTCGAAGGCTCTTTAACGATTAGGCTGTAGCTAATAAATTGCTTGGATGATTAGCCTTAAGTACTTCAAATGTTTCTGGATTGTTTGTATAACATCAAGTGCCCACAAAAAAAAGTCCAAGGGTGTTAAATTCAGTTTCGAAGCATGCACGCAGAATCGTTAAAACCAGCTGAGAATAAGATTTAAGAATTTGGTGTACAAAAATTCGATATCTATAAATAAACAGTCTATAGAGCGTTCAACGGAACGCGTTGTTACCAGCCCCATTTTCTGCTCCAAACTGTCAGCCACTTCTGTCGTTTTTGCTACTATAGTAGTATTTTACTCCTTTCGAGAGTCAACTGCTACTCTACTACCCACGGACGAAAATTACTCCCCAAAATAAAACGCAAAAGAAATTTGTATTTGGCTTACAATAAAAACCAAAATTTAAAATATAATGCCAAAACTTGCACATCTCTGATTGCATTTACCCACTAACATCTCTGTTGTGTTCTATTTCCATTCCAAATGTTCGTTCCATTCGTTCCAGATTGCGATAGCGAAATATTTCAAATAAAAAACGCAAATAATGATTTAAAATTTTCCCTCATTAAGGGGCCGGTTATGCTATCAGTAAAATTTGAAACAGGAGGAATCTGAAATGTTTTACTGATGAGCGTTTATAGCAATCAGTAAATGTACGTCATTAAATTAAATGTCACTTTGAGGCTTCGCGCCTCAGACAATTTTTTAGGGGCCAGTTATAGCTATCATTGAAATCGATCCGGAAAAATGTTTGAATCGATATTTGACGGTGTTTCCTTTGATTAGAAATGAAAATTATAATCGTATACTGATCGATCGGAAATCACACAAAGAATTTTTTGAGGAAAAAAAGGGTAATTGCGCATTTATTTGTCTCTAAAAATGTATTTTTCTATTTTCCGGACGGATATTTATTTTCCTGAAGAGCTGATACTTTTATGTTCAAAAGTGAAACGAATCGTTCCACTGATTTGTGTTCCAATTTCACACGACATGACATTACATCCGTCTATTTGTCTGTTTTCGGAACATTAACCTTCGCAGTAGGTCAATTAACTTCGAATTTGGACATTATTATTTTCACTTTTCAATTTTTTTCATGAGCCAAGCATGTGTTTGTTGTTTTTTGTTCTACCCCTCAATTTAAGAAAATAATTCCCAAAATGATAGAAAAATACTACTCTTGAAATTTTTAAAACGACAGCACTGCTGTCAGCTATCATTGTACGTGAATGCTTTGGCTTCTCGAAAATAATTTAAAGGGTTTTCCAAGCCTCAGCGGTGATGCAATTTAGGTTTATAATGGAGCTTTTACACAAATAATCCGAGATTATATGATAAGATACTGGCTTTCTGTCAAAATTTCAAATGGGAAACAAGTGTCAGTGTCAAATTACATGTTGAGGATCATTTTTTATGACAAAATTCAGTTAGCGTCCTCTTACAACTGATCTGCTTTTATTAATTTTTAGCAAACCTGAAACCGTACATGAAGTGAGAAAACAAAACAATTGACAGCCTTTTACAAATTTTAATTTTGACATCATCTGTAAAGAAAAAATGGAAAGAAATATTATTGTTCATCTTTTCAACTTTAAATTCTTTATCCCCATAGTAAATGATTCTAACTAACTGTGTTGCTATATTTCTAAAAAAGTTGAATGAGGCATTTTTGCTATTATTAGAAATATGCAAATGTACAAACCCAATAAATATTCTGCTGGATAAATATTGTCAGCATTCTTTATTTCATCTTTTGTTTAATCGGGAAAAACCATTCGTCCGTAATTCTTATTATTAAACGAAAACAAATTATTCACAAACTTTTGTTCATTATTAGCATTCCTTCTATACACTTTCTATCAACATCTCAAGCTGCATAATAACAATATAAAGTATTTCACAACAATTGAAAATTTATTTAAATATTAATTATTGTTTTTCTTTTTCTTTTCAGGTTAGTTGATATTGCTACTTGTTTATGACATAAAACAATTTGTAAGTAAATAAATTCATTTATCTATTATAGCAATACTTTTTTTTTGAAACACAATTAACTTTAGTTTCGAAATAATTAAATCTGTGTTAGAAATCTATTTCGATTGGATATTGCGTCTTATTTTCCATTTGACTAAGTATCTCCTTTTCTTCCAGGATCCCTAAACAATCTTATCCTTTGTGAACGCAATCTTAAAAAAATTCTATGAAACTTTACCTATTAACTTAGTTTGAGACTTAAACTCTAAATTCGAATGCAATCGTCTTTTATTTGGCATTTGAAAGGATTGCAATCAAAGATTTCAATCTTTTGAGAATTCATAGATTCTTTTGCGTTCATTGCAGTTTCTGATTGCATTCTTTTGTATGATAAAATGAGATGAGATGGAAACCGAGGTGAATGATTGATATTTAAAAATTATATACAGGTTCCGGCAGTAAGGTATGGAAGATTTGAACGGGGCGTCAAGCAAGGTGAGAAAAACCGTATTGTTATGAATATGGGTAGTTCGATTCGTTGCAAGATGACATTTTAGTAAACATGTAGGGTGTTTGCTTATAACACGTTCATTGAAACGGGCCAATCGGTCATTGAAACACAGAGACGATTCCGAAACCATTTTAATATTGGTAGCCACGGTCGTGTTCCAAAGTTTGAGACGATTATGAAGTGGGTGAATAGCTTTCACAGAACTGGTTCTTTGAGACCTGGAACTACGTGAGAACGTGATCGAACGGTAAGAACTCCAGAAAATATTGAAAGAGTGCATTAAGCAGTTGAAGTCAGCCCTCGTTGATCAGTTGTATGCCAGGCTCGGGCTCTACGAATGTCACACCGCTCATTCTGGCGAGTTTTTCACTTGATTTGCATTAACATCAATACAAGATGATGGTTGTCCAAGAATTGCACCAAAACTACTACGGCAGACGGATGAGGTTTCCAGAAGCAATGTTGTTAATCCTGACGGATGACACTGTTTTGATAATGAGCGACGAAGCGCACCTTCATTTATCATGAGTCGTTAAAAAAAAACTTCCTCTATTGGGCCTCTGTAAACCCACAATAACTCCATAAACGACCTCTCTGGAGTCCCAGGTCAATGTTTGGTGTGACATTAGTCGAAACTTAATTATTGGTCCTTTTGTACTTGTTACCTTTTTTGTGAAAATTATGGTCACTATCAACACAAATCGTCACTTACAGACGCTGCATTGGGCCACTTACCATATAAAATACCAAGAGCAACAATAGGTTTTTTAAGGGAAACATTGAGATGTCGAATGGCACCCTCGGTCGCGGGACTTGTCTACATGTGACTACTATTTTGTGGATTAGTTATAAAATGGCAACATCTAAATAGAAAATATTCAAAAATAAAATTTGAGTTTTGTTAAAAAAATGAGTGTCTAAAAACTTTTTCAAATTTTCCATCTCGCTGCCGGACTCTATATTTCAATTTTTTTTTGATTAAATTCCACAAATTTTTTCTTGATAACTTCTCGAATTCATGCAACTTATTTTCCACGTGGACCAAAAAAAAAGATATCGGTGACAAATTTTAATAAAAATAACTTTGTGTTCTTTTCTCTTTTAAAGAGGGCGTAGATTTTACTTGTCAAATCTCAAAAGATGGCATCTTCAAAATTGACAGCTATCCAAGTAGCAGGGTTTTCAAAATAAAACCTGTTATAAGAAAAGGCTTTAATTCTGAAATGTGTTTTTTAGGTTCTAAATCATTGAATTTCGAAAACGTTTCAAAGTTCCAAAAAGTTGAGTGAACATCCATCACAGAAAAAACTGGATGCCCTTTAATAAAAGTTACATAATGCTGCAAATAAATTTAACCCGATTTTAATGTCTTTAAAAAGCTAAACTCTAATCCAATCTTAAACCCCTCTTGTCTTCGTAAATTAAGAAGAAACAGATAACATGGAGGCTCGTTTCACTTTCATATCGTCATAAACGTTGCATCTACCTTAAAATCTTATCCGTACAAAAATATTCTAAGCTATATTTCATTCGAAACATTTTGATTTTGTATTGCTTTTAAATTGATGCAACCACCTTTAACGACCTGATGGAAGCCAACCATAAAAAAACTGATAATTATATTATATTGATTATTTCTTTCGTAGTTAATTTAATTTAATTTAATTCAATTAAAAATGCTACTATTTAATCTATACTTTGTGGTGTCATTTATTTTATAGCTCTGCTAAACTTATCTCTTCTGTTTTATTAGATTTTTTAATTATTATTTAAACGAGCTGTCTGGTCCGTCTTTATGTCTTGTCAGTCGATTTATAATATCGAACTTATTATTATCTATAATTGACACCACCCACTCCTGCTTTAGCTTAAGACCATAATATAACCATGTTAACTAATAACTTGACTCGTGTGAATATAAAAGCGTATTCTAAAAGTTGCATGAGGTCGATTAAAATTCAATCAAAAATATAATAAATAAATTGCTTTGTTCCTTAACTGTAAATGCAAATAAAAAGATTGTGCGAGAGATAACAAACAATAGATAATACGATCACACGTTTAAGCAAAGTCTAGACTTAGGTATTATGCCGACTACCTTAGTGAGACGACGCAATGACCGTCAATGGACGTCTAGTCATCGTCGTCGCTGAGGTGTGACCCAACTGTCAACGTTTTTTAATAGTTAAGTAACAATGTGGCAGCTTGTTTGTTGACTACACTATCTGCAGATTATTAAAAACTAAAAGCTAAAAGGTCTGTCAGAAGATTGAGAGATGAAAGAGACAGCGATAAGTGCTTTAAATTCAATGACATTCAAGAGCTAAGCCATGGCCGTTCAGCATTCAGCCAATACAAAAAGGTCAAGTTCATGTTTACAAACCGACAATGAACAAATAAACGAACGCCGCCGCGAACGAACGACCGGCATCGGTATGGCAGTGCAACCTTCATCTAGAGCATGGTGTGTTGTTCAACATCACTGATGTACAGTGGGACGAGATTGCTAAAAAATTGGATTGAGATTAATGAAGATCAAGCTTAGTAGAACCATTTGAAACATTTTTTAATCTTAACTTTGGTGTTCTAAAAAGAAATTCCTTCTATATCGCCTTTAAAATGTATAGACTACTTTAAATTTCATTAACTAAACTGTCAACTGTCACATTTGTGCTTTTATTTAGCTCAGATTCAAAGCTAGTTCCCAACGGATTTCCTGTGCTCTGAATTCCTGATCTCTGACATTTCTTTTATATCGCCTTAAAAATGTATAGACTTCTTTAAATCTCTTAACTGAACTGTCAACTGTCACACTTGTGCTTCTATCGTAGCTTAAATTAAAAGCTAGTTGGGAATGGATTCCTCCTATATCGTCTTAAAAAAAGTATAGACATCTTTAAATCTCCTAACTGAACTGTCAAATTTGTGATTTTTTTCTTAGCTCAGATTCAAAGTTCGACACAGAGTTCCTGAGTTCTGAATAGAGTTATTTGGCATGTAGAGTAAATAACTGATTGAAGAAAACTTCACACACACACCATTTTTTATTTTTTTTTGACAGTTCAGTGTCATAAGTGTCAAATGCCTTCTATGATATTTAAAACTTCTTCAAAAAAGTAAATCATCACTCAATAAAAACATCAATAAAATATACGACAATTTCTTTTTTTTTCCGATATTGTCATATAACCTGTCCCAATGTATATCCCAACGAATACACGTTATTTTTCTTCTTTTTGTATAAATAAAAAACAGTTTTTTTCGTATATAAAATAGCAGATAATGACTTGCAGGTGGAGTTATAAGCTCAAGACACTGGTTCCGTTCACGAGTTAAGTGTCTTAGGTCTCTGGTCACGCAATTTGTAAGGCAATGGATGGTGTATCTATCGTATAGTATGGTCTGGTGCAAGCATCTTACTACCTTTCGTATATCGTATGCAGCCATTAAAAATTTCAGTCATGAAACATATTCAGATTCCGAGGACGGGATATCCCTATTGTATTGCGGTTCGCTTAAGTAAAAACCGTCCAAAGAAGACGAAAAAAAAAAACAAAAAAAAAGTTTAAAATTAAATTCTTCTCTTGTGTTGTTTTTTTTACGAGGCAGGTGATGGGTAAAGTCGTACCTATAAATTTTAAAAGTTTGCATTGTTTTCAACTGCCTTCAGTTTTATTTTTTGAATGCGATGATAAAGTAATAAATGCAACTTTAACTGTTTTTTTTTTAAGGTGCGTCTTGTGACGAAGTGGTGGCGTCATTTCATTTTGTTTAACTCATTTCTTAACAAACTGACATTGAAGGGTCAATATATTCAAAAGGTTTAAATTATTCAAAGTAGCAACTGTCACATCTGTCATCATAATGTGTATAACAAGAAACGTAATGAATTTTTTCCCAGTTTTGTTATTATTTTGATTTGTTAACGTAGGTAAATAAATAAGACTGTGATGAAGTGAAGGATAAGTACTACGAGAAGAGAGACTAGGTAAAGAGAAAAGCTAAAAGTGATGTAATCTTAAATGTTTGATTTATAAATGGTTATAAATGTTTTTTGGAATTTCCAAATATGGTTTATTAATATTTATGGAAATTGTACGTCAACCTTTTTTTGTATATAATAATAATCTTTTACGTCATCAATTCTATCTTATTATATGACTTAGAAATTAATTTCTTATTGTTGTTGATTTGTTGTACGTATATTGAAATTATTTATAAATTTCAATTGTTACGTTAATAAAGTGTGTGGCGTAGCTCTGGTTGCTTAATTATTTTTCAAGTAAGCACATATTTTAGAAAACTTAAGAGTATTGTTCGAAAATACATTGATTGACGTTCCAGATTAAAACTTTTGTAAAAAGTTTTCACTCTTCTGTTCAGCTTTAACATCGTTTGACTTCTTCTTTTATTCATAATTGAAAGACGACTATTCATGAAAAATCAATATGGGTGACAGAATGCAGCCTTGTATGGTCCCACTTTTGGACATCAAATTGCGCAATAACTATCAATGTTTACACAAAAGTGCTGTTCAAATTCATAAGATCATAGTCAATCCTCACAAATTACGTAATGACCAATATTATTACATTCTTTAAAAAATTCTTAAAACAACCAACGGGATTTTTAAGGCTAAGTTAAAAACAAAATTTTCCTTAACAATAAATTGTATTGTGATTTTGCAAAGTACAAATCTTTCATTTCTAAATACAATATAAATTATTTAGTATCTAACTTCATTTCTAGAAATTCTCATTAGCTATGAGTCTTTTTTGACTCTGGATAAAGCTTTGAGAATACCTTAAATTTATTACTTTTATAGTTTTGAAAAGTACGTTTTGGAGTTAAATTTTAGTGCTGATTTCAATACAAACTATATTTTAACTATTTGCTCAAATTTAAAAATATTAATATATTTTTTAATATATTTCAAAAACTTTATACAATATAATTGTTTAAACGCCAGATTCGGTACAAAAACAAAACTTTTTATCAAACCGTTTTGCCTTCTTGTGTTGAAAACCGTTTAAGAATAAATGGTTTCTTGTGTTGAAAACCGTTTAAGATTAAATGGTTTAGCGTTTGTTTCAAATTTTTGAAAGACAGGTGAAATCTAACAACTTGTGAGGATTTTTTGATGAAAAATATAAATATTTTAACTGAATATTGAAGAAAAGAATTATAAATTTAGAAAATCATCACAGATTTTATTGAAACATATCTACTTCTTAAATTAAGATAACCTCAAAAAGCCTTATTACTTGTTTTTTTTTTCGAATTAATATCTCAAAAACCTGAAGTGATAATTTACTTTCGAAGTTGGATTTAAATCAATCCCACCAAAACCTATTGAAAAAGTGCAATTTTATTTAACTAAGAAAACCTTGTCGACCAGTGTTGTAGAATTCAACCAAAGAGTAGTTCAGGGTTGTAAGCACCAAATGTAGCTTTTTTAACTCTCTAAAATGTTAGGTTTCCAATTTAATTTGTATCTATGATAAGATCCAATTCGGAAAATTCTAATTAGATACCGTATAAAGAAGGAAAGACAATGTTTGAGGTTTTGTATTTTGTGGTGCAAAGGACTAAACATATTTTTGTTGGTTAACCTCAGCCCATCGCATTAGCTTATAAGTGTAAATCCGCTGGTCTGGATGGTATCTCCGCTATTTTTCTAAAGAAATGTTCTTCAACTCTAGTAAAACCTCCTGCTTTTTTGTCTCTTCCTCTTTCTTGCTCCTCAGGCCTCGTTCCGAGTAGATGCGAAACAGTATTTTTTCAGCCCATCCCCAAAAAGGTGAATCATTCTCACCCTCTTAAACTAACGTCCCATCTTTCCAAGGTCATGAAACGCTGATTAATTATCAGCTCAATAAAAATCTCGAAGCTCGAAAGCTTCTTAATGGTCGACACTACGGCTTTCACAGCAATCTCACATTTCACTGGTAATCTCACGGTTCATTTCACCGAACAGTGTAGTAAAGCCTTACATCGTTTTGGAGAAAGTAAAATTATTGATATTTCAAAAGCATTTGATAAGGTTTGGCATCAGGTTCTCTTATCGAAAATACGTGCCTTCGGTTTTTATGATAAATACCATTTGGATCGTTCGATACAATTGATATTAGATGATTTCAAGTCATAAAACCACAAAATAAGAACTGGTGTGCCCCAGGGCTCTGTTTTATGTCCAGTAATTTTTCTCATTTTTATTAATGATCTCCTGTCTGTGATTTCTATTCCAAGGCATTGTAAGGAACTGCAACGACAAAATATTATAAGCTCATTAAATTCCGACCCTAACAGAATTGTACAATGGAGAATACAAAACCGCATGGAATTTGTCTTGTTTCGTTAAAGCGAGATATACCCCCTTGACATTATCCACGGATGGCACTTGCATCACAAACGCGATGTCGCCAAAAATTCTTCAAGATGTTTGAGTTTTCTAAGGCAATGCAGAAAGTTGTCCGCCCACTCTGATCTGGCTGCTATCTATAAAACTTATATACTTCCAAAGCTTGAGAATAACTCCCATTAACAGTTCGATCGCAATATTGGGTCTTCTAGAAATGCTCATCAATAAAACCTCGAGCCTAATTTTGGTTGTAGTGTCAAGTACAGAGATTCGTTCTTGAGCCGTACTGCGCGAATGTGGGGTACCCTAATAAGCTTTATTTTCCTTGTTATTGCAATGCTATAGATTATTGGAAAATTTGGTAACATTGGGTACTTTATAACCGCGCACTTTTTTCTAAGAGTATGCTTATTCTTAAAAAAAAATACTGAGAAATTTCCCTGAAAGCCTACGCATCCAGACCAGCTAGAGTACCAGCATTCAAAGAAAGAGGGATGAAACACCCTCTTGCGACGTTCTTGTTATGACAAATCTACTTAATTTTTTAATTCTAATCAAAAACAAAAGTATTGTGCTTCGTTTTTAAAAAATGCCAAAAAGAAACTGAAATAAAAAACGAACTCTTCCGTAGAGGCTGGAAAATTGCAAAGTACATTTAAAAATCCTGGGTTCAGTTTTCATTTTTTTTTTAAATATCTAAAGTTTAACTCAAATGTCTATCGTTCCATGATTTTCTTAAGATAGGACAACTTAAACCCTCGAATTTTTACGTTTTTGCTTCATGTCCACTCCCAACATTTCTTAGGTGTTCGCCCTTAGACTTAAACCCTCATCAATCATTAACATAACACATTTCCCTCATGAAATATTTTTCTTTTTTTCTCAGACAAAATAAAATTGTAAACTTTCAAAAAACAATCTTTAAAACGGATTGAAAAATGTCACAACCCTCATTTTTAACACCAATTATATAATAATTACAATGCGGTGCTGATGTTTTTTAATCTTTTTTTTTTTCAAACCCTTCCAAATGATTCATGAAGACCAATGTTTGCGTTCCAATCACAATGAATATTAATTTGTAAACAAAAATTAATTTCGTAAAAATAAATATAAAATTATTCAAAAAAAAACTCCCTCATAAATATCCGTTATTTATACTGAAATTTTGTTTATATACAAAAATTCTGTCTTATTAACAAATCCCCTCATTCGTCAGACAACAGCCGGCGGCGGCACTGGTCAAAAAGAAGAACACTATTATAAAGCGCGCTGGTGCTGTGCTGCACTGCAATGTGATTATGATGGCTAATGGTTGTTGTTTCCCTAAATTAATGCCTTTAAAACGCCCACAACTCAACGTTTTCATATAGACCACCAGTCCACCTGATTATTATTGTAAATGCGCTAAACTTAACCTAAAAATAAAATTAAAAAAAAGCTAACAAGAAAAAAGAAACAACTTAAACGAGATCGCAACGGTTGGCTTGGCGTTCGTCGTACATTTTTTGAATAAATTTTAAGAAGATTCACTTTTAGCATTCCGCCTGTTGTCTGAGTCAGTGCACGAGTTGGAGGTTGTTCGCGGGAGACCAACGACCAACGAACGGCGACATCTCAAAAATTATAAAATATATCCGCGTATTCAAATATGCATAGTATTTATCTTTACCTACATAAAAATGATGCGGTTTGAAAATTTGAGCGATTTAAGACCGACATACTTTAAAATTATTGTCAATTGCAAAAGAGGTGTTGACTTTATTTCTATTCTAAGGGCAAGTTATGTTTTCATATAAAAAAATCTTAAAAGTTTCTAAAATTGGACGAAAATTTGTATTTGATTTTAAAGAAAATACAGGGACATATTCAAATATATGGACTTCAAACCGTATTTTGAGATTTTTTCGTCAATAAACTGTTTTTGTTTATCAAAATTAAACTATTTTGTTGTAAAAAACAATCAACTATAAAATATGCTCAACAATCAGAATTCTCAATATATGCAATAACTGAAAACAAATGTGGAGCTAAGTAGAACATTATTGTCAGATTTTAAAATAATGTCAGATATGTCAGTAAACATACATATTGTCCTAGACATTCGTGAAAAATCGTAAATTTGTTATGTCAATATTGCCGTTCATAGATTTTTGAGAAATTGTCAGATCTCGGCGTTTTGGCATTTGACACCTGTCAAAAACAGCTGTCATATTATTAGTAAAATGTATGCAAGCATTTAGTAAAATTGTGTAGAAATTTAAAGAGATTTAAAGCGTTATTGCGACTTTTAATACTTGTCAAATTTAGTCATTTAAAGTGTCATATTATTAGTTAAATATTGGTAACCATTTAGTAAAATTGTGAAGAAATTTAAAGAAATTAGAAGCGTTATTGTGACTTTTGAAATTGACAGATCTTGGCATTTTGCTATTTGACACCTGTCAAACTCAACTGTCATATAAATTTTCATATTATCAGTTAAATATTTGCAATCATTCAGGAAATGAGTTAAGACATTTGAAGAGATTAGAAGCGTTATTAATGTCGTAAGGCCAGTGCACCATTTTATGCATGCTCAGTCTAAAATAGTGCTGCTGAAAGTGCAGGAAGTTTGTTATTAGGCGAAATAATGGAAAGATTCTGGGCATTGTGCAACCGGAAAACGCATAATATAGCTGTACATGGGAGAAGCACCGCTTTTCTATTCCCCCTCCCCCGCCTTGCAAATACTCCCTCATATCTCTGACTATATCACTTGTAAATCAGGGTAAACACTTGCAATAAGTTCAGAATTCCTGTGTGCTTAATTAACCGCCCATTTACCTTTTTTGATAGGAAATTAGGTAGGAAGCTTGTCTGTACCCAACCCACCAAAATCAAGAAGAAACACCTAATGATAGGTCCAAAAGCAGGCAGCACATAACGATATACTACTGATAAGCGTTCTAAAATCGAATCTCACACTTATAGTGTTACCTGCGGATTTGCTCGAATAATATGGGAATGAGATACTTTACTACGGAAAAGAGTAGCTTAAGACACTCTCCAGCCTAGTAACTACTTCCAAACAAAAGAAGATGTCAAAATATTGCTCCGTTGTGACGTGAAGGACGGACAAACAAACAAACAAACAAACAAGCAAGCAAGCAAACAAACAAACTGACTTTCCCATTTATAATATTTGTATAAAATACGTAATAATTTTCATGGTTACGTTATTTTACGCATTGGCTTTGGCTAAAACCAACTTCACACATTTTAATTTTCTCCATATAAACAAGTTTATGCGACCCATCTTTGATCTTTTAACAAAATATTTAAACAAAAATAAAACAAAATCTCACGTTTTGAGAACGAAAAACATTATGAAATTAGTTCACATTCAAACTCATTCACAGGTGATGCAATCGCAAAAAGACGGCTTTCAGCGACATGCATCGCATCTATAAGATCAAGATAAAATATCTTCAAAAATAAAATAATTTTGATTAGTTACACGTTCATTTCCTGAATAATTTACACATTTTGAACGTACGTTAATCCTTACGTGTCTCATTGTCCATGCATCACTTGATGTTGAACGCTTGCAAATTTTATGTTCCTCTGGACGCCATCGGCTGCGGAATGGTGGTCAACGCTATCATCATCATCATCATGTGCAACACACATTGCTTCGCTGGCGACCTCTTATGACCAAACTATCACTTTCATTTGAGTAAATCACTTTTACTTGAAAACGACCGACACGCCGGGCGGCGCGATGGCCGCAGGAAACAGGAAAAAAATTCTTCATACATCCGCTTCGATGATATTTATACTTGTTTTTATTTCTTTAACGTTTTTCAGTAGGTAATTGTTATGGAAGAAGAGGTGTCTTTTGCTTTTTGTGAGGAGACGATGCGATGATGTTGCGTAAGAGTCAATAAACATGCATATGCGCATTCCAGCAACATGATGAGAATAATTTGATTATGTAAAAATGTCAGTTCAGTTCTGGGTCGAAGTGATATTTTTCCTTCAACTTTCAATTGCTAATAAAAAGTTTCTTGACGGAAACCCTAGTAGAAAGGCAAACTGACAGGGGTCTAAATGTTGAGGAAAAGGTGAATGGTCAAAGTGTAATAAACTTGAAAAAGTTCAATAACTCTAAAAGAAAAGAACATTCCATCTTTTTTTCTTCACCTGACTCAAAGTCAATTATTTTATTACGCCAAGAAAATTCCTGTAGATTAATTTATTTCCTTACATTTCTTCCGGTTTTTATTTTGTGTTTGGTTGATGTACATCTTTTTCTTTGAGTTTCCTCACGTACGAAGAAGTCATTCCCCCTTTTTGGTTCTTTTTGGTTCAAGAAATTAGCAACAATGTTGCGCTGCTTCTTCTGTCTTTACTCTCATTTATAACGCCGTCGTCATAACTTTTCCCGATAGCAGCCATCATTTATCCCCTTATATCGTATCGGTCCCTAAGTGTATACAAACTTCTATGATTTATTGTAAGACTCTTGGCAAAGTGTTACACAGTCTAATCACTTAGGTAGCTTTTTTACAGCCTTGACTCGTTCTCGTACTCTATAAATATTTTCATTTATGGTAACCATCCTGCTGGATAGAGTTTAGAGTTTTTTTTTTTTATTGGAATTTATAGCCCCCACCCAAACAAAACAAGTCCCTGAATATACCTGCCCCTATAGGTGGGTGGGAACCGAAGGGGTTTTTATGGTCGTCTATAAAAATACAGTCACTTCTGAATTCAACAATTTGTGTCTTGTGCCAAAGTAATCAACAACGACGACGTGTAATTAAATACAGCAACAGAGGTGTAATCGCGCGCGCGAGATATTAAAATCAAAATAAATAGATCTTCCCTCGGGGGCCTGTTTTCAGCACGCGGACCGAACGAACGTATTATGGACTGCTAGCGGATATTAGCGGCCGTAGTGGGCAATAGCATGGTGATGGTGTGGCACCTGTTTAAAATTGTAAAGGTTTTATTTTGGATTTTTTTTTTTTTTAAATTAATAACTCTGTAGGGAGATGAGGGGGAGTAACATTAAAATGTCACACTTTGATGATAAATGATAGTAGTTTACTTTTGTATTATATTCCTTTAAAATACAGTGCGGTGTATAAGATTTAAGACGTTTTTTCTTATAGCTTAAAATATTCTTATATACATAGGTGTAGGTTAAAAAGTCCACTGTTCAAAAGCTAACAATGGGACTTAAATAAACTTTATAGGAATCAAAGCCTGTAATTCAATCATAACTTTATCCCAAATTGGGAGGAACAAGTTTTAATTACAACCAGCCTGAGGACGTAACCCCACCTTAGCGGAACAATAGAATATTTATTTATTTATTTATTTATTCGTCTTAAAAGTTACACACTCTATTTAGACTAATAATTATATGATACATAACATAAAAATAAAATACATAATTTACTTATAGCATTATAACAAATTTACTAATTTATTTTTCAAAACATTTCTATTAATATTAAAATCAATTGCAAAATCATATTCATTAAAATCCATACAAGCTCTTGTGATAGGATTATACTTAGCATAGCTAGTACTGTGGTAAGGAACATTTAAGAAATCACAGTCACGAGGGCGCAAGTTTCTAGAAGGCGCATAAATAAAAAACATAGATAACAAAACTGGACAGTCAATATTAAAATTCAAGACATCAAAAGCAAAAAGTATTGAGTTTAATTTTCTTCTCTGCGCAAGAGGTTTTAGGTCAATTAAAATACACCTCGTCTCATAAGATGGAACATTTGAATAACCATATATTTTTCGTAAGGCAAACTTTGTGAACCTTTTTTGAACTCTTTCTATACGACAAATGCTAGACGCGGTAAAGGGACTCCATATAACAGTACAATATTCTAAATGTGGTCGGACGAGACTAGAATAAAGAGCTTTTAATGTATAGGGGTCTTCGAAATCTTTTGAATTTCGAAAAACAAACCCTAGCATAGAGTTCGCTTTTGAGATCGCATGGTCTATGTGATTTGAGAAATTCATTTTAGAATCGAAGATTACGCCTAGATCCTTATGGCTGTCAAGTCTTTGTAGAATGTCATTTTCAAGTTTATAATTATAATATAATGGACTGTGATTTCTAGAAAATGTCACAACGCTACATTTCTTATTGTTAAAATATAGCCCATTGATATTACACCATTTAATTAAATTATTTAAATCAATTTGAACTTTATTTGCATCGTTAAGTGAATTTATGGAACTGAATATTTTCAAATCGTCAGCAAATAGAAGACATTTAGAAAAAGTAAGATGCAGAGGTAAGTCGTTAATAAAAATGATGAAAAGAAGTGGTCCAAGGTGACTACCTTGAGGAACACCCGAAAAATTTATAATTTCCTTAGACAAGGCATTATCAATTTTTACCACCTGTTTCCTACCTACTAAATAGCTCTTTATCCACATTAGGAGCTGAGAGTGAAATCCATATATCTCTAGTTTCTTTAAGAGAACACTATGTTGAACGCGGTCGAAAGCCTTTGAAAAATCAGTGTAAATAGTGTCGACTTGAGAACGCATTTCCATCTGTGATAGACAAAAATTTGAAAATATTGATAAATTTGTAGTAGTGGATCTACCTTTTAAGAAACCATGTTGGTAAACTGAAATGTTATTGTGAATAAGATTATACAATTTGTTTTTTACTACAGCTTCGAAAACCTTAGGAATTAACTGCAGTTTTGCAATTGGTCTGTAATTTTCAATCGAACTTTTTGTACCTGATTTATGAAGGGGAGTTATTATAGAGTATTTCCATTCATCTAAGAACTCACCATTACTTAAAGAAAGGTTAAATATTATACAAAGTGGTGTAGCATGTATATTAGCACAAGTTTTTAAAAGAATTGGTGGAATATTGTCTGGTGAAATAGAACAATTGTTTTCAAGAGATAAAAGTACTTGTAAGACATTATCTACAGATAACTGCAAATTACCAAGATCAACCATAGGATCTGAATTTATTGAGTTAGCATAGTCTAATTTGAGATTTATAAAATTAGATTGAAAGAACGACGCGAAGTTATTGCAAATTATATTAATATCATCGGACAACACATTATTATAAGTCATGCTAGATGGAATCCCAATTGAGTTTCTTTTCGTGTTAATAAATGACCAAAAACTCTTAGGGTTATTCTTAATATTTGATTCAAGAGACGAGATGTATTGCTTGTATAAAAATTTTTTCAAAAACTCATACTCCCTTCTTATTTGTTTGAACTGTTCATTTAAATGAATTGAAGATTTTTTAATTTTATTAAGTTTATTCATGACATTGTTCAGTCTTGATATACTTTGTTGAACCAAATAGGTTTATTTGAATTTTTAAATAAAGTTTTTTTAGGAACGTAAGAAGAAACCGCTGAATCTAAAATGTTCCGAAACAGAGTAAAAGCTTGTTTAGTATCTTGGATGGTTCAAAAACTGCTTAACTTGTACTCCAGTTGGCCATAAAGATGATTGAAGAACAGCATCGAAAGATCTCGAAGGTACACCAAGTTTAAAATTTATGAAACGCAGTTGAGAAATATCTGCATCTTTCTTCACCAATTTAGCACAAACAAGGTTCTCTGCTGGCAGATTTAGCTTTTGTGCTACAAATTTCGTAATGTCGTTTTCATTGACAGTGTTTTTAAGCCGAGAAACATGTATAAAACGTAGTTTAGGTACGGAAGGAAGAACGGAGACGGCGAGAACATCACTGCCTATTAAATGTTTATGTTTCTTACACTTACTAGTACCTGCAACATTTTTGTTCGCTGTAACATTATTGCTTACAACAGCTTCAGCCACACCATCATCAACAGCAACAAGTTTTTCACTTTCCCCTTCAACATTATTGTTCAATGTAACATTGTTTATAACAGCGTCAGCAACACGAGCATCAACCGCAACAAGTTTTTCACTTTCGCACGCATCACGATCATCAATAGCAACAAATTTTACTCTATCAACATTAACATCACCAATATCGTCAACATTACCAACGTCATCGCGAGCATCAACAACAACAACATCTGTTTCAATTGAATTGTTTTTATCACTGTTGTCAATGTTGCTAGCATCAACATCTATTCTTGTCGTAGGAACATTCTTCAATTTAGATGCCAATTTGGCTTTATTTGAATTTGATATCGTAGAAGTTGATAACAATTTCGTCGATGAGGGAGTGAGAGAGGAACGCGAAGGAACGTTATTTTTTAACGAAGAGCGACTCTGAGGTGTAGAGGTTTCTCCGAGAGGAACTTTTTTGTTTTTTGTATTAGTAATTGACTGTTTCTTTTTATCAGTTACACTTAAACTTGTTGTTCTCTGAGCACGAGTAGAGATACGGATGTTTCGACTCAGATCCAGAGAAGGTGTTGCACTCTGAGAAGATGGAACATCGAGCAACATAGAAAGTTCTCTTAATTTGTCAATACACAGTTTTAAAGGAATAAGAATGCACTTTTCGCATTTAAAGAACAAATGTTTATTTGATTTGAAAGTGATAATTTCTTTTTTATCGATTAAGTTGATACACCCCGCATGTATGCTTCTGCCACAAACACCACACGAAAGAAAGGAAATATCATCAATAACCTTTAAGCATTTATCACATTTAGAATTCATTTTAAATAAATAAATTTAAGAGAGCACAAAAAAAACACAGCCGGCTTCTATAAAACTTGGATTGAGGATGAATGAAAAAGACGAACAATCCCAGAAGAAAGATATTTACGTTAAAAAGAAAAGTATTAACGCTCATCCCGTGATAGAATAAACATTCGTGCATTTTTGGCTTTCGACACTGGAACAGTAAATAACAATCAGGACTCTAGACCTGATCTTCCTCTTGACCCCCATCCCCCTCTAATCGTAATGTATTATGACCCGCGAATTCATATATTTTTGACTATCCACTCTTGACCAATAAGTACGAGTATCAACTTATTTATAAGGACTTAAGACCTTCTTAGTAGTACCCCTGGCGAAAAGGTTAGAACTGTCATACCAGAGGTCTTGGGTTCAAACCCTGCCTGTGTCACCTTAAGTTTTTTTTTCACGGGTACTGCCTTTTGCGAAAAATTGACAAGAGTAAATTTTTTGAAAAATGCTTTCTCAAATTAGCCGTTCAGATTCGGCATGAAAACTGTAGGTCTCCTCGACCCCTAGCATGACTAGCAAACTGAAATGGGTAAGAGTTGTAATTTATTAGTCATAAGGCCCTAGTTCTCAACGAATTGTTGCGCCACCTTTATTATTTTTGTTAAGGTCCAGGAATAGTTTTAAGCCTATGGTCTATATTCCTAAAATTTGTAAAGGCCTTTACTATATGTATGTGTCCCTTCTCTAAAGCCCGTGAATATTTTTTGCCAATGGTGAAAATATTTTCTCATATTTAGAAGGTTTAGAGTAAAAATTTGCCTATGAAGTATTAACTACATCTGTGCTCTAGCCAATAAAGTTTTAAAGATCGCATTTATGAGTCAGGATTATCCAATACTTTTTTCTGCATGAAAGTAGAAATGGGCTAAATACTTCAAACCAACAAAAAGAACAATTATGGACTTATAACCCATTTCTTTAGACATATTTGAACAAGCTTAAGTTAAATGTTCTTGTTTTGTAAAGCCTGTGATAAATAAAATTAATCAACAAATTATATATATTTAACTTAAAGACCTTGGTTTCCCACCCTTTTAAATGTCATCGCCTAAAAAACATTCAATATGGAGTTAGGTTCTCAATCTCCGATTCCATTTATGAAAACTCAGGAGTTCCTCGAGGGAGCTACTTTGGTCCTTTAATATTTATCTTAACTATCAACGACGCTAAAAATTTAATTGATAATTCAATCGTCTTTATTAACGCTGATGACAAGAAAATATTAAAGGTTATTTATACTCCATCTGATTCTGTCTTACTCTAAAATGCTCTTGACTCATTTTAGACTTGTTACGACAAAAATTCATCTTCTCTCTGCACGATGTTACCATTCATTCTGTCTACACTCAGTTAAATTTTGAACCCATTTTGTTTATATTCTTAACAACGTCAACTCATCCTTTGGTTTCATCAAACGTTGGTCTTAAGAATTCTCGAACCCCTATGTCACTAAATTTCTTCAGAACTCTTCCTGTCAAGGAATTGAATCTGTACAACGAAGATTTTTTCGACTTAAACTCCGTGTTCTTCCTTGGGGTGGTAATCTATTCCTACCACCCTATGACGATTGTTTGGAACTTATTAATCTGCAATCTCTCTAACACTAAGTATCTGATATTCTCTCTTTCTACACCAGCTTTTAGCAGGGACCATAGACTCAACAGTTCTTCTAGAAAAAAATCCTTTTTATAAGAAGCAACGTCAGACAGGCCCCTCTCTTTGGCCTTGCTCATAGTCATGGACTGTTTGAACCTGCGCATATCTACTCGTAACAACGTGCATTAGAAACAACGTCTAAAACTTTTTTAATTTTTTGGTAATTAAAAACTAATGTGTGGGTCTTCGGGTCCAAGCCTTAACATTAAGACAACTAAAAAACAAAGATTTAAGTCTAGTTTTGAGTCTTTTTTTTGTTAATTGAGCTCAAATAAACAAATACTCGTAGATTATTGTTTAAGATCTTACCAAGTAATGTTAACTGCGGACTTTTGGCATATGGATTTAAGGCTTCAATTTATTGGAATAAATTTTTAAACAAAATACCAAATGAAGAAAGATTTCATGTTAATCTGTATATTTTAATTAATTAATTCAAGATAAAAAGGCGAGATAAAATATTTCGAATATATGAATCTTAGAGTCAGTCAAAAGTAAGTTACTTTAACATCGCTTGAAAACCGATGCCATACTTTATGTAATTTATTGTTCAATTAATATTTTCATAAGCAATGTCCTATTGAAATAGCCAAAACATCAAACAATTCTGCCTAAATACTGGAACCTCATGGAATGCCCATCAGTTTATCCCGTACTGTCAAATATGTTGATTTGTTTTTCAGCTGCACATCAAGAATGTGTAATTCTTAAGGAATTCTTTACTCACCTCTGTTTTTTTCCTCTCATTTTGATAAATCAAATCATCATGGTTGTCCGACGTTATCTCGTCTAAAATTCTTCTCTATTTTTCCCGAGCTAGCAACGTACTTAAACTGATCATTAATAGAGCTTTTGTTGTTCTTTGAAGTTCGTTCTTTTTTTTTAACTTTTGCACTGTGTTTGATATAGCGTTATAGTTCATTCTTTAAAAAGCACTATAATTTAAAGATTCATTTTCATATCAAATTATTGTTGAACGAAATTCAATATGTGAAGGACTTGTTTTCTAAAGTATCAATAATATATTTTTCATTTATAGTTTGAAACTTCTCCCATAAAATGATTTTTGTTAAATTTGATCCCGCTAAGATAAATAAACATTAATAAGATTGTTTCTTTTTTTGACTTTCCATTGTTTGGTGAACAAGATTTACAAGTTTTTTATTTTTATTTTTCTGTTTCGATATTTAGCCATCATTAGAGAGTAATTTTCTTTAAGTTGAAATTTGAAATTGTTTAAACGTGACAATAGCTTTCCGAAACATGTTTTACAAATTCTTTGCAACACAATGCGGCAGAGATGTCCATCGTCGCGTCGGTCGTCGTCGTTGTTAACAAGGAAAGTTGCTAGGCGATAAATACGATGTCAGAGGTTGTTATGTCTGTATACAATTGTATTTTATTGGTATTTTTTGTTAATGTTTTTTGATCGAAAACATGTTTGGTTAATTTTTTGATAAAATTTATTACATGCCTATCAGTTTTTAGATCGAAATTGCAAGAGAGTTGATTTATTAGTGAAACTCTTAACACATTCACTTTGAGTAACTCCTTATACTCTTTCTAATTAAAAGTAACATCAAATGATAGAATCTTCATTGCTGATGAAGGAAAACAGCTAAGCACAAGTCATAGGTCCTCGAAAGTAACAACTTGCATGAATTGTATGTACTATTTGTTGAAAGGAAGATCGGGCAGTTTTTCTGTCGGATTTAAAAAGTCAAGATAACAAGTGATCTAATCGTTCATATATCGGGTGTTTTTTTAAGACCTTGAGAAATTTAAATAGTATTGCATGAGGGATATGTTTTTGAAATTAATTTTTTGTATCAGTCCAATTTTTCATTACTTTTTCCATACTGATGCCGCCAGCGTCAACGTATGGATAAAAGGTTGGTTCGTTAACAATTTAAGGATTGTCTTCAATCCATACACGGTAATTTTGCTTATTGAAAAAACCATTTAATCAGAAATGAGCTTCACTAAACACAGACAAATTTAAGATGTAAATTTCCACAATTTAAAATTTTAAGCTTTTCATGATTGAATTGCCAAATTTTTCTGAAAAGAAAAAATCAGAACAGTTTGGCATTCAGAATTGTTGAATTCATACACAACTTACTTACTTACGATCTCTTGTCTACCATTTCTAATGTTTTAAACTGTTTCGCTGATGACAGTACCCTTTTCATATTCATTTCTTAACTTTCACATCCTTGTCCTTCGGATGTTGAATTTCAACGGCAGCATATGATAAGCTCATTAAATTCCTATTTCGACAGCATTGTCCAGTGGGGAGTTATTATAACTGTGTGGAATTTAATGCTTCAAAAACTCAATGCTGTCTCTTGTCCTTATAGCGTTATACACGAAATTCTTTTTTGAACCGCACGTTGAGAATGTGGAATGCTTTACTCTGTTTTGCCCTCTCATTTTGAGGCTCAAAACTTTAAGACCATTATGCACCGGTATCTTCTCTTTAATTCTTCCGTATTTTTCTAAAGCTCGCACTGTGTTTAAACTTTAAACATGTTACGGGTACTTATTTTTAACCCTTTATTGAGTGCCTTGGACTCGTAAACCAGCATATTATTGTCCACAATTTTGCGTAATGAAGCTAAGATCAACGTTTCGACCAACGATGGGTTTGAATGGCATTGAACTGGCATTTTCTTTTTTACTGAAACTGAACTCATTGATTTGGACGACGATTGAAATTGTTTTGTAATAATTCAAAAATCAACTCAATTCAAAACCAGTTTTATATATTCACAATTCAATGAAAACATGAAATGATAAAACACTATCAGTCTTTTCAAGCTTTTTAAAAGATGTCGTGTTCACACAAAAAAACTTGTTTAATTTAATTGTACTACATTTCTATCCTAATACGAGTAGAAGATAATAAAACTTTGCAACAAATAGATAGCAAAAAAGTAGAGGCCCTAAGATCCAGTGTTGTGTCAATCCAATTTCTAATTGAAATTTCTGAGATTTTCTCTGTCCCATCATTACTTTTGTTATTTCTTGATTAACTCATTTAGTTCCAGTAGTAGTACCATCAACAACTACCGACAACATCTCAATTATCTATTACTTGAAATTAGTCAAGCCTTTTAATATATGTAGGTACGGAAACTTAATAGTAGCTCTTTTGCGAAGGTATAATGGGATTAAAAAGATCACAACGTACAACTATTATTATTTATTTTCTTATAGCTATACAATCAACTCTTAACGATCCACATAGAAAAACAATATTAAATTAATTGGTCTCTTCATTATAGGTATATAAGCGAGTCGATATGATGCCAAACCAATTTTGTCGACAATCAATCATCTATGTAGACTGCACTGCTTTACCATTATGGTCGTATAGACCTCCTCGTTGTATAGTTATGGAAGTCTTCTATGTTTGTAAAGTTTAAAGTATTCCGCAACTTTTGAATCCAATGATGCGCAGTTGGTGTTCATCAAAACACTATCTCGATATGAGGGAAAGATTATATTGCAACTGATGGCAACACCGCACCACCACCACCGTAGAGAAGATTGCAAACAAAACCAATAACTGTAATGCGACATGTTTTTCTTTTTTTTCTTGTTGCATGGTCTTGATGTGGTATTTCCACGCCATGCCACTAGGTGGACAATCTGTGGTCGGCAGAAGTTCCATATAATCTTGACAAGTGTGCCATCAGCAATGTGTCCAGAGTCCATGTAGGCAGGTATTTTAAGAACCGATCGACAGACCATTCAACCAACCGTTAAACTTGTTAAATGATAATGGTTGTTGTTTAATGATGGAACTACGGATAAGATTGATCGATAAAAATCATGCTACCGCCACGCCACACCACGCCACCAGCCGACATCACCATAAAACATTGACTCCTCCCTAATAAAATATATTTTATATCATACAAAATAAAGTAGACGTTGGACATGGAATCATAATGGTTAGCTAATGGATTCAATGAAAAATAAGTGGTTGAAAGATCTGAATGGTAGTTTAAGCATTTTAATCACAGTTTAAATATTTTAATTGCAGTTTAAACATTTTAATCGCAGTTTAAACATTTTAATCGCAGTTTAAACACAAAGGGCCCAATGAGCCATCCTGTTTACATTGGGTTGTTTCTGTAGTATGATTTTCACAAGCTCTAGTTAAATGCAGTTAAACATGTGTAATAATCATGGAATAAAAATAACAAAAGGTTAACAAACTGAGTATAAGAACCAGGCTTTTTTCCAATTGGTGTTCGGTTTTAGGCACAATTATTCCCTTAAATTGGCTTATGTAGCATTTTTATGATTACAGACTAAATTATTTTAAATCGTTTATCCTCAAATGTGTATTAAACCAAAATATTTACAATCGATTTCATGGCTTGCTACGTGAATCAGAATCTCTTAATTTTTTGTTAAGAATTTAACCAACTTTGAACCTTAGACTCAGGTTTGCAGTGAAGGATGGGAAATAAACTCAGAAACTCGGCTAATTTCAGACTAAAAAAATAGCCTTAAGATATTTATAAAGGGTGTCCCAAAATTAACGCAAGATTTGAATTTGCCGCCATTTGTGCAGTGAAGTGTTGGCAACCCTGAAAAAAAAGCAATTTGACAGCTAACAGTATAGGGTTATTAAAAATGGAGCGTTACACGATAGAACAACGTGTCTTCATTATTAAAGAATATTTCAAAAATAGTGAAAGCTTGGCGGCTGCAGTTCCAAAACTTCATACAAAATATGGTCGGAATAATGTTTCTTGATGGCTTTGTCAATCGCCAAAATTGCCGCATTTGGGGTTCGGAGAACCCACATGTGATTGTCGAAAAACAAATGCATCCACAACGCGTGACTGTATGGTGTGGATTTTGGGCTGGAGGCATAATTGGGCCATATTTTTTTGAAAATGATGCTGGTCAAGCAGTGACTGTTACTGGTGCTCGATATCGCGACATGATTACACAGTTCTTTCTGCCAAAATTGGATGATATTGATGTGTCCAATATGTGGTTTCAACAAGACGGTGCCACATGTCATACAGCCCGTGAAACAATTCAATTACTGCATGAGACATTTCCAGGTCGTGTACTCTCTCGTTTCGGTGATCAAAATTGGCCTCCTAGATCGTGTGATTTAACACCATTAGACTTCTTTTTATAAGGTTATTTAAAATCACAAGTCTATGTCAACAAGCCCACAACCACCCGTGCATTAAAGGAGGAGATTCAACGCTGCATCAACGAAATTCAGCCACATTTATGCAGAATGGTCATGGAAAATTTCAACAAAAAAGTGCGCATGTGCATGCAAAGCCGTGGAGGCCATTTGTCCGATGTGTTATTCCATACATAACCCTATCCTATGTACTTTACGAGTCAATAAAAATATAACTATCAAAAGACTAAAAACGGCGTTTTCTATTTAATTCAAATCTTGCGTTAATTTTGGGACACCCTTTATATGTACTAATATTATAAATGGGAAAGTCGATTTGTTTGTTTGTTTGTTTGTCCGTCCTTCACGTCACAAGGGAGCAATATTATGACATGATTTTTTATGTGGAAGTAGTTACGAGGCTTATTTCAGAAGATCCGCCCGTAACACTTATAATCAAGTGTTCAATATATTCTTTTTTTAAACACTAATTAAGGGTATATCATTAGGTCCTTCCTGCTTTTGGACTTATCATCGTTGCCTATCATTTGGGGTTTCGTATTATGACAATAGCGCACGAAACTGAAACACTTTTAAAATTAAAAGATGGGCGTTTTATACGTTAACCCGTGTTGGAAGGGGTACAAATTTAATTATACCTCGTTTCCTTATTTAAGTTCAAAAGTCTTAAATTTCCCATTAAAGTTAGCTTCGCTTTGACAATTAATAAGTCATAAAGGCAAACACTAAAAGTGTTGTAGTTTTTACTTTTAAAAAAATGTCTAAACATGACAGCTTCAAAAGTGGCAGTTATCCAAATAGCGAGGTATTCAAAATTAAACCTCTTTTTGAAAAACCATAATCCACACAGAAAACAGGATTAAGGATTGGTTTGTTTCCAACTAGTTTTATTTAATCCAAAGTTAATTCAGACTAGTCAAGCAAAAGCAATTACATTCAATTTGCTCTAGAACTCAACTTCTGTATTCTTGAATTAATATTTCGGTTTGCAGCACATTTTGTGATGAATAAAATTTTAATTTACATGGATTGAAGTTAACCCTCTGTCAACAAACTGGTTTTAAGTGCCTTGTCCCTAAATTTTACAGCTTTAAATGTTATTTCGACAGAATAACTCCAAGTGAACATATTGACAACAGTCAACAGACAAAATTAAAACATGCAATTCTAATCCGGAATTAACACAGTTTTAACTTAGGTTTACGGTGAAAAATAATGCCAAACGGAAGTTAAACAAGGATTAAATATTTGCTTGACAAGAAATACAAAATTTCTCTCTACTTTTAAATCAGCACATTTCAATTTGAACTTTTTTCCAACTCAAAGTCCATATAAGAGCAAGTCCACACAACCTATTAGCACATTTTAAAATTGAATACGCTCGATTTTGTTTGTATCCCTCTTATACTCGTATTCTTTTCCCACATGAAGAAACATTTGAATTAAATCCATATTTTTTTTTTAATAACCATAAAATTATAAAATTTATTAATGACGATGATGATGAATGACCACCATTAAGGCTTTTGTGTTCAGTTCTTCAGTGATTATCTGATGACTTTAAACGGTTAAAATCTGACACAGAATCTTTTAAACCATTATTAAATTATACTCTCGAACATTAAAACCACTCTGAATGGCTATTGTTCGAAGTGGAATTTTTGAATTTCTCTCAATATCCATAAATTCGTATGAAAACAAAATTATATTTTTTAATAGGATGGAAGTTGTAATACTTCTATTTTTGTATCTGAAAATGAGGTGAGATTTCAATTGTTTCTTTTTTTTCTTCATTCAATTGCGAATGTCAATTATTGTACATTCACATTTTTATTTTATAGATAGGTAATTGGAATTGGAATTTTTATTGAACATTTTAATTTGAGATGCTTGTCAATAATTGAAAATGGCTAAAAAAAAAAAACAACAAGTATTTATGAAGCTATATATTTGGTGTGAAGTATGAAATTGAACAATTTTGGATGCTGATGTCGTATTATAAACTATAGACAATAAACGTTTGGTCTTTAAACGTGACTACTTGATGATACTTTCCAATTAAATAGATGAAAGTATTTAAAATAGTTATATCAGATTTAGCGCAAAATATGTACAGTCCAAAACGGATATAAAAAAAACTTCGGAAGTATAAAAAAGAGGTGGTGTTTTTGATAAGTGAGTTTTTCTTATACGCGTACTTCTTGTATGCTTTAGATATTGTAAAGTCTGGAGGTAATTTTGTCGGGTTACTTACAGTTCATGAACTCTATTTTTACAATTTTTAACATATTTAAAGTTTAAACACAATGCTTTATGAAAAAATAGGGAAGAATTAAAGAGAAGTTGAATAAAGCATTGCACATTCTCGATGTACGGTTAAAAAAACAATCTTTATACTTGACAGTACGTCCAAAATAGAGCTTAAAGGTAAACTGATGAATATTCCTAGAAGTGCGAGTATTACGGCTGAATTGATTGAAGGGGTGAAAAAACTGGCTAATTCGACAGAATATTGTTTGGCAAAACAACGAAAGGCAAGAAACATTGCGGCGGTGTTCGAGTGATGTAAATGTTTTGGTTACAGTTCTATTGCTTATCATTTTCAAAGATTTTTTTCGGATTCTATACAAAAACTTAGACTTGTTTTTTTAATGAAGGCTTTGAAAATTACAGCCAGATCATAAGTGGTGACGAATTTCTTGCATTAGTAGCATTTTTGGCAATGTTGAATATGTGATCATTCCATTAGAGGTATTGATTAAAGTTGATTAGTTTCAGGGTGGTAGTTCAGGGTGGGTAAAAACAAGAGACAGCATATAGTTTTTGAATCATTAAATCTTACATAAATCAGAGGTCGGTTGTCCAAATCAATGAGTTCAGTTTCAGTAAAAAAAAAAGGTCAGTTCACTGCCATTAAGACCACCGTGTTGGTCGAAACCTTGATCTTAGCTTCATTCCGTTAAACTTCCACATCCAAAGGACAAGGATGTGCCCCTAGAAACGATTATGAAAAGTTGACAGAACTGTCGTCAGCGAAAGAGTTAAATGGATTAGAAGTGGCAGACAAAAGGTTGTTTATGAATATAAGGAAGAGTAAAGGGGACAAAACAGAGCACTGGGGGACACCAGCTTTTTTTGGAATGAATTTCAGACTAAAACCACGCAATTAAACTTGTTTTGAACGATAAGAAAGGTAGTTTATCATCTAACGAAGAAGTGATTCATCAATAATAAAAGCATGTCTTTTCGATAACAGAGCTTTGTGTCAAACTCTAACATATGCTTTTGAAATATCAAGTTTAATAATCTTACTTTCTCCAAAAGGACGTAAATATTTGTTCCATGGTTCAAATCACCGATGGACTTATTGCTACCAATAAATAAACTTTCGTTCTTCGAGATATTTCTTAAGCTGATAATTAATCAGCGTTTCCATGATCTTGGAAAAAAGGGACGTGATTGGCATTACGCAACAGTTAGAGGGGTCGGAGGATTCGGCTTTTTGAGGGACATGCTGGACAAAGCTGTTTTCAATATTTCCCAACGTTATTCAAGTGACTTATTCCTGACATAAGGCTAACATTTCGAGTAGGAAACAGCTGTCAGCGTCAAACTATCCAATGATTTAAAAAGAAACCACTAGATGGACCGATCTGCACAATTGACAAAAAGATCAATTCTAGTTCGGGTTATTGAGTTTTCTAGTTTATGGAGCACTATCGAATAGATTCCCTGATTTGCTAAGTAGTTTATACTTGTGTTTCAAAATAAAAATAATGATAATAAATAAAGTTTTAAATAAGTCAATTATGTTGTACAAATTTTAAGTTTTATAACTCTCAGTTTAATTTCATGATATCAAAAAGTATTCTTCGCTTATTTTTTAAATATCTTTATCTAATGCTCAATTATATTCAATCATTTTAGATGACTATAACGTACGTCACTAAACTGGGTTTATCTGCTTCAAAGCGCAATCATACACTTTCAATGTGAACGTATATACAATCTCACTGCAATCTCAAATGTCGCCGTTTTTTCTTATCCACATTTAGCCTACAAAGTGTTATCGTTCGTTATCGTCACTGGCGCCACAAATTCCTCATTCGTAGTTCAATTTCTCTTAAAAATTCTACAAAAACAAAACAAAAAACTTCAACTGTCAAGCAATCGAATTCAATTAGTCAACCCGCCATCATCGCATCGTAACGTATTCAAATTATACTTAATAATTTCTAATGAGCTGATAGATAATAAAACCACGTATTCGTAGATACTTCTCAAGACGCAATCAACTATTATTCCATTTGAATTTTAAACTCATCTCTAAATTTTATGTCTCATGATCTCTCATGAAAATCTATCAACTTCATCTTCCCATCACTCATCTTAAGTGATTTACATAAACAAAATTATAGCCTATAGGCTATATAAGCAAAAGTATCTATAGAGGAGGTATTTCGTTTAAATATCTTAAACTGTATCTGAACCGCACAGTACAGCGCCAGCGTCAGAGTTTCAAAGTCGATCTGCGATCTGTGTTATGTGCTGTGATGTGCCTGCCTTCGCATATTGCTGATTGACTTTTCCGTGCGAAATTATTGTGTGGCGCTATAGTTTCAAGCCTTAGGCGACATCCATAAGATCATTATTATTATTTTTTACATTTTGTTGGCCTTTTTTTAGAAGCTTAAAAGTTTATTTGTTTTTTTATTTTGATTTTGCATTTCTTTGGTTTGATGGTGAAGTATTAGACACGAGAAAAAAACTAGCATCAATAATATCATATAGAAACTTAAGATATCCGGATCCATGAATCTAATATTCGGATAGTTAAACGAAACAGTTGAAATCCGACATTATCCGGATTAAGTTTGGGGTTCGGATCTACATAGTTCAATATACTCTGTCTAGTTCCGGATCTGAAACATAGTCCGGATAATGTTGGATTTTAACTACTCGGATTTTCCATTAATGGATCCGGATTTTCGAAGTAGAATAAAATAAATAAATGAAAACCCGAACTTTGTCGAATTTTAATTATCGCATACTCTGCTTTTTTTCAAAATATCGTTTCTAACCTGCATTCATTTTTTGTTTCAAATGTTTAAAGTTTGTTGATACTTCGGATCCGGATACCCGAAGGTTTTGAAAATATAGCGCTTCAAACAATATTCGAAATTTGCATTAACTTTTCACAGTATCAAGAAACTTTAGATATCCTATACTTAACACAGACAATTCAGATCCGTATTATCCGGATAAAGACATTAAAATTCTCTGATTTCCCGGAAATGCCACTTTCCCATTTTTTTTTAAGCAAATAGAAGGAGCAATTTCCTGCGACACAGTTCTTGTTTATTTTAATATTAAGTTCTGAAAAAACAAATCATATCTTTTGTTTTCTTTTCCAATTTCTCACGGTCTCGAATGCCAAAACACTAATCGTCATCGTTCTTTTGTCGACAGAATCGCATCAAGCGAACATCCGGAACGTCTGACTGGGCTGCGGTCGGTTGTGTTTTGAACAGAAAAAATCATCGCCAATCGTGAATGCCATTTGGATGAGTAACTGACGATTTTTGGTATGGTCTTATAGCTATGGGGTAACTTGGACCCCCTATGACTATAGAAATCAGCAACATCACGGGATTCCATCCCACGCCAAAAGTAAAAACAAAAATAAAAACCGAGATCTGTATAAATTTACGTTTCAAGTTGTAGTTTTGTTTTTACGGATTGTTTATCTTTTTATTTTGTTTAAATTTTTTTTGACAAATGGAAAAATTTGCATAAAAATGTTGTTGCAATATGACATTTGGGTGATTTGTGGAATCACACAGCTGCTACTTTTGTGGTGCTTTGGTGCTTCTTGTGTGAGCGCCAAGCCAACAAGCTTCAGTTAGCGCGCTGTAAAAATAATTTAATTGTTTGCTACTTTTGCCACAGCACCGCGTTGCGCCGACCTGGGCGCTGATGTGAGGGTGTTGTGAATTGAGGAAGACTTTTAACAAATTAATCAACGAAAATTTCGAAACTTTTGTGAATATAAATACGCCGCGCGCTGTGATGTTTTGTTTGCACTAACCCATGATGGCGATGAGTTGTTTCTTATTGTTTTGGTTTTAGTCTGGTGTTTTAGAAATGAAAGAGGTTTACTTTTGTAGCTAATGTGGAAGGACATGATGCAATTATTAATTTGAAGAGCATGAAGGTTCTTAGTGACATTTTCGAAATGGTTTTTCAAATTAATTCAAACACAAAATCTTTGAAATTATTTTTTCCACTTATTACAGTCTGAAGAAGTAGACTTTACTAAATTACAGAAATATATAAGAGACGTCAGTAAAATTCCGTCTGAGGAGACAGAAGTCATTAAAATATAGTCTGAAGAAACAGACATTTCTCAATTACAGTTCAAGTTGGCAGACCTCTTTAAATTACTGCCTAAAGCAGCCAACACCATAAAATTACAGTCCGATATAATATCCGCCTCTTAATTATTGAAGACGTCACTTCGTTAGTCTGAGATGGCAAAGATAATTAAAATACTGTCTAAGGTTGAAAACCTCACAAAATTGCAGCCTTGATATCGAACGCCAATAAATTAAAGTTAGGTTTAGCATCCGTTACTAAATTACAGTCTAATATTGAAGACACAACTGAACTACATTTTGAGATAGCAGACTTCACTGTATAACTGTCTGAGGCAATTACAATTTGGATAGAACATGCCACTAAATTACAGTTTGGTTAAGCATCCGTCACTATATTACAGTCTGGTATATTAAAGACGCTACTGAATTACAGTGTAAGACTTTACTATATAATTATCTGATGTAGCGAACCTAACCAAATTATAGTTTGGTTTAGCGTCCGTCATTATATTACAGTCCGGTATTGAATGCGCTACTGAATTACAGTGTAAGGTAGCACACGCAACTAAATTACAGTTTAGATATCGCATGCTACTAAACTATAGTCTGGTCTATCATCCGTCACTATATTACGTCCTGGTATTAAAGAAGCTACTGAATTATAGTGTAAGATAGCAGACTTTACTATTTTACAGACTGTGGTAGCAAACGCGACTTTTTTACAGTCTGGTTTAGCATTCGTCACAATATTACAGTCTGGTATTGAAGACGTTACAAAATTACAGTCTGATGTGGCAGACACTTGTTAATTACAGTATAAGGCGATAGACTTCAATAAATTACTTCCTAAGGCAGCCAGCACCATTCAATTACAGTTTTATATAGCAGCGTCACTAAGTTAGTTTGAGATTGCAGATATCACTAAATTGCAGCCTATTTAATCACTTGTCACTGTAGTACAGTCTGGTATTGAAAATACATACCAAATTACAGTCTGATATAGCAGACGCTTAATATCTGTCGGAGTACACAAATTTTATTTAATTATTGTCTGAGAGAATAGACAGCAGATGCCACATAATTTCACATTGATGTAGCTAAAAATTACACCGTTGTAAAGGAACCGTCACTAAATTACCGTCTGATATTGAAGACGCTACTGAATTACAGTGTAAGATAGCAGACTTTAATCTAAAGCAGACTGAGGTAGCAAACGCATCTCAATTACAGTTTGGTTTAAGATCCATTACTATATTACAGTCTGGTATTAAATACGTAACTAAATAACAGTTTAGATATCACATTACAGTCTGGTTTAGAATTATTACAGTCTGGTATTAAAGACGTTACATAATTACAGTCATATGTAGCAGACACTTCTTAATTACAGTGTAAAGTGGCAGACTTCAATAAATTACTGCCAGAGTTAGCAGACGTCGTTATATTACAGTCAGATATAGCAAGGTGACTAACCTACATTCTTAAGTCGTAGATACCACTATTTGAGGTAGCAGGCGTCACTATATGCACAGGATTGGTTCCTATCTTCCATATATAGAGTTAAACAACATATTTTTTGGTGAATGAAAATCGTTTGTGAGTACATTTTCTTAAAATTCATATTTTTACTATTTTTCAAACATCTGTTTTTCTATTTCCTTGATTTTTGTTTTGTATCCTCTTTCAAACCACTTAGTAGTTCAATGTTCCTCGAATAATACCATAAGTCCTATAGTGTTTTATTTTTTCAAAAAGGATACTTTTCAAATGCGGAAATATATGAAAAACCTTTTTTTCAAAAAAAAAAAAAAGTACCATAGAAAATCTCTTTTCCATATTTTCTTTGTTAACAATATTCTTTTGTTAAAAATCCAACAACAAAAAAATATAAAAAACCTAAAACATTGAGATGTAACAATGATGTCAAAAAAACAAAAAAACAAAACTGTTTAAATGCATTTCCTTAGATTTTTACTTTGCCACACACCATACAACCGATGATGTTTGTTCCTTAACCCTGCAGTGCAACCTCGTGTCGCGTTGATGGATAAATAAAACTTATAAATTGGCACGTTTGCACGTTTTTCCTCAGACCTCTATAATATCGTGTATGAATATGATGAAGTATGATGCCTGTTAGTGGTGCAGTCACTGATTTTTCTTCTCACTGCTTTTTTTTTGTGTACTCCACCCTAAAGTGAGTGTCTCACTAAAAGTAGATATAGGTAAGGCATATCTATTTATCCATAAGACCGACGACGTTGAAGACCGACAACCGGCGACAACGACGGCAGAAAAGTGCACGTAGAAAAAACACACCTTAAGTAGAGCACAAAGTACTGTATTTTGCTTCTAGCTTTTGTTGTTGTTGTTGTTTTTGCTTTTAGTGTGTTTTACAGTCATCATCACAGAACTCCACCTAGAGATCACTTTACCTTCTCCGTTCGGAAACAAAAAACGACGACGACAACAACGTCAATAATAGTATCATTGATATAGTGTTGCCACTTGAGTTAAAAACAGAGCTTTTTCTTAAAGTTCTAATTCTAACTCTAACTTTTCTATAATGTCGAATAAATCTTTCGCCTCTTTCTTAAAGCTTTACATCTTAAGGATACGCATCAAAGCTTTAAGTTCCATTTTAGTACATTAAAAAACGATTCCTTGACAGAGTTTTCAAGGTTTATCAAAAATAAAAATAGTTACAAAAAAAACGAATTCTAATTTTGGAGGAAGGAATTCTGTCAAGAAATGAACATTGAGTCCTTTGGGCAAAACGACATTTACCCCTAAGAATGGTTTTCAAAATACTTTAAATTCGACTCTTAAGTGTAGATGTGAAAAAAGTCTGTTTAGAAAAACCTTTTACTACAAAATGGGAATGCAGGTGGACGGAGAATTGGAAAATCCTTTCATATTTCCGAAACTTCCAAGAATTTTCGTAGATTGGTTATGATTGAAAAGTTTTAAAAGCCACTTTAGTTTGTTCAACAAAAAGTTACAATCTCAGGATTATCCTTCTGCTTTTTTAAAAATGTTTCATACAACTGATCAAAGGGCCAAAAATCCTGTTCTCTCAGTATCAATACTTTTTGTTGAACACAAAATTGTTAGAAAGCATTATTAGAAACTTGGTTTAATATTTGCTACGTTGTTGTTCAGCAATCGACCGTAGTAAGATTTCCGTTAAACCTTTAATATTTGCTAGAACAAAATGTGTACTTCTAAAGATTTTGCTGCAAGTCACTAAGCTGGACGACATCATTTTGTGAAATGTTGTCCTCCCTCAAATATCTTAAAATTAAAAAGACTAGCTTTACTGTAGTACCTTTGGTGCGATGTTAAGTGCATAGGACTGTCATGTCAGAGGTCTTAAGTTCAAGATTATTTTTTGTCATGAAAAGTGCTTTCTCAAATTAGATGTTCGGATTCGGCATAAAAACTGTAGGTCCCCTCCATTCCTGATATGACTCCCACACAAGAAAGGGTGAGTCAGTAGGCTCTAGCTCTTCAATATCACCATTGCGTCGACAATCATCATCCGGTACTGGGCTCATTCAAGAAGTCTCTTCATTTATCCCAATCGTTGACCGCATCCGCTTGCATATACCATTGCCCAGGGCGTCTTGGTCTACTGTCAAGCGTAAGTATGGTCCGCCGGTCCACTAGAGTATAGCGAAATAAATTTTCATGATATGTGCTTGACTGTAGCGACACCGGCATCGTTCTTCTTCATAGAACGCGTCAAAGTGCCTTTTACTAAGCACACACGTCTCGAATCCATATGTGAGTATTGGCAGAACCATCGTCCTGTACAGCAGCAACTTAGAAGTTATGGTAGATTTTTTGGATTAATAAATGCTTTGACAGATCAAAGTTAGCTCTTTTGGCTCTGAGCCAACTTATCGGCTTCTACTATTGACCTTAGTTACTTGAAGGATTTCTAACTTCAACTTCAAGCTAAAACTACCTCGATTGTTTGAACAACTGTTCTTCTGGCAGTCTACGGTACCATGTACTTTGTTTTTTCTTTCACTAATTTTCAGGTTTTAGGATTCTTTTATGGCTTTGTATAGTTCTACACTGGCTATGCTATGAAGCTATTTAATTGCATGGGTCTAATTGAAATAAACATCTTCGCTACAATGTTATTTTAGAAATCCTTATGGGTAGTGTTCCGCAAAGTAGCAGCTTAAGTCCCCTACTTTTTATTTATTTATTAAATATTCTCTTGTCTTACTTTGCAAAGCATGCAGCAAGCTCAAAATACAATTTCGTCAATTCATGTCAACTTTTGTCCCGATTTAATTAAAGTTGAATACAGTTTTTAAGTATGTTGATAAAAAACAGTTTGGCCAAACAAAGAAGTTTTGTAAATTAAGTTTTTCTGAAAAATAATAAAACGTCCCCATTAAAATTTCGGTTATTTTAATTTGCTAAACCACTGAATAAATATTGATCTAAGTTTATTCAATCTCACTGCTCCATTTCACTTCATTTGGCAACCCTCACAAAATAGTACAGTACCTAAAAACACTACATCAGACAACAACAACTATTGAAAAGGTTAAAAGGTGATGACAAAAGCAAATATATCTATGCACTTACAACTTAGATACCGCTGTTTCGGAAAAGGGAAGTTTAAACTTTGCTTGCACTCTTCTATATGTACCTCAAAAAACATGCCCACATTTTGTCGAAAGGCTCATTTCGATTGTTGCAGAGCAGTTGTTCGTATTTATGTCTTACAACAATAATAATAAAAAAAAAGTAGCAAACTTTAGTGTCTTTAGGCTGCACACTGCACACGTTAAGGAAGGATTATTCTTCTACACTTCTGCTGACTCTGGCTTGACTATGGTGTGGTGGTGCCTGACTGCCTGTCTGATTTTTAAACTTATATAGATACAAACAAAAAAGGGTTGCTTAAGTCTTATAGAATTTGAGATTTTGTTGTTGTAAAATCAAAAGGATTATGCAATTATGGGCAACGAAATGGGTTTGACACTTTCCATATATAAAATATGGGGAAGATACATGCAACACAATCGATTTGAATTATTGAGTTGGAAATTGAAGGCACTTTTTGAGACCTGGTGTTGTTTACCTACTTTATGTTGTGGCATGTTATCGAAAACGAAAAAGAATTTTCAACCAGACTGTCATCAGGTACGAACCCTTTTGTGGTAATAATTCAATATAAATATTTTGCAAACTTTTATCATCTGCATTCAAGAAGAAGAAGAAGAATAATACCTCCTTTTTCAAAATCCACCCCAGACCCACCCCAAAAATTTAGAAGCCTGCAAATTTACACTTGACTTAAGTTAAGTCCTTTTTGTTTTGTTATCGGTTATCGAAAAAAAATCTTTGCCTCTGACACTTTGGTAAATAGAATTTGGCAAATTTAAACATGGAAATGGTTTTTGTTGTTGTTGTTGTTGTTGTTGTTTTTCTTTAGGGGTTTGGGGATCAGAAGGATTCTCTAAACTCCTCCACATACACATAAGTGAAGTGTGTTGCTGCTGCCACTGCAATATGAGAACTTCAAGCTATGGCAGGAAACAAGTGGTGTCATTGCCTTTCTTATAACGTAGGTAGGAATGTACACATTATAAGAACTCTATTCTATAAGGAGTAGAAAAAGGTAAGGTTTATGGAAGATGATGAAGTGTCTCGACTATGTTTTCCAGTTGGTAGGTGTACAGAAGTAGGAAGTAATCGGATTTAGGAATATGCTGTGCAGTAAGTAGTTGTGGAGAAGTTTTGTTATTTCTGTCTTCCGTTTAGGATGTTAGGAGAATTAATGGTGGTGGCATTAAGGGTGATGCATATGGCGGTATTCTTGATAGAAGAAATTTGAGAATCCCGGGAAGAAGAAGGAAATTGTATATTTGAATGCAAATCTTCAAGGATTACGAACCCACATCCCAAATATATATAACTATCTATGTGTGACTATGATGTGACGGAAATGAAGATGATAATTTTTAAGGCATTTTTAGCTTTCTTTTTGTACATAGCAGCTTTGAAAATGTGTTTGATGGATGAAAGTAAGAGGCTTTAAGAGATTTGATGAGTACTTCAACAGAAATGGAAGTTCTTCAATTTCTCAAAAGAGTTGTGTTTTTAATTTCGAAAAAATAAAACAACTTAACGTACCAATGTTTTTTAAATTTACTTCATTATTTCTTTGAAGAACAAGACATTGACAACATATTGTGGCATTATCAGCAATACGTAGCAGAATAATAAATAATGAAAAGTTTATGCTGAATTAAGTCAAATGCTAAAGTTCATGTTTCATGAAGTTTTTACTTTTCTTTGTTAACTTTTGACAATTTGTAATGCAAAGAGCGTCCTACGTCTCTTAACGTAAACGTAAAATTTGAGTACGCCGCCATTTTTATTGTAAGGTGTAGGCAACACTTAAGCAATTTGACAGATGACAGGAGTTGATATTAGTACATAATGGAACCTGACACTAGTCACAATTTCTGCTCAAAGAAATTTCTTGGGCAGAATTTTTCAACAGGGAAAATTATTTTATTCTCTCTTGTGCGCTCTATTCTGCCAAAATCTACCAAATTTGAGTAATGTGGAACAGCATTTAGGCAACAATTGTTCACAGTTTTAGTCAATTTTGGGAACAGACCTTGTGTTTCTACTGTTGAACGATTTAAAAAAAAAATAAACTTCTTAACTCGTTTAAATAATAGTTGCAATTTTTCCCATATAGAGTTCACGGAAACTACCTTTACTTGGGAAATAGCTTCTTCAGTAATAGGAACTTAATTTTTTCAAATGGAATTATTCCCTATTTAAACTGAGAAAATTTTTAACAGAAAATGTAAAAACGTGCCAAAAATATCTACAATTTCGCCTGAAAAAGAAGTGAAATTATTTTCCACGCGGAAAGATAACAATCCCCACATTGTCCATTTTGTATCATTTAAATATTCTCCGCATTGTTTGGTCTGACTGGAAAAGGTAGACTAAATCAGTAGAAACTTGCTTTATTCCGTACAGTACACTTTTTTATACCTGGTTCTGTGTTACTTCTATCTGCCTGATAAACAAGTAAACAGCTTTTGATAGCTAATCAGCGGCTTTTATCCGAATTATGTACGATTTGTAACCGATTTATTTTCGACCTTAAACTACATTAAAAAAAACTTTTAACCGACTTTTTAACGACTTCTAACCAACTTGAAAGGATTTTTAAAGACTAAACTAAATTATCAACGAATTATATACGACATCTAATTGACTTTTCAACCGACATATAAACGACTCTTTTTGGCAGTACCCGTGGCATGATGGTTAGTGCGTTGGACTGTCATGCCAGAGGTCTTGGGTTCGATCCCTGCCTTTGCCATCTAAAGTTTTTTTCACGGGTACTGCCTCTTGCGAGAAATTGACAAATTCTCCAAGAGTACCTACTTCTTGTGATGAAAAGTGCTTTCTCAAATTAGGCGTTCGGATTCGGCCTAAAACAGTAGGTCCCCTCCATTCTTTACAACATTACTCGCACACATGTATGGTTGAGAGTTGTAAGTCAACAGGCCCTAGTTCTCAACGGACTGTTGCGCCACTCAATTTATTTATTAATTTATAAACGACTCTTCGATTGGCTAAGCAACGACTTTTAACCGACTTATCAACGACGTTTAAGCGACTTATCAACGACTTTTAACAAACATCAACGAATTATGTACAGCTTATAATTGACTCATCAGCGATCGTTAAGCTACTTCTGACCAACTCAACAACGATTTTAACTGACTTATCAAAGACTTTTAACCGTCTTATCCACGACTTATAGAGTTAAATGTAGGTAAATGTAAACAAATGACCTTTTCGCGCAAACAAATCCCATCTCATAGAGTATACTACTTCCTTAATGACGCCGTCAACGTAGTCGATTCTATTAGAGATCTTGGTATTATGTGTGACAAACACCTCAATTTCCATTCCCATTTTGACCAAATTATTAATAAAGCTAATAGATCTCTCGGTTTTATGAAGAGATGGTCAAAAGAATTTTCCAACCCCTATGTAACCCCTATGCTCACCAATTGTTGATTGGCAATATAGATTCCCCGGCACTCCTGAGTGATATTCATCTTAACACCAACCCTCGAAATCTGCGATCTTTCTCCTTTTGCTATAGCCCTCATCACCGCACTAATTACGGGCACTTTGAACCAATGTCCAGAATTCTTCGTCACTGCAACGTTGCTATGCTAGTCTCCGATTTTAACATTTCCAAATCCCATCTGACGATACCGTTTACTGTCTCCCTTTTTGAGTCCGAATTCCTCGTCCCTTTTAATTTTAAGTCTAATAAAATCAAAATTGTTAGTTCTTGTACATTAAAAAGCTTGTTGAAAACTGATAACAAGAACAAAAAAAAAGAACAAAAAAAAATGTTAAGTTAGTGTTAAGTTAATTTAAGTTATGTTAAGTTATAGCTTGTATTAAGCTGAATAAATAAATAAATATAAACAAATTTTAGGTCTTCGAATTTAACCTAAAGACTAAGATCTGTTTGAAAATTTAATTTTAAGTTTAAATTTTGATGTATCTACTTTCTATTCATAAATCGTGAAGCAGATAATAGACATTTTATTTAGATTCTTTCTAAGTGATTATGTATGTGAATTCAAATATTTGTACCAACCTATAAGTCCTAACCTAACTGTACTCTTAAGAGGCAATTCAATGGAATTTAAGGAAGCTTATGTATTTTTGTCGTGATTACGTCAAAAGTCAATTGATTGGAAAAATAATAAATTTTTCCATCCTACTTAAGTGCAAATTAATTTAGCAGTCTGCCTTTGCTGTGCATATCATTTCAAATCTCTTTGCGATTTGCATTAATTTTTTGAATTTCAGCCAATTTTATTGCAAATCAATAAAATTAATACAATTTCACTTTTTTTTCCTTTTGGCTCTTAACCGAAGAAATATTTTAGTGTCATCGTAAAGGTGGTCGATAACTTAACTTATTGAAAAGTAAAGTGAGTTCATGACTTGACGTCCGCATGAATACCTTGAAACAGTAATTATAAATACGGGCAAATTCCTAAATTTCTCTGTATTCCGTATGCTTTAAAGAAGATATATTTATATCAGCGATTGAAAATGTGTTGGTGACTATGAAATACAAAATTTTATTCTACATATGATTAATTTATTATTAAAGCTTTATTGACTCTTTGTCTACAATTTTTAATAACCGCGTTTGCTGATTTGATGAACATTGTTGATAAGGAAAATAAAATAAATCGATATGCGGTCATAAATTGCTAACTTCTGAGTATTTGTTTATTAAAAAGTTCTGAATAAAATTTAACACGCAATAATGAGACACTAACAATATTTTTAAAAAATATCAAAGAAAGTACCAAGAAATATGAATATTAAACATTTTTGAATTAATATTTTGGATAACTTTTATTTTGTTTTCCTATAAGACGCTTGTTGCACTCATTAACTTAGTCCAAGTTAAATCTAAACTTTTTAAAGCCCTTTTTTAAGTAGCTTGTTGAAATTTTTGCTACTTTCCCTAGACAAACGTCTTTTTGGTAATGTAAATTTGTGAACTCGGGAAATAAACTATTGAACAGTTGGTTGGTAAAGAAATGTCCAATAGAAAAAGAACAGGTTCATAAGATAAATAATGTTTTATACATACTTACTTATCCGGATCCCGATCCATTGAGAATAAGTCTGATATATGTATGTATATTACGTTCTTCCATTATTTGCGGTCCCTTACAAACTCCCTCCAGTCAGCGAGACCAAGCAGTCTTGTGTTAGTAACCGCCTGGTCTTTGTAGCGGTCTACTGTCGTTGTGCAATTTCTTTCCAGAATTAATGTAAAAATTTGGTCTACCGTTGATCTCCCTGGCCTGAAGACACACTGATACGTGCCGATCATAGTGTTGCAGAAAGTTTTAAGACGCTCACATGTTAAGTTGGATAGGATCTTGTAGGTGAGTTTGTGCACGGATATACTTCTGTAATTTTTTTGCAGGACAGAGGATCACCTTTTTTGTAAATTGGATATTGCTCTATTTGACTCCTGAGCTGAGAAGTTGCAGATGCTCTTTTCTTTCTATGCAAGGTCTCTTCTCTTCCCTTTTCTTTTAATAGTTGACTACAATATTAACTTCGCTGTTTTCATAAATTTTAAGCTACAAAAATACAAAATATTGTAATTACCTAGTAACCTAGAAGAGGTTCTAACTATGACTTAAATGCCATTTAAAAACTTTTGTAAGCTTGAATTTTAATTGTCTTCAGGAGTCAGAGTCGATACAGTTTTTTGAAATAATATGTTAAAAAAAATTAATTTCCGAAAATTTTAATATTAAAAATCGTCGAATCGTGGATGTAAAGGAAATCAATTGTTTGGGAATAACTTCAATTTTCGATGTTTTCCAAAGTTTTTAAGCACGTTACTAGTTTTCATATACCAGATACTTTATTGGGTTTATTTTTTGTAGTGACTGTTCTTACATTGAAAATTATGATCTTTTATTTATTCCAGTTTTTTCCAAATATGATCTCGATTTTGTGACACCAAAAAGCGAACTCCGAAATTCACCTCTTACTTTATAGAGACTTTAAAAATAGATATAGTGCTTTTTTCCAGTTCTCAGGAGTACAACAAACCGATGTTGTAAAAGCTACCTTAAATCGTCTGGCTTAGATGATATCCATCCACTATTTGTTAAAATGATTTTTTCAAAGATTCTACCCGTTTTAACACTTTCCTTCGGTATGGAAGTTCGCGAAAGTTATTCCCGTTCTCAAAACGCTTGATACCAGACTTTCTCCACATAAATAAAGACCTATTTCCATTTGGCCATATTTTTCAAAAGTCATGGAAAAACTTCTTCACTTTCAACTTTCCGGTTTCTTCAAACTTCTATCAGCAACTTTTGTAAGTTTGTTGGACTTAAGCTAAATTGCACATGTATGTATGCTCTGCTTTTCTTGTAAACTCGGATTGATTGAAGATGGTGCCTTTAGACTTAACTCTGATCTGCAAAACATAGCAGAATGGGCTGAAAGATGTAGTTTAGTTAAGTTGTTTTACAAAATAAACTGGATTTAAGCTACTTTCCAATTGTTTCTCTAGAAAAGACTTCTAGGCATCTGGTTTAACACGACGCTCTGGGTGTCGCGGGAAAAGTGTATGGGTGCCTTAAAAACATCTCGTCATCAAAGCATTACACGCCCTTTCTGACTTTCATGCTAGAGGTCTTGGGTTTAATCGCTGCCTGTGCCACCAAAAGTTTTTGTTCAGGGGTAATTTTTGTCATGATAAGTATTTTCACAGGTGGCGCATCAGCTCGTAGAGAACCAAGGTCTAGTGACTAACAGCTCTCAACTATTTCTGTGTCCAAATAATGTCAGAAATGTAGGGGACCTACAGTTTGTATGTTAAATCCAAACGACTAATTTGAGAAAGCACTTTTCATGACAAGAATTACTCTTGGAGAAATTGAACACATATGCTTTTCAATTAAATTCATTTTTTTTTTTAAATTGAAACATGGTACACTAAAAAACACTTAATTGTCTCAATACTTGAGAATAATATAGCCCTCAAGAAAGCAATTAATTGATATTGATTGCAGATTAAAAATAACATTACATATAATCAAAATGCGTTAAAAAATCACTCATACGCCCTGGTTTTCTTTTTTTAAACAAAATTTATCTGTGAGTATTTTTATTTGATAATTATAAAATGTCAGCAGTTGCTAAACTGCTTAGAAAAATCAATATCGTGATGAAGGTTACAACTAAATATTTTCCCAATTCATAGATTTTCCAAAAACTCATGAATATTTCCAAAAAATATATCCGTATTTCCTTCCTTCAAAAACCCAATTTCGATATTTATGAGATGACAGATTCAATAGAAAGATAATGCACTCCACATTCACATGAATACCCTTCGTTCGTAATAAATTCAATAAAATAATCCAAAAATCCTGACAAAAAATAGAATCTTCAATATTGGATTGTCCTTCTTCTTAAAGCAGCAACCAACTCCAACAGATTCATCAAAAATAAAGTATCTTTCTTTCTCTCTTGAAAATCCACCAATTCCTTAATAGAAAACCATCTTGTGAACATCAAAAGACGCATCACGTGCTATAAACTGAAGCAAGCTCATAAAAAAAGGACACGACGAAGAAGACGAAGGCAAAACGAAGACAAGACACAGACGCTCCATCATCCTTCATCGGATTTCTAATCTTTATTCTTTCAACGCATTCATCCAAACGATAAATCCCTGTTTTTAGTTTCTTTTTCTTTTCCCTATTTATTTTATTCTGTAACATTTCTGTCGATATCCAGTCATCGTCATCGTCGTAGTCGTCGTCGGCTTCTTCTACGTCGCTCCTTGTCCGTCGGCAACGCCATCGCACTCGTCATCATTGACATCATTGTCTTCTTCTACTTTTTTGCCAGATTGAGGGCAAATTTTTCAATGCAGTCTTGAAAGTAGACAACCTGATGCACTCGAGGAATTTCAATAAATTCCAAATCGATGATTTCGATGACGGGATGATGTAGGATATGTGTGTGCATCGAATTGAGAGACTTATTTTTTATTTCAATTAGAGCTACGAGTATCAAGAATCATTGACTTGTAATGATCCAAGATACATAAATTGAATAAAGTTGGAAAAAAAAAATAAAATAAAATCTGTCAACCACCTTCACTCAATTGAACAAGAACACCCTTATCAAAAAATTCATCAAAACTGTGAAAATTCTATTAAAAAATATGAAATCTGTTAGGGGTTTTCCCTTGTTAGGAGTTTTCATTGAATATTTTCAAAAATTCCAATAAAAATTATTTGTTCTAAAGAAGGTGGAAATTCATATAAATTACTATTTATATAAAAAAACAGCTTTAAGTTTTCATAAGTCTCCTCGGCAATGTGTGCTAAATAATTTGTTTGCGAATACGAAAGAATGTTTACTTTATCTATATAAACCCACCACCGACGCCGCCGCCGCCAGGGCACGATATTGCCAAGAACGTATAATATCGCAAAAACACAATTATTACAAAAGCAATAAGAAGTTTTGTAAATAAATTTTATTTTATGAAGAACAAGTAAACATACACTGAAGGAAAAAGTTAAGTTTTTATTCTATAAAATTTCGAAAAGAATTATATTTTTTTATTTTGAAATTGATTTCTCAAACAGTTTTATTTCAAAAATTTAAGATAAGAGAAACGATTTCATATATGTATGTACATACATACATACATACATATATCACCGAACAGTGGAACGAATTTTTACATCGTTTTGAAAAAAGTTAGATTATTGCGCTTGAAGTTTTAAAAAACATTTGATAGAGTTTAGCATTAGGCAAACCATGGGCAAATCGGTGTGGACTAGGCGCTAACCCACAAAAAAACCGACCTTGTCCTCTTCACAAGGAAATACAAAGTTCCACACATTGACCCTCCCCTCATAAATTGTGCACCACTTAATTTCTCTGAACAAGCAAAATACTTGGGTCTCATTTTGGATACAAAATTAAGTTGGAAACCTAACATTCAAGAGAGAATAAACAAGGCCACAGTAGCCCTGTTTTCCTGTAAAAAGACCATTATTTATAAATGGGGCCTACAGCCCCGCATTACACACTGGCTATATATCTCGGTCATAAGGCCGATCCTTACTTATGGAGTAGCGGTATGGTGGACGACGCTAGATACAGCAACAAATCGCGATAAACTCAGCAAAGTCCAACGAACAGCCTGCGTGTGTATGGGAGGAGCACTTCGCTCTACCCCCTCCGCCTCACTAGATGTTCCATCTAATACCGCTGGACATTTTCAGCAAGCAAACGGCCGCTAATATTGCCATACGGCTTCAAGCCTCCTCTCTGTGGATCAATAATGGAATTGGCCACACCACTATTTTGAACTCGTTCAGAACTATAAACAGTAATATTGACTACACCATACCCCATCCTCAGTTTAATAACTATAGCTTCAAAGTGACTATACCTCCCAGGTCTTCTTGGGAGAATACATCATTTTTGAACGATGGTCCTATAAACTTTTATACAGACGGATTAAAAACGGAGGATGGGGTTGGTGGAGGCATATACTCAGATAGACTAAACTTAAGTCTCTCCTTTCGTCTACCCGATCATTGTAGCGTGTTCCAAGCTGAAATCCTGGCTATAAAAGAAGTCCTATCCTGGCTTAGAGAAAACGTTATATCAACTAATGATATACGCATCTTCTCGAATAGCCAAGCTGCGTTAAAGTCCCTAGACTCTGTCTCCACAAATTCACTAACAGCCCTAAATTGTCGATCATCTCTTACGGAGATAATTACACAGTTCAACATTCGCCTTCTCTGGGTGCCGGCTGGGCCATAGAGACATTCCAGGAAATTGCAAAGCTGACGAACTTGCAAGAAGCAGAACAACTTTACCTCTGCTGGCTCACAATGCTAGCATAGGTATCCCCCTGGCTACATGTAAACTCATGCTAAAGCAAGATACCTTAGAGAAAACAAACTTCAGGTGGAATAACACCACCACCTGTTTGGCAACAAAACTTATCTGGCCTTTTCTTAGCGCCAGGCGCTCAAAACAATTAATCTCTCTGAGTAGATTGCACATTAGATACGTTATAGGTGTCCTGACTGGGCACTGCTTATTAGGAAGGCATGCTATTCGACTTGGAGCTCCTGCAAATGATTTTTGTAGGAGTTGCATGAATGAAGAAGAAGAAGAGACAATCTCTCATCTTCTGTGCACATGCCCTGCCTTATCACAAAGACGTAGAATCCACATTAGAGACTACTACTTCAACGATACCAGCGATCTAAGAAATTCTGACATTAGTTGTCTCCTACGCTTCATTCGAAGCTCCAATTGGTTCAACGAGTTAAGCTGATCAACTGATCAATGTGGTATCACAACGGACCATACTTTGGTCTAAGTGTGTTGGACTTCCCAACCAACAGCCACTTTAACCTAACCTAGCATTAGGCTCTCTTTTCAATAATGCTTTTCTTCGGTTTTGACGATTTCCTCCTTCGTTGAGTTTAAAATTTGATTGGTTGGTATTTGATGGGTTCAAGTCTGAAAACCATAAGAGCCACAGGGCTCTGTCCTGTCTCCTATACTCTTTCTTCTTTATATTAATGATCTCTATTGGGAAGCTTTCAATTCATTCTTCGCACTTACGTTAGTACCTTTAGCTATTCTAATTTACAACCATTCTATTTGAATGTGAATCTTTAACAACAATGTTTTATAAGCTCATTTAATTCTGACTTTGGTTGCATAATTAAATGGGAAATCAGAAATCTAGTACAATTTAATGCGTCGAAAACTCAATATTGGCTAATGTCGTTAAAACATAGTTTACTACCTGTGCCATTATCCATGGGCGTTACTTACGTTCATCAAGGGCATTGAAAACCTCTAAATTTTCGATATTTGTATCTTCAACTACCTCTTTTGAAGGATCACTTACGCGATCTCGCAAGTTGTACGAGTTTCCTAAGACGCTGCAAGAAAATTGTGTCTCCTTCTGAATTGGTTGTTGTTATATAAGACGTCTATGATTTGAGTAAATTTTCCATTTCTAGGCTGTTGCTCCCGCAATAATCTTGGCCTGTATTTAACGAAGAACATTAAGATTTATTGGTAATGAAATCATCGATAAGTTTGTTGATTCTCCCTTTATAACCATTATTTTAAAGGAAATAGTCAGTTTCATTTTTCGCATGAAAGAATTCAACCATATTACTCGCTTCTTCAAAAATGCTCCCGGTCGTACTGTCAAGTTCAGAGATGCGTTCTTTAGCAGCACTGCACGAATGTGGGATGTTTTTTTTAATGCACTGTGTCTTTCTTTGTCATTTCAACATTCAGGAACTCAAAACCCTCCTATTTTACCGTGTATTATTTGTAGTAATGCAATAGTTTTTAATTTGTGTAATTTTAAAAGATGACAGCTTTAAAAGAAACAACTGTTCAAATGTCAGTCTATTCAATATGAAACTTGTTATTGGAAAACCCTTTATTATTTACGTACTTGTAATATCACGAATACAGAAGATCACATAATAACATTCGGCACTTAATTTCAAATAAAGCAGTAGACTACTAGGATTAAAATAGACAAGCAATTTTCATCTCGATTTTTTAATACAAGCCAGTTCAAGTTGATTTTCATCTTCACATAGAAAATGTGCTGATATATTTTTTCAGTGTAAATAAACTGAAACTCTACCAATAGCTTTTCTTTATGATTAAATAATTGTTGCAATATCAATATACGCGTTCATAATGTACAGTGTCATATAATTGTGTACTTTGTATATACGTATTTAGTACTCGTACCTGTTCTCGACACAAAAATATGTTTGCTGAGTTTTATCGCTGCCATGGAAAATATTTACAACTCTATTTGATAACATAGCACGAGTGTCTACGTAGAGGTAAAATAATATAAACTACGTAGGTCATGTGGGTTCTGTCGATAAACTATGATATATTATGTTTTTACGTATGCCTACAAATATAGGTTCAGTTTATTTAATAGAACTGTTGCTTTACGGTGTAGAATATAAAAGGTTGTGTAAAGGCTTGGAAGAACATACCTATACCTACATACATACATATTTGAATTAATATATTGTGCGAAATTAATCACAAAATTATATTCAATATAATTCAAACATGGTATGAAGTTATGTATGTACTTTCAATTAAATTCAATTTATTGGATTGAAATCAAGTAATTTTGAAATTATTTTATTTATTTATCTAAAAAATATTAAATTGCTTCCTTCTTTCACATACTTTAGAATTTATTACCTCTCGTCAGAAATTAATTGAGTAGTGCATATAGTATGAAATGAAATAGCTAACTTAACCTTAGGTTAAGAATTCCAAATAATAAAACAACGTCTTCGGTGAACATTTGACTAAAAGATAATAATATGAAGAAAAATCATCAAAATAACACGTATACGCCTTAGTGCACATAATTGAATCTAATGTATTTATTTATTAATAGTTTATTTGAAAATTAAAATGGGATTGTCACAACTTTAAATAATTGTCATGATTTTTGAAAACAACGTACATTTCTTATATTTAATAGGAAAATGGTCAGAAAAGCCCAAGCTCGTAGTAATACGGTTTGGTATGAAACGGTCTCGAAAGCGAATTAATTATTTTCCAGAAACTTAAAAAGAGCTCCAGTGAATTTTAAACAGAATTTACATCACCATTAGTTCCAAAAGGATTACTGTAGGTGTCAAATAGAGGATGCCACAATAGAAGTTTAAAACTAGTGAAGGTAGGATAGGCTTATCATAAGATAGGATGCGCTGGCAATATATTATGGGAATCGGTTATTATGCAGTCCATTATTATTATTTGTGAGTTGTAAGTAAAAAGCTTGCCTAGAATTGAGATACAAATAAATGATTGGTATATTTTCGAATAAGAGAGATTTGGAATAGTAGATGTCTTGATATCTGGCTATCCGGAACACGAATCGGATATCCAGAATTTACTGATATGTTCTGTTAAAACAAGCACACATGTACTCGAAATCGTATTTTAAACTAACCATTTACTTATATGAGACATTTGGAAATGATTATTATGTGATGTAGACTGTTGTATGCTCGTCTGATTCGGTCGCCTAAGTTGTTCTTGGCTGGCAATTTTTATTAACGGCTTTCAACCAACTTATCAACGGCTCTTTACCGGCTTAACAACAGCTTATTGTACGTATTATGTGGTTATTTCAGGTAATTAGCGGGTGAAATCAAAAGCTCTAGTAATTATATTTCTTTAAAATGGGTCTTTCAATAGACCAGTCAACCGAAGTATGACAAAAACTTATCGCAAAATTGGTCTCTGTATAAGATTTGTTATAGAATGATCTGAACAGTCTTCAGACTTAAACAGACGGAAGTTTCTCATTGAAGACCATGTCACAATAATGAACTATACAGAGCTGCTAAAATTGATTCCTGTTGAAAAATGTCAATGTCTTGTCAAGTTAATGCATCATTTTTTCCTAACCATTTATTTTTATTATTTAAAAAAATTTCGTTTTAAAGGAAAGAAGTTCTTTTCCAAAAAAAACTGACAGCCGTCGGAGATTTTTAAATCACAACATTCGTTATAATCGGCCCTAGATTTCCTCCGAATCGGAGACATTTTGCTTCAAGGTAGTTGTCCGATCAGCTGATCGGACATTCTCTCCGACAAAATTCAACGCATGCAATTTGCATGCGATCCTGTGCGATGAAGTACTTGTTTGGTTTTGACAGATACCAACACAAAATTTTCCGAAGTCCTCCGACAAGTTCTTGTTGCGGAAAGTGTTTTCTTTTTTTAAAAAATAGTTAATTAAAATGTAAGTAATAAAAAAATTAACTTTATTTTAGTTATCTTGTGTTATTAATAATGGACTGTTTGTTTTTAGGCAAAACGAAAAAACAAGCGCTCAGCAGTATGAGGGAATGGTAAATCTGCTGAGCGAATATCCAGACATAGCTCAAAACTATACAAAAAGGTCACCAGAAATTGTGGCTGTGTTTTGGGAAGATCTGGCCAATCAGCTGAATTCATTGGGACCAAGGCAAAGGGATATTTGTGTTGAATCTACTCCAAAACAAAATCAAACGCATTTTTATTCTGGCGAAAGTTTTTCTTGAATCTGGAAGAGAATCGTAGAATTATTAGAAGATAAGAATTAGATTAGAAGATAAGTTTACTTACGCCGCGTCAGATAGTTCACGTATATTGCTTTCATTTCGCAATGTTCTCCTATTTTCTTTATTTTGCGCCCTTAGCTCATTGGATTCAGCGTCCAAAAATAAACCAAAACTATCCATTTCTTATTATTATTGCTTGTATAAAGTCAAATAAATAAAGAAAACTTAAGTTTCAACAGTTTTTTTTTCAATTTATTCTTTTTCTTTGACACTTCAAATGGAAACAAAAACATATGTTTGAAATAGTGAGGGGACTTTATTCGATAGTTTTGATTTAAAAATCGTTGCATCTAATTACATGTCTTAAAAATGCTAGCGCATTATAATTGAAAAAATTACTTTTTATAAGCAATAAATTACGTTCTGCCACCAATATCGAAAATATATCGCATTTTCGATATATCGATTAATTTGCACATCTCTGCCTGAAATTTATATCCATCGCATTGCGTCTTCTCATGTCTGTAAAATTTCTTCAGATGACAGCTACCTCAAACCGGAATTCAATCTCCGAAAAAGGATGCGTTGCGGAGAAAGTTCCGCTCCGACGGTTACCTCGATAGGGCTGAATCTTTCGGTAAGTATTTCGATTCTCAAGGAATTGAGGATGTTCAGTGAACAGTCAAAAGTAAAGATAATTATAAAAGGTTTTCTTATAAGGACTTGAGAAAGTTTTTTTTTTCTTAATGAAACGCAAACCATTTAGGTAATTTCAAAAACTTTATTATTGGCTTGGATAACAATTAAAAACATTTATGAACGTGTCTCGTCTCAACTTTGTTTATATGGCCACTTCAGACACGTTTGCAGCGGCAAAAAAAACAACATTATTTTCGGTTCAATTTTGGATATGAGCTCTTTTAACGTCGTCTGCTTTGCGGCATAAAATAATAACTTAACGTAGCCCCAAAAAAAATTGTCTAAAGGTGTTAAATCACACGAACGAGGAAACGAACTACCTAACTGGCACATTTCTTGAGATACTCGTAACAAGACCATGAAATCAATTGTAAGGTGTGCTGTGTGCCTTGTGACACCACAAGTCGTCCAAGTCGACGAATTACACATATTTTGATTTTTGACGAACCCATTGAGCCAAAAATGGGCTTCGTCACTAAATATGATTTTGCGTCGAAATTCATCATCTTGGTGTATCTTCTACAGAGACCAATTGGAGAATGTCGTCGTTTCAAAAGGCCTGTCTTCTTCAATTATTGAGTCAGCTTGAATGCGTAGAATTGACTGATTTGAATCGTTCGCTACGGACGCCTGAACGACAACGATATATTTGACACTTCGACCAACCCGCTGTCTTACTGACACGTCAACATCACACAACGAATATGTATTGCCGAAAATTAAAAAATTAACGCCCTTAAAGTTGCCTTCACCGACTCCGACTTTAAGTAGAAAATTTGTATAATTTGCAGACGTTGCTCGTTCGTGTACTTTACCATGAAGGAAATGTTGAATAAATTGACAGTTACAGTTCGATGATTAGTGAAAGGGTGCGTTCACAAATCAAACTCAAAGTTTTTAATTTCCTATTGGAAACCCCGAAACAATTTGATCACACATTACTTTTACAATTATACGCAATTTAATAGTTATTGATTTATGTAGGTTAAGGGAGACATCATTTTTTATGCATGTCCCTGAAAACCTGACAACCTTTTTGAATATGATGAATTGATGATTATATGAACTCATAACCGACATGACAGTTCAAAATGTTTTAGATGTCTTTAAGTCTTGGAAGAAATTTGTAAGAAGAACACGGCATTTTATAAATATTTAATATTTAATATGACTTTTATGACACTAAAGAAATCGTTTTTCAAATTGAATTCAACATGCAACATCTTAAGGTAGCTCCAAAATAATACTTGTAACTCGTGATTTGAAATGAAAAATTATCCTGGTCTAGACAGACATACCCAAGTTCTTTTCCATTTAACAGCAATATTGCATGTTCTTTCACCAAAAAAGCTCATCAATCTTTTCATCATACCACAAAAGTACTCAAATATTTATCTACTAAATGTCATCTACTTAAAACAACACACACAGAAATGGAAATAGTAAGATAATAAAAAAAGAAATGAAACTTAAATTAATGTAGTAAATTTTTGAAGAAGACAAATCATAATATACAAACTTTGTCCGTATATATAATTTGTATTATGTGCTTCCCCAAGGATTATAAGGATATTGTCATAAACTAAACTCAAACTCAAAGTCAGTCCATAGCACACAAAATGCAAATTCATTTAGTAAGAAATTTAATTTTCTTCATATGCAAATATAGAAAATTCCCGAAGGACGAAAATGAAACATAATGTTCTCTCTGTTTCATATCATAGAGAACATCATTAATTTATGTCTTTTATCCAACAATAAAACAGACACTTTACAGGGAATTTTAACAATAGATTCATTTATTTTATTCTTTTATCTGGAATCTACTTTTTCTTTTTAAGAATTCTTAGCCGACAATCTTTCTTGTAAATCAATTAAAAATCGCTTAAAAAACAATAAGAAATTACAAAGAAAATCCCATTTCTGATTGTTGCCCAAGATCACACACCCATTAAATCTAAAGAAGAATTTAAACTTACAAAAAGGACCTTCAAGTATTTCGTTGATCATTTTTTCAACAATATCCATCAAAATCCAAGTCGATAAAGAAACAACAAAAGCTATGAAATGTATTTTAAGCACCTCTTAAAAGTGCACATCAATTCCAATAAAACTTAATACTTTATTGGCTGCATCATTTGTAAAGCCCTGCCCAATGTGACAGGTTGATAATAATCAGATAATCACTAAAAAAGAATTGTGCCGCATTGAATTTCAAGTATTTTATCTTTTGTTTTGTTTGTTTAACAAAAACACAAAATATAATACGGAAATTCATCAAGATGTAAGCAGAAGATTTATTAAACTCATTGAATGCTTAACGTGTCCTACGTGCTTCTTTATGTTCGAAATGGAAAGGCTTAATGTACTGTCCTTCTTATGCAAATTCTCTAGGTTTTGTTTTCTATAGCATCATGTCTCGGCGACGGCGGCGCTGGGAGTTCGTTCCTCTTTTTTTTGAATAGAGGGTAGAGTTGCCGACATCTAAAAAAATGTAAAAAAAAAAAAACTGGTACTTAGTCCTAACCTTTAAGAAGGTTAAAAGAAAAGATGTTCCCTGCTCTCTAAGTAACGAAAAACAAACACATTTCTCCTCTCTTTTTTTTAATATAGTTTGTAGCCAACTCCTAAGGCATAGAGATTCTTTCATATGCCGCACTACACGAATGTGAGATGCTTTACCCAGCATTTACATTGGGAAACATAGCAATTTTTATCGATGTCTCCTATATTTCCTGATTACTTACTTAAGGCGGCGCTGCAGTCCTTTGTGAACTAGTGCATCACCCAACAAACTACTCCATCTATCCCGGTACCTAGCTAGATGTCTTCAGTTGCGCACTCCAAGTTGGATGCGGACACTTTCCACTTGTGACGCCGACTGATTCGCGGCTTTCCTATACTGCGCTGTGTTGTAGGCGTGAATTCGAAAACTTTCCCGGCCGCAGCATTGGTTTCCATGCGCTCTACTTGACCCAGCCGTCTCAGTCGTTGGACTTTTATCCTTCTGGCTACGTCTAGCGTGTCGTCACTGTACAGTTCGTACAGCTCGTCGTTCCATCTTTTCCTCCACTTACCTTCTGCATAATATGGGACCGTAGATCACGCGAAGAACTTTTCTCTGTAAACGATTCAAGATGCTTTCATCCGCTTTTAACATAGTCCAAACTTCTACACCGTATATCAGGACGGATATGATTAAGGTCTTATATAGCGACACTTTAGTTGCTCGAAAGAGGGCCTTACTACTCAATTGCTTTCTTAGCCCAAAGAAACAGCGGTTAGCTTCGTTTGATCTTATTGCTGGTATTACTTTCTCCATTCAGAGCAGAGCCCAGTTAGACAAAGTCCTTAACTACCTCAAAGTTACGTTTGTCGATGGTGACGTTTTGACCGAGACGTCGTTGTTGTAGGTCCTTTCATTATGACAGAATATACTTTTTTTTGAGCTCATTAACCACTAAGTCCATTTTTGCCACCTCTGCCACTCACAAAATTTTTTGGATAACCTTTTAGTTAAAGCTCTGCACTCTTCACTCAAGGACGATGATAAAGAAATTGCATGCGGAAATTGATAGCAGTTCCCCTTGTCTTGGTGCAGCTTAGAGGGTCTCCTTTTTTCTATATCAGGTTTCTAAGTAACAAAAAACAATCTATAAAATGCCGAACAAAACACATTTTCCCTATATTCTTCTTTTTTTTTAAGTTTACAGCGCACTTATAAAGCATAGCGATTCTTTCTTCAGCCGCACGACACGAATGTAGAATGCTTTACCTGGCTACCTTGAGTGTTGCGAGTATAAAATTAGAAATGCAAATCAGAACTGTAATTTTTTGACAGACAAGTTGAAATTTGTGGCTATCGTGAAAAAAAATGTCCCTCGAACATTGGGAACCCTAATAATGCTTAAAAGTTTCCCTTGGAGTTACTTGCTGTCGTAAAAAAATGTCCAAGGAAATTGAGCTGTAATTGTAGAGAATTTTTGTTCGAAAGAAATTTATTTGCAATTTAGGAAAAAATTCCGTGGGAATAATAAATTCCGAGGGAAATACAATTTCCAAGAAGATTCACGATAGACCCGCTTATTTATAAAAACATGCGACAACCCAGACGCCAAACTCTACCTCTCGAACTATATAAACTTCCTTTATGATGAATGTTTATTCTATGTAATCATCAGCACCCAGGTGGAAGAAGACAACGAGGAACGACGAACGACAGACGACATCAGCAAGCCCACCCAACCAGAAGACGGACGAAGCGGCCATGGTACACAGTCGAGCAGTCGAGGAGAATCTTGCTCTTATATCCGGATTTTGCTTAAGTCATATCCGGCACTCAGTAGGAGGACATTTTATATTATTTACCTACCCGCGCGACATCATGGGAGATTTATACAAATTCTTATTCTTCTCTTTTTTTTGAATTATTTTTGTACATATTGTTGTTGTTAAATTACACATGTCATGTGGGAACGTCTTCCTTATTGTCCTTGGCAATAAAACAATAAGGAATAGTCAACGTCGTCGCGTCGTCGGTCGTGTCGTGGAATTGGTTGACTCGACTCGACTCTTGGTGGTATTGTCGCTGCAGTCAAAATTAGTCTTGGAATGGATGACAGAAGAAAAAACAAAAACAAACAGAACTTGAAATGCCAAGTGTCATGTTGCTTGTCATTTTGTAAATTGTAATTTAAATGCGAGGGTTGCTAGCCTAGGCATCCTTTTTTTCTCATTCTTTTAACTTTACGGTTTTTTTCTCATTTTCCTTTGTAGTTATGCCTACTTTGCTTTTGATAATTGCCATTGTGAATGTGTGAACTTTTTCTAGCGCTATAAGGTGAGCGATTGCAGGAGGAGTAAAGCAATGTGAACACTCTTCTATTTGAACTTTGACACTTTTTATTTTCTTTAGTCCTTTGTTTGAAATTAATTTTGAAAGCAAAATAAAAAAAAAAGAGACAAAAATTTATGAAGCAACGACACGAAATTCATTGAAGTTTAATTGCAAATTTAGTCGACAGAAAGAAAAAAGAAAAAATTATTATTTGGTTGGGCGCCATTTTTAGAATTTAAATTAAAGTCTACTCTACATAAAGTAGTATAGGTAAGTAAGCGCTGTTGATTTTAAACGAAATTCTCATAGAAAAGTTTAACAGAAGTGCTTTTCATTCTATGTGATGAGCTCAATTAAAAATTGTAGCACGTTGTATATGTAAGGTAAATATGTATATTTGAAAAGGTATCAATTTTTTGTCTGAGTAGAATTAATTTCCAGGACCTTTTTGTGGCTCTTGCATCCTACGAAAGTCTAGGAGTGTCAAATCCTTTGACTCTTATTAATTTGCCTATCTGTGATAACTGTAACGTGATGGTTGTTTTCATCACTAGGAAAAAAGGATTATGATTCACTGGCACCAAAATTACGCTAATCAAATGATAAACTATTGTATCTACATTAGATCTTGAAAATTCGAATTCACAAGAATTTAACAAACTACCAACTACTTACTTTACTTATCCGGCTTCTATTGAGGGTTTCATCTTTGGGGTCCCCTGCAAGCTCCCTCCAGTATGTGAGACCAAGCGCTCTTGTGTAATCACCTAGTCTTTAAAGCGGAGGTTCGGTCTTCGTCTCAAACCTGGGGGCTGGGATTCAAAGATTTTCTTAGCGTTGTTGTCCATTCAATCGATGTGGCGGCTCCAGTGCAATTTGAAAATCTATATAAAGCTCGAACACTTCACAATTGAATTTTCTCCTCCATTCGCCTCTTCGCATATAGAACCAAATTTTCTTCGAAAGTGCTGCGGATCAATTCTCATTTTTTACTTTTATTCAAGCATTTGGCGCCGTAGAGTAGAACTGGCAAAACTTAGGGTTTTGTATAATGTGCACTTTGTCTTTCAAGAAAGGAGTTTTGAACCTATTTGTTTGGTCAAACCGAAGTAGCAGCGTTTTAGTAGAGTAATTCTTCTTCGTGTTTCCACTAAGGTGTCGTTCATGGAATTGATATTTGTTCCGAGGTAGTTGAACTTCTTCACTACCTCAAAATTACTGCTACCAACAGTAACATTTTGTCTTAGGCTGTGGACAGATGAGACTTTATTTGCTGATAGCATATACTTTGTTTTGTTCTCATTCACTTCAAGATCAACGCGTTTCGGCTGCTTCTAGAAGATCTCGCTTGGAGTGGCTGATGATGTCGATGTCGTTCACATAGCCAAGCAATTGTGAAAACCCAGGTCAACACCACTGTTGGGCACTATCTGCTCCAGGACTATGTTGAAGTAATCACATGATAGCGCATCTCCCTGCCTGAACTCTGCACATGTCTGGAATAGCTCGGATGAGTTGTTACCCATTTTCACGTTGCGCTGCGTATTTTGTAACGTCATGTAGCATAGCTTAATTAGTTTTTTCGGAATCCCGAAGCTTTGAAGTCAATGGAAAGATGGTGGCCCTCGACTTGAAGTTCGTTGATATTTTCCAAGATTTGCTTTAATGTGAATATTTGATCTGCCTTTTGAAGTTCGTTGATATTTTCCAAGATTTGCCTTAATGTGAATATTTGATCTGCCTTTTACAAAGCCACAGTGGTACGTGCCGATCATAGTGTTGCAGAAAGGCTTAAGGCGCTCACATAGTAAGTTAGATAGGATCTTGTAGGCAACATTAAACAGGGATATGCCACTGTAGTTTTCAAAGAACAAAGGTTCGACTTTTTGTAGATTTGTCAAAATTTACTTTGAAACAGAAATATAAAAAGATCTGTTTGTGAAATTACTTTTAGTGATAAAGCTTGTTTCCTGATTCGTCAATAAGCAAAACATTCGTATATTGAGGTGAAGACAATTCTCAATCCGTAACTGACGTTACGGTGAATGGCGAATGTTTTTAGAGTTTAAGAGGTATATTGTCGTTAAGTTTTCATTTGAAAATTTAAAAAAATCTTACTCTGTTATGACCCCTTAAACTATTAATGACATGAACTAAAGGCGTTTCCAAGGAGGACTTACGCAAACCATTTGAAATATTTCAAAAAACTTAGTTGTCTGCTTGAAGTAGAATCAAAACATTTTTGAATAGAACTCGACTTCGTTCATGTTGCACATTTGCAATGATCAAATCGTTGCACCCATTCTTCGATGACTCGGGCACACATTTAGTTAAATGTCGACCTCGTCGTCGAAAATAGTCTAGAGGAGTTAAATTGCCAGAACTCTTCAAAAAATCGATTGTAAGGTGTGACTGCTATAAACACATGTCGTCTAAATCCATATCTTCCAATTCGTGACAAAAATAATCAGTAACCATGGTGCGATGCCATATTTGTTGAAGATGAAATGGTCTTATGAAGCAAATGTGGATTTTCAACCGACCAATAACTCATATTTTTCTTATTGACGAAACTATTGAGCCAAAAATGAGTTCCGTCAATGAAGTTGATTTTGCGATCAAATTCATCATCTTGGCGCATCCTTCTACAGAGCCCAATTGGTCTATCGGCTTCAATTCTTTAGTCAGCTTAATCTTGTATAGCTGTAAACTAAGCTCCCTACGCGAAATACGCCATAACGTGGTCTGTGCGATGCTATATTTTTGAGAATTCCGTGGAATTGACTGATTTGGGTCAGTTGCTACGGACACCTAAATGGCAGCGATATTTTCAACACTTTGAGCTACCAGCTGTCATACTGACACAGTAACATTGCAAATGTAATACGAAAACTCATAATAATGCACTTAATTTGTTATTGTCGAAATTTACAGTTAATGCACTAAAATTTGCGATCCGACTCCAAATTAAGGTCAAAAATTAGTATAATTGCAGATGTTATTCGTTCCTGTACTTAACCATGATGAAAATGTTGAATTTATTGAATAAATTGACAATAATAGTTCGATTATTAGTGATAGGGAGCGTTCACAAACAAAATTAAAAGTTGTCAAATTCCTCCTAGACTCTTGTAGCAACAGATTCACAGGTGATGTGATGATTTTATCTTTATGAATGTCACGAATCTCATGTCGAAGGAATCCTTAAGTATATAGACTGATTCTCTTATCCCACGAATGTGGAATTACTTACTCAACTCACAAATGTTCACTTGTCCTCATTCCTCCTTCATGTTTTCTAAACTCTGATACTAACTGTCTGTAATATTGGGGGCATTCACTAAGCTAGTGGCTACGTAGTCAAGGGATTCTGATTGGCTAAATGCAATAACAAAAGTAGTTAAAATTTCTTCTCCGACGTAGTGTACAAATTTCGGCTACAAATTTAGTGCACACTGGTTTTGATATTCCACAATCAGCTGCTAGTTGAATTTTCACAACTTAGTCACTAGCTTTATGAATGCGCCCATTATCAGTAAAACGCTTATTTTTGTTTACAAACCTACCTCTTATAATTATAAATGATTTCCCATCTATATCATAGACTCCCATGACCCTTAGTTAAATTTCAATTTAAACAACACAATTTATAAACAGCAAGAATTTACCTCTTTATTAGCTTGAAGTAAAATTCCTTCCAACTATTTGGGTAGTAAGTAAAACTTAGAATTAAACTTTCCTCACATTTCTGCACCTCATCATAATCACATTAGTAGAAACAATTGCAATCTTTTCTGAGTATGCCTCATATCTAATTGGATGTGCATTTGTTTCTATTTACATATCTAACACAGAAGATACCTTAGAAAATTTTCTGTCAAATTTGACCATGAGGTCTACCATTTGATCCCAACGGGCTTATTCCATGTAATCCCACGTATAGTTACTTCAAAAATCCCTATTTGTCCTCCTCTGATGTTTGAAACAAGATTAATGTATAAATGTCATTAAATGCAACCAAACCTCACACCTGCACTCATCCCGCAAATGTCAGTGTCAATCCAATCCAATTTAATGAATTTAACTTCTAGATATAACACCTGTTGAATATAGCGTTCGTTCTCTGTTGTAGTCAAGACAATTGCATGCAACAAAGCCATTTAAGTGGCACTCCATCTACTCAAAGACACAACCTTCACTATTTTTATTTTTTTTTTTTGAGAGAAGGCGGTAACAGGCGGTAGTTGTTCTTTTCATCCTTTTGAACCTGAGCTTTACATTACACCTTTGCATTGCTGCACTTCCATTAACCATTTACTATTCACACGTAACCTGCAGCAATAGCATTTCAGCGAGAAAATCTTTTGTTAACCTTCCTTCTCTAGGGCATCTACTATGTGTACCTACCTATGCAGTCAGTCTGGACTGGAACTGAAGGAGGTGGTACATCACTGTCCTTCCATTTGACATTGATGGATAGATTAAGTAATAGCCATAGAAGCTACTCGTCTTATATCTTATCGCCATAACAAACAGAAACGAAATTTAAAAAAAAAAATATCTTTACACATTTTTCTTTTCTCTCGTTAAAAAAAAAAACATCCTGTCCTGACAGTTTTCAATTAATAAACTAACAAACTCCTTTTTCTTATTTTCTCCTTTCAGCTTTATGGGTGTTTGCGTTCAAGAGGGACAACTCCATGCACTGACCGAGTACATTAATGGTGGTTCCTTGGAGCAATTATTAGCTAATAAGAATGAAGTATTAAGTCCTTCCCTTAAAATAAGACTGGCGCTTGGAATTGCCAAAGGCATGCAGTATTTGCATGACGCTGGTATTTTTCACAGGGATCTAACTAGTAAGGTAAGTTGTTTATAATTATAATGTATACCTACTGTGCGTAACGTACAGCTCTTTGTTGTTCCTCTTTACCGTCCGATGGCATATTTTTCAATGTTTATGTTTATAGCTATTAGTCATCGGGGTTTTAGGGGGGAACTCTCTTTGTGGAAAGGATAGACTTATAATAAATTATATAAAATGGTAGACTCGTAAAAATTGGCCTATCTAATTGAAATCAAATTGAAGAAATTCTTAAATTTTTACAAAAACTGTTTTCAAGTTTTAAACAATCTTTTGCATTTTTTTATTAATTTCAAGACATGCTCTGGTATGCTGCTTAAGTAAAAAATGTTTGAGCGTATTTTATAAACCAACAAAAACTTCTTCGTATAGACAATTGCACTGATTGACAAGAGTGTGTTGCTGTTCGTTAGTTTCATAACTACTTTTTGGAGATGGTGTGCCCCAGGGCTTTGTTCTGTCTTCCATACTCTTTATCATTTTAATTAATGATTTGTTGCCTTCAACTCCTTATCATTTTTTTTTTACATTCACAACCCTTCACAAATCGAGTAGAATCTAATGCGTCGAAAACTCAATGCTGCCTCATGTTTAGGTATAATTTACAACCTTTGCCACTATCCATGAATGCCACTTGCATTAAGGAAACTAAGATTCTCCAAATTCCCGGCGGCATGGTCGTTTTGTTAATGGATCACATAATGTGATTTCGCCAAAAGTGCCGCTAGATGCCTTGAGCCATGTGCGATGGCGGTCCGATAAATACTTAGCCTACAAAAGAAAAATGAACATTTTGAAAAAGTTTCTATTTATTTTTCAAATTAGTCAATAATAGCACCTTACCCAGCGATTCTCCAACTTCTATAACCAGTCAAAAAATTAGGTTTTCTTAAGGTATGCAAAGTAGTCCTCCATGGCAGCAAAGATCTCCCCATTCGACGCCAATTACTGCTCGGCGAGTGACTTTTTCAAGTCTGGGAATAAAAAGAAGTCGCACGGGGTCACATCTGTAGAATACGGTAGACTGGGCAGTAGTTCGTAACCCAATTCGAACAATTTGGCCGTGGCGAGTTAGAGGTATTAGCCGATGCGTTGTCATTGTGGAAGAGCACTTTTTTATTTGCCAGAAATCCGTCATAGAACAGTCCTGTGGTCGTTTTGCCCTTCTCCAAGTAGTCGATGTAGATCACAACTTGTGAATCCCAAAAAACATTGGCCTGCACCTTTCCGGCCGATATGACAGTATTTGCCCTCTACGGAGCACGTCTGCCGGTGAAGTCTATTGACTGTTCCTTGGTCTCTGGCGTGTACCAGTGGATCCATGTTTCATCCACGGCCTAAAAACGACGCAGAAACTCTTTCGGATTGCGCTTAAACAGCGTAAGACACTGCTCTGAAGTGGGGACATGTTAATCTTGTTGTCCAGAGCGAGCAAAAGCGGCACCCATTTTGCCAACAGCTTTCGCATACCCAAATTACAGCTATTTCGCGTGCCTTCAATCGGCAGTCTGCCAAATCGTATATTATTTTACGTTATCCTCCGTAGCAGCCGTTTTCCTCACACCTGGGTGTTGCTCATCAATGTGCGACCACGCTGAAACTCGTTATACCAACTTTTGACGGTCGCCATCGAAAGAGAAGTGTCACTGTAGACAGCATCGAAGCGTTCTTTGATTTCGCTGCGCGATTTCCCATCGAATCACCGACAGATTTTGTTTTTTTCCCAATCTACTAAAATTCGCGGACACGTCCGTATCTACGAGCGTTCAAAACAATACTACGAACACGTTTTGGCTGAAATTTCGACAAGAATGTTTTAAACGATAGTAAACGTCTCTTGCGCTAGTGGCGCCCTCTAGCAGTAAGTAATTATCGGACTGCCTTCGTAATCCTACTTCTTAAACATTGTTATTCTACAAGTTTATGTTTGTTTCCGTTTCTTCAACTAACGGTTAAACCCCTATCTCATCTGATTACCACAACCAAGCAGATCTTACTTACTTGCTCTGTCGACCGATGAGTACATCACTCCTGCCACACCAACAATCACTTCGGGGCCTTTTTGACTGCACATCTCAACCTTTCATGGCTGTCATAGTGGACGCCTGAAAGCCATAAACTATAACTCGTTGGTATACCTCCTTCTGAATTGTCTTTCCTCACAAATGGAACCTCTTTTTCTCCGTAAGTCTTTTCTCGCGAACGTAGATAAGAGGTTAAGATTTCTTTAACTGACCAAGGCTCTAATGCATGAGTCCATAGTCTTATACAGCAGCAAATTTGAAATTCATAGTGAACTTTACCAACCAACCAGGTTTCCAATTCCCAAAAAGGTCTTACCATTTATTCAACTAGTAAACAAAACATACTGATCTTTTTTTCTATCAATTTAGTTATTTAGCTTTCCTAATCCAAAAAACGTGATTATTAATTCCTATTTTATTAATTTTCAGAACGTTCTAATAAGAAAGCTACCTGATGGTCTTCTTGATGCTGTCGTTGGTGATTTTGGTTTAGCAGCGAAAATTCCTGACAAAGGGTAAGTTACCTTAAATCCAGTATATTTCAAAAAACAATCATACTCATGTGTATCTAAATATTTGTACTTTCAGTGTTAAAACACGACTTGACACAGTCGGTTCACCATATTGGGTAAGTCCAGAGTGCCTAAAAGGTCAATGGTACGACCAGACCAGTGATGTTTTCTCCTTTGGCATCATTTTGTGTGAAACAATTGCACGAATTGAAGCCGATCCGGATGTAATGCCACGAACCGATTCCTTTGGTCTAGACTATTTGGCTTTTGTTGAATTGTGTCCGATGGACACACCACCTGTGTTTTTAAGACTGGCATTTTATTGTTGTATAGTAAGTTTAATCAAACTCAAAACCTATAGAACCATAAGTAACAGTTTTGTTTTTATCTTACAGTATGATCCAAAAAGTCGTCCGACTTTCAATGACATCGTAAAGAAATTAAACATCATGTGGGAGAATTTCTGTGAGGATGTGAGTCCGTTGAGCTCACTTGAACTGACCTGCAGCCCTAGTGGCAGTGACTCGGAAAGTCAAATAACAATCACCAGCAATGGCAGTGGTGGAAGTTGTAGTACCTTAATGAACGGCTGTCCGAATTTACTCGATAATAGTAGTAGTAATGGTGGCAAGCGCTATTCCATCGATTCAAATGGTGCCAATGGCATGAGTCCACAGCCAACGAGTTCCAATGAGAGCAGTAGTCAGGGCTACGATGAGTTCGAGACGAGAATTTTGAAGACCAGAGTGCGGCGTGCCACAAAGAAGCTCGAAGCTGAGCTGCAACACAGGCGGTCGATGAGCGAGAATATCATACACTTCCCATTGCATACAACGCCAAGCGACAAGGCGCGGTGTCATCAAATGCAACGACAAAAGACCGTCTGCACTCCAACACCCGAGTCGCCTATTTCACTTAACCTGACGCTGCGAAAAGTGGCCGAAACGATGTGCCTGAAAGATCCTCAGTATAAACCCATCAAACTAGACCACAATGGGGTCAAGTCCAATCCATTCACAGCATTGGCTCAGCTCAGGGGTGTGAAAAAGATCCTGGGAGCGAATCCAAAGACTTATGCAGCAGGTGTGGGTGATTTGTTTAGTTCGTGCTTTGAGATGTCGGCGCCGTTCTTCAAAGAACTCGCAGCCTTGCAAAAGGCGACAAAATCCGCAACAGAGCCAAAGAGTCTGCCAACCTCGCCAAATGTGACACGCAAATTCAGTGCTATAGAGCTAAAGCTCTCCCCATCGGCCAAAAGCAAACTCGAAGCTTTCTGTGTGTCCAATGACGATCAGGTGAATGGAGCCAGTGGCAATTGTGCCGATGGTGAGTCGAGCAGCGATGGAGAATCTACAATGCCAAATAAAATGGAAAACCTTCCGCTGCCGCGCAAGTATCGAGCCAATTCGCTTTTCAATCACCCGCTGTTTAGGAATATAAAAAACGATGATGTCGGCGGCACATCTGATTCGCACTCATCCGAAGAAAACGAGGGCAGTGAGCACAACATCAAAGTAAAATCAGACGAGAAGCCACCTCTACCACCGTCGACGACATTGCAGTCTGGAGACTACGAGGCGAAGGGACAAGATTTTGTCACCCCCAAGACGCTCACCCGCCGCGATTCCATCGAGAGTGGCTTCTTTTCGTGCTTCAATGAGGACGCAGATGCCATCACTTTCAAGAATTCACAACCCTGCACGTGTATGGATCAACTTAAGACACATTTAAATCTAGACGGTTCGTCTAGTGATAAATTGGCAAACCTCTGCCGGTGTTGCTATTTCCAAAATAGCCAACTATCCAATCAAAACCTTAATGACTCCTCCTCGGTGCTGATGATTGATGATGTAGCAGCGTCGTCAACGAATGTCAGCTCGCTGCGGAGTCTGGATGACCTAGAACTGGCCGATGTGCGGAAGCGGTATCCTTGCCATCACCATCTGCTGAGTAATATGGACGCTACCTCAATCGACATGGGACTTATAAACCGCCTAGCACTTGATTCTGAGATCAATTCTCTGATTCAAAAGTCGCCGTTTGCCAACCAGTTGTTGTACAGTAAAAACCGCACATCATCGATATACACCGATAGCTCGGATGACATCAGTAGTTTAGCCGGATCGGATTCCCTGCTATGGGACGAACGGTCGTTTTCCTCACACCCAAATACCCGATCGGCACAAATTGCCAAAATCGTCGAGTACTTCGAGCGCAAGGGGCAAACGCTGAGCAACTTTAAAGTACCTGATTCGTTTAAGACCTCGTCGGTGACGTCGTCTTCAGCTGCAGCTGCTGCTGCCGCCGTCAGTAGTTGCAGTAGCAGTAGTGGAGTTTCCTCCACAACCTCATCTTCGTCCATGGCAGCTGCCGCAGCAGTAGCAGCCGTAGCTGCGGCTAACTTACGATCAGAATACCTAAGTGGATACGATTCGAGGCATTTCCGTAGTCGCTATGGTCAAGGAGACTACGAGGCGTTCTGCTTTGACTTGGACAAAAAACCAACGCAACAACGCCTGATGGTCTGTGATGGTGCTGTAAAATCGAAACTACAAATATTCGATAAGCCAAAGCAACAACAACCGCATGGCATACAAAAAGAATGAGAGTCAATTGTGGAGGAGTAGGTAAATAAAAATAAAAACAAAACAAAACAGAAAAAGATAAAGAAGACAAGTTAATTGTTGTATTTTAATTGTTGTTTTTATAAAGATCGTGCTTAAATGAACAAAAACAAAACAAAAATATCCTTTTTCTCTTTGCAATGCTCCTCCTTGCCCTACATAACATAAAATACCTACACATAGAAAAGTTTTTTTTCGTTTTTTAATTCTTTTTCGTTTTTAATTTTTAGTGTTCATTATGTTTACTTTTTTTCCTTTCCTTAATAAATTAATAAATAATATATAAGCCAAATCTATTTAAACAAATATTATTTAGTAATCTATTATTATTTATAGTGTATTTTTATATGCATATAAATAAATAATATTATTTTTTCCTTTGATTTTTGTAATTTCTATAATTTTTAAGTGAATTGATTAGGTTAGAAAAGAAAAACAATAAAAACAAATCAATATTATTTAATTTAAGTCTAAAATATTATTTATAATTTTTTTTTACAAACATTTCTGATTCAAAAAAAAAAAAACCATTAAACAAATTAATTTAGTTTTTGTTATAATTTTCAAGATGTCAGTCTATTTATTTATTTCAAAAAACTATCATCTGCTCCGTTTAGCCGTTTCATCATTTAATGAACTTAAAAATGTTTAGTAGAAGCTATTTCGGTGATAATGTCCAGACTTCAGAACAAAGTCCTTAAATCTTTGGCGTTAGGCAAAAAGGTCGAAAAGTCACAAACTGCTGGTCACACAGACTCCATGAACCTAAGACGTTAATACCGAAAACAAATATGAATTTGTCTGTCTTATTGTTTAAACACTAAATTAATACAATATTTAACATTTTTTCTAGACTCAAGTTGTTAGTATTAAACGTACCGAAAAACGCAATTTTTGATTTAAGACCTTCTTATCTAACGCCAAAGAAATATGGTTGGTAACCTTTCTAGCAATTCGTTTTAACTTTTAAGTAAAATTTAAGCTTTCAGCTTTTATGTGAAGTGTATCTCAACATTTGAAAATGATTTAAGCCATTCGGGGATCTGTTCTCTTGGTACTTTCTTGTTGTCACTAACTTAAAAAGCCTACACACCTAGACCAGTAGTTAATCCTTTGTGATGCCATATGGATTTAAGGATCTTTGCTACTTATTTAAACATTTGAAGCTAATAACAAAGCGTTTGAGAAAATAAATGTCGTAATTATTAGATCATTAGGAGCATTATTAAAAGTCTCGTAAGTGGAGTCTTTGTTTTTGTGTGTTATGTCGAAATTCACTTGCAGTAGCTCCAGTTTCCAATGGATTTACTAAAGCTGTGGCTTCTATACCTAACGTTACATCTAAACTTGTGTCTATCTTTAGATGCATTTTATATTTGTTTAATAAAAACCACCCAGAATCGGTAAATGTCTAAAACAGTGCTCATATCTGATAAATAGAGCCATTTAATGGTGATTTGAAATCTGGTAACAACGAATAATTGCTGATTGCTTCTATGCTGCTTTTCCCTTTCATTTTGATATTTAAAACCTTAAGACCAACGTGCACTGTCATCTCCTCTTAAATCTTTCCCTATTTTCCTAAAATTCAAAAACTATTGATAAACAGTCGTGAATTTATCAAAACATATTTTCAGTATTTCAGTGTAGTTTTAATTAGAAGTTGTTTAAAGTTTATTTCATACATTTACTTATTTTTATTAAGCTCTTTATTGAACTCAAGGTCCTAAAGTCAAACAATAAAATGGAAAGAAATAAAAGTTTTTATTAAAGTGTCTTAAAACAAACATAAATGTATTGCTTTTAAAAAAACACCAAGAACAACAAACTCAAAATTAGAGGAAGAAGAAAACAACGATAGTAAAAAAAATCGAGGGATGGTCAAAATAAATGATGTTCATAATGTGTAAAACGGAAAATTTATATTTATATCAACTTCTAGCCTTTTTATTTGTAAACAAACATAAAAATACTATCTTTGTTAATATAATTTATGCATAAATAATATATACTTCCTAGTCCTGTTATTGTAATTTATAAATGAACAAATGTTCAATTTATTCTTTTTTTTTCTACACTTTTAATAATATTATTTAATAATTAAAACTAAGAGAAACAAAATAAAACAATACTTTTGTCAATTTTCTTGTTTTCTTGTACCTACAACACTTTCAATTATTATAATTAATTTATTCTTTTTTTAATAAATTCTTTTTAGTTTTAATTTAAATATGATTTCCTATTTATACAAATAATAAGTTAATTTAACTAATTTACCAACAATATACATTTTTTATATCACAAATTATTATTATTGATCTTTCTTTTTCGTTTCAATTGTAAAATAAAAATTATATATTATTATTAATTATTATGAATTATTATCAAAAAAAAATTAAGAATTGTACTATATTATTTTATAGAGAAAAAAATACAAAAATATAAATAAATACATGGATATTTAAAAAAAATAAATGAAAATATCAAGTTTTTTTGAAAAAAAAAATTATTATTAAAATAAATAGATTCTAAGTTTAGAATTTAGAAAAATACAAAAAAAAAAAACAGAAGAAACAAAAACATACAATGATAATAAAACAATATATAAACGAGGTTGTAAGACTAAAAATGTAATTATGCAAATACATACATATTATTATTATAAATATATAAACAAAAATTAAAAAAAAAAGATATTTGAATAAAAATTCTTATTATTTTGTTGGGAATTCAAATTTGAGTTTTTTCTTTTTCTTTCGTTTGTTATTTATTTTCCTTATTTTTGGTTTATTATTTTATTAGGTGCACATATAAAATAAAATTCAGACTATTTTTACTTCTGATATTCTGATAAAAACAACAACAAATAGATCGAAATTAATGACTTTAATTAGATTCTTAAATTAAGGTTATACCAAGTACTTACCAGAAATTTAAAATTAGTATTGTCTCTGATTACTTACTGGCAACTTTCTTCAAATGGAAACAAGTTATTTTTATAAAAACAGGAGTACAACTAAAAGTAGGATTCGAAATTTAGCTTTTTATAGCTGGTGGAAGTGTTATATCGTTGGAATTCCTCAAGATCAAAAATAAGCTACTTAAAAAGGGTATACAAAACTGCGTCGCTAGGATAAGGCCACATACACAATTATAGAAAAAAAAATATTTACATTTTATGGTTTAACAACATTTATTTATAAAGTTTTTTTGCTTTAGTAATGACAACGTATGCCATTTTTGAATGGAAAAAATAAATTTCTTTAATCACAGCAAATTTGAACCCAGGAATCACGAAAACCTTCGATTAAAGTGTCTTTGTCTTCCAACTTCATAAACTTTATGAAAAAGCCATGGCCAAACGTTTTCCATTATGTTAAGGTGTGGTGAATATAGAGGCCATGGCAAAAGTTCCACGTCTTCTGATTAAATTCAACTTCTAACAACCCTCGAAGTGTGAATGGGGGCATTGTCTTTTTGGAAAATCCAAGTCATAACCGTTTCAGCAAACATTTATAGCTGTTCCCTTTCATTATTGTAGACAAAAACTAAAAGTCGATTGTGCCATATTAGGTTATAGCTACCCATACCATTACCACTGATGTACGGCTATGATGTCATTCTTAAATAAGCTCATTCTTTCTCGAACTATGGGAATACAAGTTGTAACCAACGGCCCATCAAGGTTAACATTTTTTTCACCCGAAAAGACCACGTTTCCATTCACTGCTCCAAGTAACATGCTCTCTTGCAAAATTCATCCGATGCTCCTTGTGTACTAGCCTCAAAACATGTTTATTTTTTAGTTTTATTCTCTGGATAGTATCACTTTTTTGTATTATCCTTTGACCGTTTATACTCTGGTTGGTACTCAGCTTTTGGCCTTTATATTTTAGTCGCTAGTATGTAGAATGTAATTTGAAACAAGCCGTAGAATTAACCGATTTTCTGATGACGTTCTTGTTTCTGCCTTGCACCCTTTTTGATTTTACCCCTATTTTCGTGCATGAGCAATATGATTCCTTACAACTTTCTTGATTCTGTTACGTCTCCTTGCTATTTCACGTCCTGCATCCTTTAAAGACCATATTTTTGCTCTTTATGTAGCTGTCAAAGTCTTTCCAAAGCCAATGGTCGCATTCACAAAGCTAGTGGCTACGTAGTCAAGGGATTCTGATTGGCTAAATCTAACTACAAAAGTAATTGAAATTTCCCCTTCGACACGTAGTGTAAAAATTTCGGCTACAAAATTTGTGTTTCAAATTAAATTATAAAGTGGTCAAAGTAAATATTGAGGAATTGTACTTTGCAAAATCATCATAGAATTTATTGTTAAGAGATATTTTGAGTTTTAAACCAGTTTTTCGTTGTTTTTAGCATTTATAAAAGGACAGATTTTAAAAGCCTGTTGAGGTACAAAAATGTAAATGTTTATCCTTTTAAAAAGTATTGTTTTGTTTGTGCTCTCGAAAAAAACGTATTTTTCTTTTAACTTACAACCATGTTTTAATACTCTTTTAGAAAGAACCTAATTGTACAAGGTTATCCATTTTGCGGTTTCAAAAGTAAATAAAACACAAGTTAAATGTTTTTTTCATGATATTTCTTTTTTATTATAAAGTTTGAACGTTGACACTATGTGTGAAACACTACATCATTTAAATGACCACCACGCGAATTGTTGCAAGCATCGATTCTTTTGAGGTAATATTCAACTACTTTTTGACACATATTGGGCGTTATCTCAGCCATAACTTGACGAATGTTGATTTGTAAGTGCTCAAGAGTTAAAGGTTTATCTGCATAAACACGGTCTTTCGCGTAGCCCCACGAAAAAAAAAGTCCAGCGGTGTCAAATCGCATGATCTTGGTGGCCAGTTGATATCGCCACGACGAGAAAGCCATATTCGCTCGAGTTCTGTCGCATGTGGCACCGTCTTGTTGAAACCACATAATTCTCCAAGTCGTATTCTTCAATAGCAGGCAAAAAATTTCGGTTATCATATCACCATAACGCTCTGAATTGACGGTGACAGTCGTTCCATCGTCGTTTTGGAAGAAGTAAGGTCCAATCACACCTCCGGACCAAAGAGCTCACCAAACAGTGACTTTTTTTGCGGATGTAATGCCCTCTCTTCAATTACTTAAGGATTCTGGCTGAAGAAAATTGTGTTCGTAAAATCGCCGTCCACCTCCTGTTGTTCAAGCACCCATTCGACGAACTGTCGAATTCCAACTCTATACTTTTGAAACCGAAAAATGAATAACCGTTACTTTGTCCACTTTATAATTTTAATTTTAAGCTGGCCATACACGAATGAGCCTAATTTGTTTGGATGTTTATTTTTTATAGAAACTAGACCAATCATCAATAAACTTGCAAAAAGATTACTGCTTTTATAAATTAAAAAGTATTCAAGACTACATTTATTCTTTTATTGCTTTTAAGATTGTTCGAAATCTTATTTCTAATTTGAAGCCAAATTTCTTTCAAGTGAAACTTTTTAATGAAACTCCTTATGAGGCTAAATATGTTGTGAAACCCAATTAACCTTATTTTTAAACTCCTAAAAATAAATTTGTTTTTAGCACTGCCTACAAAAATTCGAAGATTATTTTTAATGTTAAAATATAAAAAATCTGTTAAGTACTTTAAAATTACCAAAAAAAAAAATATTTTTGTAAAGTTCTACTTCTATGGTATTAGATTTTTTTATTTTCAAGTGATAGCTTAGGTAAAAAGAAAACTGCTGTTATCAGGTCTGCACTCTGTTTTGGATCAAAATTAATTTGAATACCGGAAGCCCAAAGATACAATGTTACGCCAGAAAGTATGCCCCATTATTCAACAACCAAATTTTAAGTGCCATCTAGATTTGAATAATTAAAAAGCGAACGTAGTTTATCTGTATAAGAATGTTTTACAGCATATTCTTAGGAAAGATTCAAAAGATTTATTTAAATTGAACAGTCCAAACCCAGTATTAAGTGTATTTACATTATGTTAAGTGGAGCAAAAATAATATTATTTAATTTATTTTTCGATCATATTCTTTTGTTAAATTTATTTATTTAAATTTAACATTTTTGTTGACTTTTTTATAAGTTTTATTATCTATGTTTATTGCATTGCTCATTTGGGATAATAGTTACAAAAATTGGCTTAGCTTCAATTTTCAAAAAAAAAAAAAAAAAAGAAAAAATCCTGAATATTGTATTAGTGAAATTGAAGCCACTGCAGCACTATGTCCTTATTATACAATTTTATGTTAAAAATTCGCCACATTTTCAGTTGAATAAATTCATAAGTTTATTTTTAGTCGAAAGTGTAACATTTGCACAGATCTTATTTTTCACCTGGCTCAAAACAAAAGTATTGAGGTGCTAAATCACAAGATCTAAGTTATCAATTGTTATTACCTCTAAGTAAAGCAACACGGTCAGGACATTTTCTTCCAAAATGTTCACCATGCGAATTTTAACAATTTCTATATCTTGTTAAAGTTATAATATTGTCAAATGTCAAAAGATGACAGCTGTCAACGTGCTCGTATCGTAAAGAATTCGGGCTTTTTAAAATAAAACCTCTTGTTTAAAAACCCTATGGATTTATTTAGATTCTAGATTCGTTCCAGGCTCGTTGGATATGAAACAAAAGTTTTGTAGAAGAAGCCAGTTATAAGCTATCTTTGGTTTTTATCATTGGAAATTTTTTTGTTATGTTTAATATTACAATAAAGGTAATGACTTGTAGATTCTTTTACCAAAAAAAATAGTTTATTTAACCCAGCACTTTTTATTTAGTTCATTTTTATTTTTTTAATGATGAAATTATTTTTAATGACCAGCTGATTTTTAATTTCATAATTCGGAACAAAATTGTTTCTATTTTCTTTGCATTTCCACCTGTCAGTTATTCTTTCAATGATCAACTCTTACCTCAAATGCTTAATTTTGACCTGGAAATAGATTCGAATGAGGAACTTTTCTTCCAATGACATACATTTTCAACGAATGATAGACCCAACCTGTCAAATTTAAAGGTTTTGTGTCAAAATGAAGCTGATAAGGAGTATTTTGTTTACTATTTTCTTACACTATTTTTACAACTCAGAACTATTCTCTTGTTTATTTTTAATTTTTCAATGATGAAATAGTTTTTAATGAACAGTTGAAAGCGTTCTATTTTGTTTGTATTCCCATCTGTCAGTTTTAATTTCAATGATCAAATCCAACCTCAAATTTTTGATTGATTCCAGAAACAGAAAATTTTGTTTTAATGACAGAAATTTTCAATGAAAGCCATAACCGACCTGTCAAAAAAAAAACTCCTATGATTGGTTTCACTGATGAAAACCGATGACAGCTATAACTGGCCCTTAAATTGATCATTTTGTTGGCTTGATGTTGCAAGATTTTATCACAACTGGTCCATTTTTTTAAACAAATTATAATAATATATTTTATAAAGTGACGTAAGAACTAAATGTGAATATTGACAGATTGAAAAATATTTGCGATAAATATTCACATTTGACTTCTTAATGTTTCGATCACAATAAAAAAATAGATCTATTTTATTTAAGTCTGGTAGATCCAACACTGGTTATTGTCAATTTTTTAATGGTACTGAATTTCGAAAAATACTACTTTGGGGTTTATATTGTTTGTGCATTGTTCTTTTGTTTACTGTTTCTTTTTTTTAATTTGTAAAAAATATAATTTTGAATCAACGCCGACGTCTCTTTATTTATGTGCAATATATTGGACTTTAAATCCCAAACACAAATCCTTAAAACAATTTTAAGAATAAGAAAATTTAGAAAACGAAAAAGACTCTTTGCAAATTGTTAAAATAATAATAATAATAATATAATTATAATAATTCTTTTAAATGTGTAATACAATTTTAACGGCCTTATATACATTTCATTAGTACACGTATATGTATTTCATTAACATCCAATTTAGAATTCAAACAAAAATCATCATTCAACCAAAACATCAATTAGAAAAACATAAAAATAAAACTTTTATTAAAGTTAAAAATTCACTTTATATATAAAACTAAAATTTTCTTTTTTCGTATATATATATAAATCTACTTGTGTAGTTAAATGAAAAATAAAATCAAATTATTAAAACAAAATTAATTGTAATTGAAGCAAGAAATAATAATAAATGTAAATTTAAAAGTCTGTGTATTTGAACTTCTAGAAATGAATAAAAAAATATAGAAAATCATTAAATTATTATATTTAGAATTTAAGAATAAATTAAAAAGAAATTATAAAAATTACAAACAATACAAATTATTATCTTGATCTGTACTAGAGTGCAGAAATATTCAAAGGAAATGTCGTCCATAAAAATTAAAGTTACAAAATAAATTAAATATTGCAATTAAAAATAAAAACATGACAAACAAAAATACAACACAATTCAAAATATTATAGAATTTGGAAAACAAAATTAGGAAGGAAAACTATATTTTCATGTCTAATACAAAAGTTTAAACAAAATTAATTTGAATTAATAAGGAATTTAAATTTTTAACCAAAAAGATTGTTTTATAAATTTTAAAACTTAGTATAGCATACTCATATCACTCGTTAAATTAATCAAAAGAAACAAAAATTAATCATTTCGAATTGGAACTTCGCGTAGATCGTATCAACTCACTTTAATCTTCCAGACTTTCTTTCAATCGAACTTCCTATCATCTATTCTCCAAAAAAATTATGTAGAAATCTTAATAAAAAAGAAAATAAATTTAAAAATATGAACTTTAATAGCAAATCTATTTAAGTTTTATTTCATTTCACATGTACACACTATCCAACATTTACCTTGCAAAGGTATAACAGTAAGCTTTAAATTTTATTATTTAATATAAAATAAATTAAAATTAAAATTAAAAGAATTTTAATATCAATACCTATCCATATGTAATTTTCACAATCACAAATAAAATAAAACTATCAAAATGAACCGAAAACTTCGCCAAAAGAAATTTTATTTCAATATAAATCATTGTCAACCATAACTACCATACAACTCATTGATGCCAAATTTTCCATACTTCAGGACATGTTCTTTATAAGTTTAAGCATCCTCATATCGTATTTATGACAGAAGAAGATATTTTAAAGTAATCTTAATTGTGGTGAAGAATTGATTTAATGTAATAATAATTATTTTTTAATGATTTTTTTTTTACAAGAAAAGCAAGAGAATTTGTTTAAAGAATTAAAAGAAAAAGAATTGAATAAATAAATTTAAATTAAATTGTAAACTATAGAACTTAAGTATATTCGTATTATATAAAAAAAAAACAAAATTAGTCTAAGGGAAGAAATAAAAAAGTATATTTGTAAAAAAAGAAAAAATAATGTTTTTTAATTAACGTACAAACTGGGTAAAATATTTTTCATAAATGCGATGAAATGAAATGAATTAAAAGTCATTATTGGTTTCGAAAACCAACTCCGAACTTAAACATCACCAAAAAGTCACTGTCTAGATGTAACGGCATGCACCTCTTCGGTCACTTGACTGTTTTCTAAACCCTATGTACGGCCTCATCGCCAAGCCGGCTAACAAAACGATTTAAATACCACAATTGCGACATAGGATGTCCATTGTCCATGTCCATGGCATGAATAACTATTCATGGGTCAGAGGTCGTCCTTATCCATCCTTTTAATTTAAGTTAAAAAAAAGTTGGTAAACATGAATCTGTAAAGTGCTCGGTTGGTGGAAAAATTTTGTTCTGTCTTATTTTCGAAGAAATATATTCCAATGATGCCACCATTCCCCAATCCGCATCAAACTTGGTGTTAGGCTGTTAGCAGCCAATTCCGAGCTGCCAAAGTGTTAAGACAGGCCCGGTACCTACTTGAAAGCATAAATAATTGCATGTAACAAATCTTCTTTGGCACTGGAACTGTAGGAAAACAGGATGTGTCCAATCCATCTCATAGAAAAATGGAACAAATCTTTGAATCGTTTTGGAGAAAGTATAGATTAGAATTTGGCATCCGGCTCTCTTATGCGAGCCTTTGGTTTTGATGAACTCCTCTTTCTTTGGATTGAAACATACCTTTTGAACCGTTCAATACTAGTAATAGTATTGGATGGACTCGAGTCTGAAAAACACAAAATAAATGCCGGTATGCCCCAGGGTTCTGTACTGTCTCTCACTCTTTTTTTACATGCCTAATCTTCGGATGCAGATCTTCAACGGCAATTTATGACAACCTCGACAACATTGTTAAATGAGGAATACAAAATCGTGTAGAAGTTAATGTATGTATCAAAACCTGAACTTGCTCCAAATTCTGGAAACGAGAATCATGATTGACCTCTTATGAAACTTTTACACACCCAACGTCAATAAATTTTCAATGAATAGCGTTAAGAACGTTAAATATGATTGCTTATAGTAATATAGTTGAATCCTTTACGTCGCTTGAACACTTATTTACTTACTTACTTACTTATTTAAGGTGGCGCAACAGTCCGGGCGGACCTGGGCCTCAACCAACATGCGTCTTCAGCCAGCTCGTTCACTAGCTAGCCTAAGACCTTTTTTTGCATCGGTGAGATCTTTTCCGACGTTGATAAAGCAGCGTGCGTTCTCCACCGTCAGTCTACACAAACGGACAAGTTTGACAGAAATAGTTAGACACTGTTCTGTAAAGCTCTGTCATACGCGGCTTTGAGAGGCACCGATTTGAAGTTCGTGGGTTTTTTTTTCTAAGATTTACTGTAATGTAAATATTTAGTTAATGGTGGACTTTCCTGGTCTGAAGCCACACTTATATGGACTTTTCAGGTTGTTGACGAATGGCTTGAGACGTTCTCATAATACTGCAGAATGGATCGTATACACAATGTTCAAGAAACAAATGCATCTGTAGTTGACGCAATTCAGAGTGTCTCATTTCGTGAGTATTCGTCTAACTATGCTGAAAATCTACTCAACGGGCATTCTGATCATACTGCTGATTTAAATAATTCGGCGGCGATACCTTTAGCTCCAGCAGCTTTGTTGGACTTCAGTTTCGATATAGCTATCTTCACTTCGTCGAGGATTAATTTACCTAACGAGTGAAAAATGTTAAACAACATGTTGTTCGAAAATTGGTGTTAATAGTTAAACGTTCCAAAACCAGCGTAATTTGAACTTTATACGAATGACAATGCAAAATACCCTTATCCTATTTTGAGGTGTACAACACGGTGATTTACTGTAAACGTCACTGGAAAATCTTTAAATTCGAATCATCAGCAAAACACTTGCAGCAGTATTATTTTAGACTTATATTTTCAGTAAAATTAAATGATTCTAAAAACTCATGGCAAACATTCAACTTATAACTCATGACATTTTAAATAACAACTAAATTTGAAAGATGTGTAATGACTTCACTATCAACTTGAAACAACGAAATGAATTACCTTATATTATGGTTGTCGTTTAAGTCAGTGTCGTCGTCGCGCATACCGTCACTAAAATTTTCCAAATCCTTGTTGATGGTTTCGGGTTGTAGATCACGTATTATTTGGAATACATACGTATATCGGTCGTAAAATCTATTTTTTAAGGCTCCCCAACAAAAAGTCCGAAGGTTTTAAATAGCAGCTCTTCAGCGGCGGCCAATTGGCATTGCCAAGCCAGCTGATAACACGATTTAATAGGATGATTGCGATTTAATATGTGTAGAATGACAAACTATTCATAACCAGAGATCGTAAAAATCCATCTCTTTAATAAGTTCAGTTAAACAAAGTTATAAAAAATGGCTCTGTAAGCACTTCGTGTTGGCCGAAACATTTTTTTCAGTCTGCCCAATCCACACTAAACTTGTTGCTAGGCTGTTCGCATCCAATTCAACACTGCCAAAGTGTTATCACTCCCTCTGTACTCGAAAGCGTAAATAATTGTATAGCAAAAAATCTTCTTTAGCACTCGAGCTGTAGGAAAACAGGATTTGTCCAATTCACACCCAAGTACAAAAGGCAAATCCACCTCCCCCTAATTATCAACTGATTACACTTTCGTCCCTTCTTTCTAAGGTCTCGTAAACGCTGACTAAATATTATTATTATTATTATTATTATTATTATTATAAATTCTTTATTTTTTCAATTTAATTTTGTATAAAGTACATTAAAGAATACGGTCATGGCTATTCTGCCGTCTGCCGGAGTTTACATTACAAAATAAACTAATAAAAATAAGAAAAAGGAGGAAATATAATTGAAATTACTAGATTTAAACAGAAATTTACAAAAAATATTTTTAATGTAGTAAAGTTAAATTTAATTATTACAATTTCGGGTGAGAAGCGAGAGTTTTGATTTTTTACAATTTTAATGATTTGAAACATAAATAAAAAAGTCAATTTTAAAAATAATAATTTTAATGATTTAAAACAAAAAGCATTCTGGAGCATACGTGTGATTTTAGAAACTATTACGGTTCATTTGAGCATGTTTACAAAATTTGTACAATTTATACCAACCCCGAGCACCATTTAATATTTCGTGAAGACTATTAATAGACAAAAAACTTTCTTGAAAATACAATCGCCGAATTTCTTGCAAAATTGGGCACACAGCTATAAAATGGTAAACATCTTCTAGTTCTCTTCTGTTACACAGGTTACAAATTTGCTGCAAATCAACTCTATGGGGGATGAAATTAAGGTTGAGAATTTCCACCCTTGCTTTAAAAACTATACTTATTAAATCGGCTGAGTTTTTAACATTAAAATAGCTTTCTTCCGTAGGTATTCGGTGATTGAGTTTACTATAAATATTTCTAGAAGAAGACGATGATGCTCTGGTCAAGTGTTGATCAAATATTGCGTCATCTATTCTTGAGATGATAGTCGCAGAAAATTCATGCCACTCATGCAGATTTCGTTCAGTTATTGAAAACGCGATGTCATGAGATAGAGCCAGCTGGTTCCATTCCCTGAAAGGTGATGCATTTGTTTGCAATAGTCTAACCAATATCAATTTATGAAGACTGGTATCACTTCTTCTCATCACTCTCGTATAAAAGTCTGAAATAGCCTTAAGGTTTCTTATATAGATTGGTGGTAATCCTGTTGACTAAATATTAGCTTACAAAATATCTCGGAAACAGAAAACTTCGCCGTATGGCTTTTGCTTGTCGACATAAATAGAAAATACAAAATCGTGTAGAAGTTAATTTCTCAAAAGGTCAATGCTCCCTTATGTCGTTAAAACGTAATTTACATACTTTTCCACTATCACTAAGTGGCCCTTTTATAAGAAAACTGAACATCTCCAAATTCTAGATACGCGAATGACCATTTTCACCAAAAATACCACAAGATGTTTGGTTTTTTTTTTGAGACTATGCAAAAATGTGTCTTCCTCTTGATTTTGCTATTATCTCTGGGTATAACTCCCTTATCTGAGCTAATGCTCTAGGTCTTACATTACTTATGATTGCTTACAATAATATCGTTGAGCTGAACAACGCAATTCAACCCTAAGACGCGTGCATGTAGTAATGTTTATCAATACAACCCGGAGCATATTTTGAGATGTACAATCATGTGCAGAGGTTGGTTTTTTAGCCGTACCACGCGAATTTGAAATGCTTTACCACACTCTGTCTTTTCCTTTTATTGTTATATCTAAGAATTTAAACACTTTTTGCCTTTCCTTTTGCCCGCACTGTTTTCTTGGCGTAATAAGAATAACAAATTCCAATTCAAATAAACTACCACTCTTTGTAAATGCATTACCTTTCCAACAGGCGGGCCCCACGTTGGGCGCCAATTGTTGTAAAATTAACAAACCCGAAATCGAATTTATATTATTTTTATGCTTAAGGTTGGCGGAACAATGATCCGCAAAATTAAACAAAACAAACCACGAAAACAAAACGAAACGATTTAAATAATTCTAGATATGTAGCCGGCGCGCACGAGCGGATACCTATTTTCTTATTGTAAACAATAATTGTAGATGTCAAATTCCAAAAAGGTTGGTTTGTTAATTTTACCACCGACAGAAAAAACAGTGCTGTCACCCAGTAGCTCAGTTTGGGGTGGGTTTGATAAAAGGTGGATTTTATTAATCGAACTCGATTAATAAAATCGAAATGAATTATAAAATTAATAAAAGGTACTACACAGGGGCGTAGCAAAAAAAAAGAAAAATGGGCGCCAGGAAGTATTATGGTGCTTACCATCACCAATCAAAAAAAATGAAAAAAAAAGAGGCTGGGATGCGACCCACACTGATAACTTCCCATCCCGTCTGTCGATTTGTCTTGCTTAAAAGTTTGTCTATATGTATCAATTTTTACCAAATTTGCGTACTATTTTGTGTAGATTTTATTTTTTTATGAAAAAACGGACTGTTGAATTTTTATTAAAAAAATTACTGAATATCAGAAACAATATTTTCTGTGAAATAAAATAAGTTTGAAGCCAATATTTGTAATTTTTGAAAAGCTATTTGAGTCGAAAGTAAATTTTTACCAAGTTTTAGTATTGTTTTTTTGTTAGGTTTTTATTTTTTGTAAAAAACCTGTCAATTAGATTTTTCTCAAAATTTTACTGAATGTTGACAACAATATCTCAAAGTTTTAAGAAGATATTTGAGTCGAAAAACAATTTTTACCAACTTTTATTAATTTTTTTGTTTAGGTTTTTATTTTTTGTAAAAAAAACTGTCAATTCGATTTTTCTCAAAATTTTATCGAATGTTGAAATAAATATTTCTTATAAGTTAAAATTAGTCAGAAGCCGTTATCTCAAATTTTTGAAAAGATATTTGAGTCGAAAATCAATTTTTACCAACTTTTTTTAATTTTTTTTTCGGTTTTTAATTTTTTGTAAAAAACCTGTCAATTCGATTTATTTCAAAATTTTACTGAATGTTGACAACAATATTTTTGAAAGATAAAAGTAGTTTAAAGCCAATAACTCAAAGTTTTGAAAAGATATTTGAGTCGAAAATCAATTTTTACCAACTTTTATTAATTTTTTTTTAGGTTTTTATTTTTTGTAAAAAAAACTGTCAATTCGATTTTTCTCAAAATTTTATCAGATGTCAAAAACATTATTCTTCATTGCACAAAATTGTTTTGGAGATGAAATCATATTTTAGTCGTAATATTTTCGAGGTGACACATTTTTTTTTTCAGTTTTTTTGATTTATAAAAAAAACCGTTAATTGGATTTTTTTCCAAAAATATAATTGTTTTGTATCACGTTACAATATATAATATAAAATTTAATTCAAGTCTCTAGCGTCATTGGTTCATGAGATATTTAGGTTTAACCAAACTTTTCACCTTTTTTTTAAACTGCTATGGTAAAAAAACCACCCACGCAATTTTCTTGAGAGCCCTTTCTGCATCTTTCTGCCTTATTATCTGTATAACAAAATTTATTTGAAGTCGATATCTCTTCTGGTTCTTGAACTATGGACGACGAAAAAAACGTCGCGAACGTACGGACGTACGGACGTACAGACGTACGGACGTACGTACACACGCACGCACAGACATCTTTCTAAAAATCTTTTATTTCGACTCTAGGGACCTTGAAACGTCGAGAAATGTCAAAATTTTCAATTTGTCAAATCGGACCCATTACAATAACTTCCTATGGGAAGTTAAAAAGAGCGGAAATTTACTTCCCAATTAAAATAAAATTCAAGATTAATTTTTCACCTAAAAAGGTTAAGATCTTTTATCTGATCTGGTTTTCTCTTTCGGTCTAACTGCGACACCCGGCTTTTTCGCTGGGGTGCATGCCGATTTCAAAAACCAGCCAAACCTTTGTGGTCTCTTTCACATTGGTGATTTGAACACCAACCTTGGCTTAATGGACGAGTTCAGTTCTTATCCGTCAAATCCAATTGGTCTAAAAAGTAAACGAAAAATTTTTGAGAGTTCGCGAATAAAATCCCCAGCCCAAACCGGCCCAGTTTAATAACTTGAGGAAAGCGTTCTTGTTCTTAGGAACCTTGGAATTTCTCAACCAAGATTGAGGCAGGGTCCGATACTTTTAAATCTAGACTATAAACCCTTAGACTTCCGTGCAGACAATTTTAAGGGAAGGGAGACACATCGCAAGGTGACTTTTCTTAGTGTTCCGACACTTTAGGGTGGGCATTAAGCCATACTAATTTTAGGTTGGTGTGCAAATTAGAGAAAGAATGCACACTCGTTTTCTTCTTGTGTGGACCACCTGTCACACACTCAATCTGGCCGTCTTCGTGACTCATCCGTCACACAATTGTGTATTTTGTGACCGCCCGTCTCAAATTTCAAAAGTTAATGAAAATGTGGACCTCCAGTCACACAACTCCGCATTACCACTGAAACCTATTTTGTTTGCTTTTCCAAAATACAAAAAGAGGCTGGGATGCGACCCACACTGATAACTTCCCATCCCGTCTATCGATTTGCCTTGCTTAAAAGTTTGTCTAAATGTATCAATTCTTACCCAATTTGCGTTCTATTTTTTGTAGATTTTATTTTTTTATGAAAAAACGGACTGTTGGATTTTTATAAAAAAATTATTGAATATAAAAAACAATATTTTCTGTGAAATAAAATAAGTTTGAAGCCAATATTTTTAATTTTTGAAAAGCTATTTGAGCCGAAAATCAATTTTTACCAACTTTTATTAATTTTTTGTAAAAAAACTGTCAATTCGATTTTTCTCAAAATTTTTCCTAATGTTGAAAACAATATTTCTTATAAGTTAAAATTAGTTAGAATCCATAATCTCAAATTTTTGAAAAGATATTTAAGTCGAAAATCAATTTTTACCAACTTTTGTTAAATTTTTTTTTCGGTTTTTAATTTTTTGTAAAAAAACTGTCAATTCTATTTTTTTCAAAATTTTACTGAATGTTGAAAACAATATTTTTTGAAAGATAAAAGTAGTTTAAAGCCAATAGCTCAAAGTCTTGAAAAGATATTTGAGTCAAAACTCAATTTTTACCAACTTTTTTTTATTTTTTTTTTAGGTTATTATTTTTTGTAAAAAAAAACTGTCAATTCGATTTTTGTCAAAATTTTATCAGATGTCAAAAACATTATTCTTCGTTGCACAAAATTGTTTTGGAGATGAAATCATATTTTAGTCGTAAAATTTTCGAAGTGACAAATTTTTTTTTTCAGTTTTTTTGATTTATAAAAAAAACTGTTAATTGAATTTTTTTCCAAAAATATAATTGTTTTGTATCACGTTACAATATATAACATAAAATTTAACTCAAGTCTCTAGCGTCATTGGTTCATGAGATATTTAGGGTTCACCTTTTTTTAAACTGCTATGGTAAAAAAACCACCCACGCAATTTTCTTGAGAGCCCTTTCTGCATCTTTCTGCCTTATTATCTGCATAACAAAATTTATTTGAAGTCGATATCTCTTCTGGTTCTTGAGCTATGGACGACGAAAAAAACGTCGCGAACGTACGGACGTACGGACGTACGGACGTACAGACGTACGGACGTACGTGCACACGCACGCACAGACATCTTTCTAAAAATCTTTTATTTCGACTCTAGGGACCTTGAAACGTCGAGAAATGTCAAAATTTTCAATTTGACAAATCGGACCCATTACAATAACTTCCTATGGGAAGTTAATAAGAGCAGGGCACTGACTGATGGAAAGCAGGATTCAACTGAACTCTTAAAATATTTTGGAGCCACAATGACGAAAGGAAGGTTAAAAAAAGGAAAAAGGATATGAGATAGGCTAGTGAAACTTGTTGTGGTAAATTTTACCGCAACAAGTAACAAACTGCTTTAGGTATGGCTAAAACTGCAAAGCTGTAACGAGGCTTATATCCGGGCGACTTTAATTTTTAAGCAATTTATTTCGAAATATTTGCGAATAATTATCTCAATGTAGTAAGTGAAATATTCATCTGTTAAAATGGATGGATTCAGTCTCATGCACTTGGCAACAGCACCCGTACATTTTCGCCTGCGTGCCCTACGATTAACTTTTGCTAAGACGCGCCACCTTAAGTAAGTAAGTAAGTAAAACAAGACGCTATAAACAAAACCAATATCGGTTGGAATAACTTCACCACCATTCAGGACACACAAAATATGTGGTTGTCTTTCAAGTTTCATAAGGAACTCCAATTGGAGCTCAGAAAAAGGACTCAAGATTCATGTGTCCTACTCCCGGAAAGCTACTTCAACCTAACCTAACCTTCCTATTTTTAATTGAGTTTGATTTAAAATTGCAGGCAGTACCTGTATACGTAATCAGCGTACTAAGTTGATTATGATCTATTTGCACAACATGTCAATTTTGTTTATATCGAAAAGACAATCTAATACATATGACACAACATACGTGGGTATCATTTCCTTACCCAACATAATATCGCTTATTCCGTTTAAACATTTATTTTGCGTACGGCAAATTTACTTCTTTAATTGATTGTCATTTAATTACACAAAATTGCTTTAATTCTTTCATAATATTTATTTTATGTAGCAACTATCAATCTAGATAAAGTTCCCTATAACGGCTTCATAAACATTTTATTATTGTCAAACTCCTCCCACTTGAAAAATTCAAAATTCGAAAAAAGAACTGATGAGAAGGAGGGCAGTGATGTGTTAGAGACTCAAATGAATTTTCAAAATGACTAATGACTAATATGTTGCGAATTGACTTTCTTTTTTAATAAACATTTCATAAAAATGAAAAATTCATTTTTTATAAAAACAAAAACAACAATTTCATCTAAATGGGTGAATCAGATGGCATGACGCGGCGCTCTTCGTGTGTTATGCTTCCATGTTGCCTCCACTCCAAGGAAAGGAATCTTCAATGAATATTTCCTTAGTTAAAACAAAACTATCATTGTGGGTAAATCTTGAGCTTTAACTTCTTCATCTCTCAGCTACCCTACTTTTTGTTGTTATCTTTAAGAATGCAATTTAGTATTTTACTTAATGATAATTGTTAGCATTGTTTATACTGGTAAATATTTTATTGTTTTTTTTAAATTTGTATTTGGTTAAAATTATGCAAAGTGACATAATGGAAGTTGTACCTATAAAAGCGCGCACTTAAAGGAAAGCCACACCACATTTTAACATTACGATTGAAAGAGAGGAAATAAGAGAAAGCAGTTGATTATTTTAAAATAGACAGATGAAGGTAATTACGGACAAAATTAGTGTCTGTTAATGTTTGGATTTGTACAATGAATTAAAACCTGTCAATCTTGATTATATGTCATGGCTCTAAAAATATGTCTATGTAAGTAAGTATGTAAGTAGTGAGATTTCACATAGAAAGACATTGTGGGAAGTGTTATAAGGATTAAAAATAATTGATGGCAGGTAAGTAAGTACTTCATACATATGTGGGAAATCAATTGGAAGATTTTATTAAATATGACGCTAGGTGTTGCTTCACAACAGTGTAGGAGACATAATTGTTGTTATCTAATACTTTATGATGGGTATTTCCCTGAGAAACATAAACAGATCACAAGATTCCATATTCATCCGTGAGTCAGACTTATGGTATTTATTAAGAGTTGTGTTTACATTCAAATTTTGATATCTTGGGATAAAAAAATAAAGGTACGAATTTTGGATTTTTCGTTTATATCTCGAAAATGGTGCATCGGAGAGAAATATTTTTAGATAATAAAATGGAGTTCTTAAAATTATCTAAAACTTTTATATCATATGTTTTTTTCTAATTCCTAATCGTTTTCGAGCTATACCCTCGGAAAAAGTTGAAATTTACAAAAAAATCAATTTACGTCAAAATATGTATAAACATTGCATCATATTGTCTAAACTTATCCATAAACGAAAAGTATGAATAGGAAAGAAGTTGTAGATTTTTAAATTCCCTTCTAGAATATATATACATATGCTGATTCATGTCCAACTTGCCTAAAGTTACAGCTATTTTAAAACTTGTATAGCAATTTTCAGAAAATTAGTTTGTATATCATATTCTTAACCCACAAACTTTGCTCGTGTATTTTGTTTAAATTACAGATAACAATATCAGCAATTTGTTAGTCAATTAAATTTAATACTTGAAAACAACATTAAAAGAGCCGTATACAATAGAACGCCGATTAACCGAATTACCAATTATCCGTATCGGTCCTAAGCGTTATATAAAAAATTAAAACTAAGTAATTTTTCAATAAAAAAAGTTCAATAATAATTCTTTTTTTTACTGGGTACATGACAACCATAACAACAGGGGATTTCAGTGAAAAAACTAAAGTTATAACCCTCCCCTTAAGTCACAAAAAACATCTGGCCAACACTGGATTTAAAACGTTCAAGGTGCTTGCTCTCTCTAAGCAGATCGCATATAAGCTCGATAATAGGTGTCATAACCGGACACTGTCTAATAGGAAAGCACGCCATGAGATTAGGCGCATTCTCAAATGACTTCTGCAGAAGCTGTATGGACGAGGAAGAAGAAGAAACAGTTCTTCATCTTCTCTGCACATGCCCTGCTCTGGCTCGAAAACGCAAGAATTACCTAGGAGAATTCTTCTTTAACGATCTAAACGATCTAAATCATATCGGCATAAGCAGCCTCTCACGTTTCGTAAGAGACTCAAACTGGTTCCATTGAGCTTAGGAAGAAACCTCAAGATTCATGTGGTATCACAATGGGCCATCAAACTGGCCTAAGTGTGTCCGTTTCCATCTTGGACAGCCACTTCAACCTAACCTAACCTAACCTCCCCTTAATCAATGCGCCTCCAACAAACTATGACACGGTCTATACGGCCTTGCAATATGCTTGCGAGTTGATCCAGCTTACCCAGAAAGACAATGAAAGTAACCAACTAAGAGTAATCATCACCTTTGACCAGCCACTATACTGGAAGGCGCGGGAAATCTTTGCTGCTGCACTTCTTGACTCTCAGATAACGAACTGTATAGTGCGCCTTGGTGGATTTCACTTACTGATGTCCTTTTTAGGCAGCATAAGCTACTTCATGCCTGGAAGTGGCCTAAATGAACTGTTATGCACTACCCACGCTCCTCTATCTGTTGACAAAATACTCCAGGGTCACGCATTCGCTAGAGCAGTAAGAGGACATTTGCTTGCAACGACGGCATTGTCTAACAAAATACTGGACCAAATTATACTGATAGGAGAAGAGAAGTCTACTGTAACAGAAATTTTGTCAGGTTTCCTTGATGACCCACCTGCACTAAATGCCTTAAATGAAAACCCAATCATCATTCATGCATCTAGACACTTTCCCTACGCAAAGTCCTGCCAGTTGTATATTCAAGATATGGAAAATCTACCATCAACAATGACTCCTGAAGAATAACATAAGCTTGCAGCCAGCGGGTATTTTACTATGCAATGCTCTGGATCGCTTTTGGTCAGTCGTATGGTCAGATATGACAATTGAAACCACGTTTATGCGATCATTCAAAAGCCGAGGATGCATAATGGAGGCAGAGGTGTTTCACACAACGTACTCAACAAATGGTTAGTTGGTATGAGTGCAACTCATGAGATATGCACTTTGCTTGAAGAGTTTTCTGGAGTCACATTTACTTCAAGTGAACAACACAAGGACATTGGACAGGCTCGCAAGAGTAAAGATGCAGAAGACATTGTCAAACTCAATCAGTGGTTTGATTCTCATCATGGAGTTGTCGGAGATGCCACGATAATATGCTATGATGGTGTTCGAGTTGGTAAAAGGGCTATGAATTCAATAGTTGACTTGACATTTGCAGACGTAAAGTTATCGCGCAAGGATCGGGCATTGCCAATATCTTCTGTCAGCTCATCGATAAAAGTTCACGATGAAAGGGTAGTAGTTGACCCAACATTGCTCTTTCAGCGGATATGTATAAGCAAACGATCAGATGAGGATTTGATGACATATTTCGAGTATGAGTTGGCCCCATTTCCCTCAGCACTGTTCAACGAAAGTGGCATGAGAAAGACAAACAAATCAGTGCTGTACATCTTGTTTGAGCCAACCAAGAAAGATATTCTTCTGCCTCAAATGAACAGTGTAGTCGATGGAGTATTTCTACTCCACAGAGTTATTTGGCCAAAAGATGCATCGCTTGTGACTATTTGTAATACGTCGACCACCATTGTCCTGGGACTACTCTGGTGTTTGATGGGTACGCAAACACAGCCAATAGCACTAAATCACAAGAACAAATGCGTCGTTACAGACTAAAAAGGTCAGCTGACATCAATTTGACATGGGACACACAAAACAAAATACACGAACAAAGGTTGTGGGTTAAGAATATGATATACAAACTAATTTTCTGAAAATTACAAAATGCTATACAAATTTTAAAATAGCTGTAACTTAAGGCGGGTTGGACATGAATCAGCATATGTTATGTATATTATACATATATTCTAAAAGGGAATTTAAAAATCTACAACTTCTTTCCTATTCATACTTTTCATTTATGGATAAGTTTAGACAATATGATGCAATGTTTATGAATATTTTGACGTAAATTGATTTTTTTTTTGTAAATTTCAACTTTTTCAGAGGGTATAGCTCGAAAACGGTTAGGAATAAAAAAAAAACATATGATATAAAAGTTTTAGATAATTTTAAGAACTCCATTTTATTATCTAAAAATATTTCTCTCCGATGCCCCATTTTCGAGATATAAGCGAACAATCCAAAAATTGTATCTTTACCCCCCCCCCCTCCTCACCCCCTCATCACCTAGGAGTCAAGACTTTTGGTATGTTAACAACCTAAGCCCCCCAAACAAGTTTCTGAAGAAATCGCTTAGTTACCTGCTAACGCACTCTACACCTCATTTTGGGTCATTTATTGACTGGACTATTTTGTGGAAGAAAGTACAATTACATTGCAAAATTGGATACAATTATTCTGATTATAATCAAGCCAGCAATTGTTCCCAAATCGGTTCCCGTATCTCAAAAAAAGTATATTGTATCAGGAAAGCAAAAATGGTTTGATATGGATTGTGAAAAAGCTAGAGTTAAATTATTCAAACTTTTGAAACATGCCAAAGCTTGAAATTGAGATTTTTTTCGTAATTCTTATGTTTTAGCTAACAAACTTCGTAAAACTAAAAGAATAATATAAGGTTATCTATTTTGCAGTTCCAAAAGTAAACGTAAATAAAACACATATAGAATATGTGGTAATTTTCGACCACTGTTTGACACATATTGGGTGGTATTTTAGCCATAACTTGACGAATGTTGATTTGTAAGTGCTCAAGAGTTAAAGGTTTATCTGCATAAATACGGTCTTTCGCGTAGCGCTGCAAAAAAAAGTCCAGCGGTGCCAAATCGCATGATCTTCGTGGATAGTTGATATCGCCACGACGAAAAATTACGCGGCCAGGAAATGTCTCTTGCAATAAAGCCATATTCGCTCGAATTGTGTGCCATGTGGCACCGTCATATTCTCCAAGTTGTATTCTTCAATAGCAGGCGACAAAAAGTCGGTTATTATATTACCATAACGCTCCGAACGGACGGTGACAGTCGTTCCATCATCGTTTTCAAAAAAGTAAGGTCCAATCACACCTACGGACCAAAGAGCGCACCAAACAGTGACTTTTTGTGGATGTAATGGCCTCTCTTCAATTACTTGAGGATTGTCAGATCCCCAAATACGACAATTTTGTTTATTAACATACCCACCGAGTGAAAAATGTGCTTCGTCGCTGAAGAAAATTTTGTTTAAAAAAATCGCTCTCCACAGCCTGTTGTTCAAGGACCCATTCGACGCATCTATATGAGTGACGACGTTGGGAATGGTCAGCTGGCTTCAGTGGCTGTGGAATTAGACTTTTTATGGATTTAGGATACGCCATAATGTGCCGTAAGACAGTTCTAATTCTTGAGAACGACGAGGAATCGACACATTCGGGTCTTCGGCAACAGTTTCACTTGCACCAGCGATATTTTGAGTGTTACGAGCAAAATGATGATGCACAAGCCTTACAATATCTGTAACCAATCCAGTCTCTTAAACTTTCTTCACAATTTTTCCAATTATTTGCGTTGTTGGATGATTATGTAAACCATAATCTCCTCTTAAAGCACGATATGTGACTGTGGCAGAATCACAATTTTTGTAGTAAGTTTTAACAATTTGAAAATAGAAATAGGTCAAGAAAAAGAAGGCATCAGCTGATAACAGAGTGCCTTACGAGTTCTTCAAATACGTTCCTAATATTTGTTTTTGACAACCTAGCTAAAGTGAAGTACCAGAAAGTTTGAAAAATCAATAGTAATTCCAAAACATAAAGAAGGTGATGTTAATAATATTGAAAACTGTTGAGGTATTTTGTTTATGAATGTTATTGCCAACATTTGTACATGGTATCATCTTCAGAAGGCTGGAAGTTTGGATTAAGAAAAAGAAATTATCAACTAATTTCAAGCAGGCTTTCGTGCAGGATACTTAACGACAGATCACCTTTTTGCTTTACAAAACATAGTCGATTTTTACCTTGAAAATGGAAGAAAAGTAATAGGCTACGCTTGTCGATTTAAGAGTGGCTTTTGACAGCATAGATGGGGGAGTACTATTTTATGAATTAAGTGTAATGGAAATATAGTCTAAAATTGTATATGTAATAAGAAATCTCTATGAGAACAATATTTCGGTGGTTTGGGTTGGCAAGAAATTGTCTAATTGGTTCAGAACTTTAAGTGGAGTGAGGCAAGGATGTTTAATATATCCATTGCTGTTTGGATTATAAATTAACGATATAGGTGACTCCTTGCCAAATGGAATAAGTGTTGCGGGACTTAGAATTGAATGTCTATTATATGCCTATTGTACTATTCTCAGACTCACCAGAACCCCTTCACAGTAGGAACGACAGTTGGTCTTTAAATGAGGAAAACATAGAAGTTCTGGAAGAATATAACTGCTTTGGAATGATAGTCAAACCCAAACTTAACCCAAAAAAGCACTTCCGGTAAAGTTTAAGCAAACACTGGATGCTATAAACTCTACCTATAAACCTCTGTTTCAGAACAAAAAGGTCGTGCATAGCGTTTAATATAAAGTATTTCACTTTAAGGATGCGTTTAGAGTTTCAAAATTTGGAGGCTATTTTCTTTTTGTGTGGAGCCTCATTGCAGTCTTAAGATATCTCAAACGTATCTGTGAAGGACAAACTTAATAACATTCTTGAATCAACAGATGTCATGATAAGATCAGACCTAATAAAGGAGGCAAAAGGTTCATTGCGTCGATCTCTTGATCCCAAAGCTTGAGTACAATTTGAACAATCTAAGCCATTTTGAGGATGAATTGAACTTGTTTAAAGTATCCAATATTTTACGTGTTAGAGGAGAACTACTTGATTTAAACTATGGACATTATTTCAATGACCGGGGAATGTTTTGTTCTCTGTGTGATTTGCAAGAACAAACAAACATGTTACCACTTTTTATCTATGTGTGAATTAGGATTTGTTTACTTTCAAAAAACAATATTTAATGAAGATAAGATTCAATATGTATCTTAAATGGAAGAAACTGGAAAATTCTTGCTCAATATTGTATTGAAACAATTAAGTGTCGCAAATATTTCTTTCATGATTAAAAGATTTATTTATTCTTCGTTGTGTTGCATTTAGTTGATTTTCAAATTAAAAATACATTTTTTATTTGAGCACTTATTATTTTTATTATTTAATTTGAATTTGAAAAAAACTCTAGTATCATTATGCAATGAAATAAAGAAAATTGGTACAATATAAATAGTGTCTAAGAAAACAGAAAATGTTGTTACTTTCTAATATATTAATTTTATTTGTATATTTAAAATTTAAATTAAACATTTTAAAAATAAATTGGCACCTGGCACACGGTTTCAAACCAAAGGTAGAATATTTTATTATTATTATATTTTGTTTCATATATTTGAATTGAAAATAAATTATTATAATGATATCCGCTGCCATTGACAAAACTTGATTTTTAATTAAATGTCAATTTCAGCACCCAAACAATAGTGTATAGGTAATAACTTTTTGGTACATGTGTCCTAGACCCCAGAGTGTCTGTTTTCTCCAAATCGATGAAGTGTAAACAAGTTTTGTAATAATTGTGATAAAACTGCAATTCAACAATTTACGCAGTAGCGTGAGAAAAATTCGGCACAAAGGTCGCGTATTATTCCTCTACAAAGTTCATTTACCTCACTCGCATTCGCCTTAATGCAGTGTTCAAACCAAACTTTTGAAAGTGGATTAAAACTAATTAAATAATTAGAAAAAATAATAAATAACACATACAAATTGGCCTTATTGCACTTTCCAAATTTGGCAACACGTTTCATAGTTGAATTTGGGGACTTATTTCATCATCATCATATTGAAGAATTTTTAGGACATTTCTATAGCTGAAATTGTCGTTTCACTATCAAACATTCTAAGAGTAATAGAAAATATAGAAAAAAAGCATAATTTAGCCATAATATATAAAAAGAGGCTGGGATGCGACCCACACTAATAATTTCTCATCCCGTCTGTCGATTTGTCTTGCTTAAAAGGTTTGAAGGTTTTCGTGTTTTGTTAAAAAAGTTATCAGTTAAAATATTCTAAAAAATTTAAAAATTATTAACAATATTTTGCATATAATGAAATAGTTTGATTTTAAAATCTATTTTTGTTAACGAGATTTTTAGTCGAAACCCAATTTTTACCAATTTTAGTAGCATTTCTTAAAAGTTTTTATTTCTAATATAAAATAATATAAATTTTTATTTCTAATATAAACAAATTGGATGCATGAAAATAATTTCAAACCAATGTTTTCTATTATTCACGAGATATCGAGAACCGAACATCAATTTTTACCAAATTTGCGTACTATTTTTTGTAGATTTTGATTTTTTATGAAACTGACTGTTAGATTTTTATAACAAAATTACTGAATGTTGAAAACAATATTTTTTATAAAATAAAATCAATTTGAAACCTATATCTTAAATTTTTGAAAAGATATTTGAGTCGAAAATCTTTTTTTACCAACTTTTATAAAATTTGTTTGGGTTTTTATTTTTTTGTAAAAAAAACTGTCAAATCGATTTTTCTCAAAATGTTGCTGAATGTTGGCAACAATATTTAAAAAAAAAATAAAATTAGTTTCAAGCCAATTTCTTAAAGTTTTAAAAAGTTATTTAAGTCAAAAATCAATTTTTACCAAAAAAACTGTCAATTGGATTTGCTCAAAATTTAACCGAATGTTGAAAACAATATTTCATATAAGATAAAATACGTTGGAAGCCATAATCTCAAATTTTTGAAAAGATATTTGAGTCAAAAATCAATTTTTACCAACTTTAAGTAATTTTTTTTAGGCTTTTATTTTTTATAAAAAAAAAAAAACTGTCAATTCGATTCTTCGTTGCATAAAATTATATGGAGATAAAAACATTTTTTATTCGTAAAACTTTCGAGGTGAAAAATTTTTTTTTCGGTTTTTTTTAATTTATAAAAAAACCGTTATTTGGAATTGTTTCCAAAAATATGTAGGTATGTTTGTTTAGTATCGCGTTAAAATATATAATATAAAATTTAATTCAAGTCTATAGCGTTATTGGTTCGTGAGATATTTAGGGTGAACCAAAATGTTTACCTTTTTTTTAAACTGCTATGGTAAAAAAAACCACCCACGCAATTTTCTTGAGAGCCCTTTCTACATCTTTCTGCACTATTATGTATGTGTATAAAAAAATTAATTTGAAGTCGATATCTCTTCTGGTTCTTGAGCTATGGACGACGAAAAAAACACACGCACGCACAGTCATCTTTTCAAAAATCATTTATTTTGACTAGGGACTTTGAAACGTCGAGAAATGTCAAAACTTTCAATTCGACAAATCGGACCCATTACAATAACTTCCTATGGGAAGTTAATAAATTACAAAATGTTCAAATATAAATTGTGTTTTATTGAAATACCGTATGTGAACACCTTAATATATATAATTCTTCTGTGAGTGTGTATGTCACTGAACTTCTCTTAAATGACTGGACCGAATTTGATGAAATTTTTTGTGTGTGTTCAAGGGGATCTGAGAATGGTTTAGATTCACAATTTTGTCCGCTGGACAATGTTTTTTTAATTAATTTTTAATTTATTAGTAGTTGTTGATTTTGGAATATATAAGTCTCACTAAAACTCGAGAACGGCTGAACGGATTTATCTGATCTTAGTCTTGAAATGTTCGTGGAGGTCTAGGGAAGGTTTAAAAGGCGAGAAAAAATCGAATAATTTCCGGGAAAACCCTAAAAACAGCCCTTTTCTATTTCCCATACAAACGTTTTCTAGAATCAATTTGAATATTATTGCTATTTAATAAAGTTCATATTAAATTATAATCACTCACTGTTGTCTAAGCAATGTAGGTGTGTTCCTAACGTCAAAGAGTCAATTTCAAAGTCAAAGTTCAAATTCAATCATATCTATGAAAATAGTCTTTGCGTGCGCTTTGGAGGATCTAATGTCGCGTTCAGAAAAAAAAACAAAAGTGAATCGCGAACGCGACAAAAAATGTAATAAACTATTAATAATACTGATTTCCAATTAATTTGGTCGGCTTCACGAAACTTAATTTTAGCTAACTTCAGTTGTACTTAACTGTATGAGATTATTTTTTTAAGTTTGATAAATCTTAAGTTTTGTCACAAATAAAAAAATAAATAAAAAAATCGTGAGTGACGATTACCGCTACGTGTGCGAGAACTTTCTTTACTTTTGTGATCCTTTGTGATAGTGACATTCCAAGTAGTGTGCTCTTTTTTTGTTGATATTTTGTGATAGTGAATGTTAAGTTAGTGTTAAGTGAGCGAGAAATTTTCTCACTTTGATTAATTACGTTACGATGCCGAGGAGAAGACGACTTGACTTAGGTCGTCACAGTCAATCAAACGTGCGAAGGGCTACCTCACGTGCTAACCGCACTGATGACCAGAGAGACAGATCAAGAAAATAGTCGTAAGCTGTGAACAGTATATCTGGTGGAATTTATTTCCTTGATGCTTCCGGAGGAACCGGAAAAACGTTCTTAATTTCATTGCTTTTGGTGAGGATCAGATCGCGAAATGATGTTGCTCTAGCGTTGGCTTCATCTGGAATAGCTGCGGCTCTGCTATAAGGCGGACGAACTGCGCATTCTGCCTTGAAATTACCATTAAACATGCAAATCACCGAAACACCAATTTGCAACATCGCCAAAAATAGCGCAATGGCCAAGATCCTACAGTAATGCAAATTAATTGTTTGGGATGAATGCACAATGGCCCATAAGAGGTCAAAGGAGGCGCTGAACAGAGCATTGAAAGATCTTCGTGACAACCAAAATAATTTTGGTGGGGCCATGATTCTGTTGTCAGGTTATTTTCGTCAGACTCTTTCAGTTATTCCCCGATCAACTGTTGCTGATGAACTAAATGCATGCCTAAAATCATCGAATTTGTGGCAGTACGTAAAGACACTCCAATTAATAACTAACATGCGAGTATTTTTGCAACATGATGAAACTGCAAATGTGTTTGCGATGGAGTTGTTTGATATTGGAAATAATAAAGTTGCAATGGACACCTCGACCGGATTCACATCACAGATTCAAAAGAGGAGCTTATTCAGCGTGTTTTCCCAGATATAGCGCAAAAGTTCAATAACCATAATTGGCTGGGTGAACGAGGAATATTGTCAGCAAAAAATAAAGATGTCGAGGATCTCAATGCGACCATTCAGAATTTTCTTCCAGGACAGTTGGTTTACTTCAAATCAGTCGACACCGTTATGAACCAGGATGACGTAGTCAACTATCCCACGGAGTTTTTAAATTCACTGGAATTGCCTGGATTACCACCTCACAATTTGCAGTTAAAAGTAGGATCAGTTGTCATCATGCTGCGTAACATTAATCAACCTCGACTATGCAATGGAACAAGACTGGCTGTGAAAAAGCTGATGAATAACGTCATTGAGGCAACAATCATAAAAGGAAAATATAAAGGAGAGGATGTCTTGATCCCGCGAATACCGATAATTCCAACGGATTTACCATTCGGTTTTAAACCCTTACAATTTCCAGTACAACTGGCCTTTGCGATGACAATAAATAAATCGCAAGGACAGTCTTTAGAAGTTTGCGGAATCAACTTGGAGTTTCCCTGTTTCGCGCATGGACAATTATACGTCACGTGTTCGCGCGTCGGAAAACCGTCTTCTTTGTTAATTTACGCACCACAAAACAAAACAAAAAATATAGTTTATGAGAAAGCTTTAAATTGATTAACAAACTGTATCATAACACTGTGTGTCTGTTAATAAAAATTTAAACCTTATTTATATATAGCCAGTATTTAACGAAAACTCTGTGTTTTTAAGTAAGCAACATGATGTGCAATAAAACTTCATGCTTAATTAAAAAAATGCTTTTTTATTTAATACGTTTTGTTTGTTTTGAAATTAATTTATACAAAAGTTTAGGTCTTTTATTTTTCGATTGAGGAAGTACGAAGTCTGCCGGGTCAGCTAGTTTTTTATAAAGCTGTATTTGTCAATATTAAATTTTGTTTAAAACAGAATTTAAGCTGCCTTTAAAATCTTTTGAATTCTCGTGGCCTGAGTACATTTTATTTTTAACCCTGAAATAAAAATCTAATTCTGAGGGGAATACATTTTTTTTAAATACTATTGGCAACAAAAAATATTCTTCAAAGCGCAACGAAAAGAAGTTTGGTAGTTCAGTACTCATAATAAAATGGTAAAGAATAAATAAATCAATCATATTTCTTTTAGTTTCTCTACATTTTTGAATGTTAATAAACAGAACAAAACACATATAGCTACATACACTTATTGCTTAACCATATATGAGAGACACCCAGTTTGCACATGAACCAAAAACAACCGCCATACCACTTTCATGCGCGTAAAAAGACCAATTTACAGTTCAAAATTAAAAAAAAATAGAATAAAGAACTTAAGATAACGTTACCTGAATTCTTAAAACCAACAGAAGCGCTTATAACATAACCCTGTGTGTCACGCATTGTATAGGTACTATTATATTGATTGTCACTTACAGCTATACAAAACATACCATATCGTTTTCCATTGTAGCCGCCCTACCTTCTTACTAAGGCTCGTACCACCATAATAATAAACAGCATGAATGCAAATCAGTCAAAGAAAAAGCACCCATAACCATCCAACTTAACTCAATTGTGTGTTCTGTTCTTTTGCAACACATATGTCAATATATCTACAAAATATACTCGTAGCACCACTTATTCCTGTTCAAAAAAAGATACAATATCTCTAAGATACAAAGTACATCTATAACTTCAACATTCTTATCTAAGCTGCGGATGTACGATGCAAAAATACATAAAGTCCTAAAAAATTGTTAAGCTGAATGTCAATTCACAATTCGCACTTTTACTTACATTCCACTGCCACTTAATGCATCCAACAGATGTCCATTGAGGAAAAGTCTTTTATTTTTGTATCTCAAGTATTTCAAAATTTTGTTGTTTGAACAGAAAAATTAAAAAAAAACACACATACACCAGAAGATATAAAAATAACAATTTCTTTTATTTTTCCTCTTCGTCGTTCTTCAACATCATCATCATCGTCATCATCATCCATACACACAACATATGCAGTATGTGTGCTGCTTCAAAGCTTATCCATATACGAACGGATGGTAGACCCGTCTGTCGTCTTATGTACCTACCATCATATTCATCCACTTCCAGGCTTATGCTTTCTTTTTAATAAAATTTCTTTTGCCGACTCTACCAGTTTTCATTCAGTAAGTAACCTTCCGACTTGTCGGTTGCTTGATAAAAATTATATTTTAATATTTGGTTTGATGAACAATTAATTTGCCGACCAAAAAGAAAAAAAAACCAAGAAACTAAGTGTAATCGCTTAATTATTCTTTTCCGGGGGGAAAATCTGACGAATTAAAAAATATATAAAAGTTACTCATACTATGTGTGGATAAGTGTAATTAACGGTAGTAAAAGTGACAGATACAAGTTATTACGAAAAAGGTGCGACCGAAATTTCTCAGTGTCGAACAAGAAACAAGAAAAAAATGTGAAAATTATTCAAATTGCAAAATAAGAAAATATACATATTTTTTTTTTTTGAAATTGTGCAACATTTAAGATAAAATTATTATCTTTTGTACTGTTACTTACGTTAAAGAATTTAAAATAACACTTTCATTAATTTGGATACTGATAATTTGCAAGTCGATAGAAGGTAACTAAAATTTATTAATTAATGTTAAAAAAGATTTAATATCGAGTTTGTGTCTCAGGTCTTTTGTTTTTTATTGTATGTTTATCAGTTCTTGTAAATATCTTCGAATAATTGTCGTTCTCTTGTAAGAAGATTGATTTAAAATCAAATATCACTGTTTCAATAAAAAATAAGGTTTGTTGCTCAGCTCTTTCGTTTTGCATAGAAAATGATCGACTAGAATTTTCAACAGAAACAAATATGAGGGTACTTTGAATATGCTTCTAATTTAAATGATAAAAATTTTAAGTCTTCATGTTTACATACAAAATGTCAAAAAACTTTAAACCCAAAAACCTAATTCTTACACACATATTTATTTGTATGATTTTCTCTCAAACAGTTTTGTTTTTACTTTTTGATTGCATTTGATGTATTTAGTGAATCAGGGAAAAGAAAACGGAAATAAAAGAATTTTTCTTGGCGTTCGTAGCTCAACTCTTTTGTTTAATCAGACATTTTCAAGATTTTTGTTCTAAATATTGTAAATTGACTTTTTTTAAATTATAAATTGAATTAAAAAAAAAAGAAGATGAAAAAGAAGTAAGCACGAGCAACTATTTTCTCAATCAAGCTTTCCTGTTTTTTCTTTTTTTTTTTTAAACTGGGGGGAATAAGAATTTTATACCTCTTTAAATATTTAGTTACGTTGACCTATAAAAATGCAATCAAAGTACTGAGAGTATACAGCATATTATGAAGACAAGACACTGTATAGTGTATATATTATATATGCAGAAACGTTTATTAATAAATGGAAAATGTCTTACAGTTGTTGATGGGTAAAGATGATGTATATAGATGATGGTTTAGGCTCACTACTGTGGCATGTGTTAATTTATGCTAACATTTATGATTATAGTTTAATAGGTAGTCTGTTTTTCTTTCTTCTTTTTGTACCTACTCTCTACACTTCAGTGTGTAGATGAGTATGCATAGTTAAGACATCTAATTGAGGTAATTAATATAAAACTAAGCAATTACACATGTTGGATTCTAGAAAAATTAGCGGGAAATACAAGTCTTTTATACGTATACCCATCTAGTACGATGTGTGTGGTTATTTTTGTATAATTATTAAGTAATCAAACTTGTTAAATTGTTTATTTAAAAAAAGGGCAGGAAATAGGTAACATTGTGTACATATCGAGTTTTCAACACGATATGGTGTGAAAAATAATTCTCTGATGTATTTATTTAATCATTTATGCTTAAAATTATTATGTTTGAATATAAGAAAATAAGAAAACGTTAAATTTCATTGAGGTCTTTTTGAAAGAGAAAAATATTAAACAAAAATAACCCGGTAAACTATAAACACCATTGCTTGGTTGATTGACTTTGCATTTGCTCTAAATAAAAATCAAAAAAAAAAGGTGCCCCCATAAATCTTCTTTGGCCAGTGCGTTTAGAAACCGGAGTTAAACGTATATCGGTTGAGTGCACTTCTTTTCTGTAGTTTCCTTGAGTTTAAATTTATACTGGACATAAATTAAGTTTAATTAAAATATTTAAGTAAGACTGACTTATAAAAAGTAGAGGTTTGGATCAATATTGTTTAATTTAATTTCTAAGAATGTAAATTCAAGGTTAAATGGAAGTTATTTGAATAGGCCTGAAACCATTTACTTTCGCCAATGTGCAACGTTAATTAATTAAAATTAATTTCTATTTAAGTGCGCAGTTTAGAAGTTTTTGGTTCCAATTTATGATAGAACTAGTAGATGTATTTGAAAAGGGAGATATGTTTTGAAAGGAGGTGTTGGTATACATTTGTTTTGAATTTTAATTTATTGTAATTTCATAATAGATAGAGTAAGACAGAGCATTCCACATTCGTGGAGTTATGCTAATACTTTACATTATGACCAAACTTGGGATGAAAGGTATTCTGATGAGTATTCCTCGAGACTTCAGTATTACGGTTGAGTTGCTTAGAAGGAGGAATGCAACTGACTTTTTAAAAGACATCACGGCTACCATAACTTTTCTTATGAAGGATAAAACTAATTTTAGAAAGTTACTTAATATTATTAGTGCTTATACACTAAAGTTAAAAAAATAAAGGACCAAAGTAACACTTTTTAGAAATAATTTATCTTAACAAAATTTTATTATGTCTTTTTTTTTTCAATAAAATCATAAAAACCAAAATGAAATCCGAGAGATAATAATAGTAGAAATTATTTCAAAAACAGTTGCATCAATTTTGGTTTAAAATAATCTGTAAGGAATTTAACGTCTTGGTGGAAAAAACAACAAAAAAGGTCAAAATAACCTTTAGTAGCGTAACCAAAGTCCCCTCATTGGATTTTTGTTTACACTAATCTAAATAGGGTACGAGCAAGACAATATGCAAGTATTAACATACTGGAATATTTATTTTGTTGCGTACAATAAAAGACACGTGATATATTATTTAAACCTAGTTTTTAATTTTACATCTAATAAAAGTTATAGCATTAATTTAAAAATGATGATAAATTGCTTAAAAAATTGTCAAGTTGAAAATGTTTAAACTTGGAATATGTGTTAAATTTGTCATATGAAATTAGAAACTAAATCTAATATATAAAATATTCCTGTCACAGTGTTAGTTGCCATACTCCTCCGAAACGGCTTAACCAATTTTAATGAAATTTTGCATATACATTCGGTAGGTCTGAGAATAGGTTTTTATCTACTTTTTATATTCCTAAGTGTTATGGTTTAATTGCATTAACATCGTACACGGTGCAACGATCTTACGATAGTATTCAGTGACGCTATGTACAATGAAGCATTGATTGCTATTGGGATCTTTGCATTATCATTGCCAACTTACCATTCAGTCATTTCGGTATCCATTCACCAAATCGAAATGCATCTGATTTAATAGACACTGAATTAAATATTGAACTAAAATACAATACCGTAGAAATGGCACCGATTGTTTCACGCAATGTCCCACTAATGAATGAAGAACAAAGAACCATTTATGACCACATCATGCTCGCAGTTTTGGCAAGACAAGGTGGATTATTTTTTTTGATGTACCAGGTGGAACTGGCAAAACATTCCTTATTTCGCTAATTCTTGCTAAAACAGTGTAAAATTATCATCTGGGATGAATGCACTATGGTACGCAAAAAATGTGGATGTCAACGAATTAAATCTCAAGATACAACATTTGTTATCAGGAGATGATATGGCTCTGACATATGTTAGCAATTCGCTATTTGAATTGATCACTATGTTACAAAAAGATTTAAATGTCCTAAGGCAATGGTTTTCTAGGCATGAGCTCATTTTAAGTGAGAAAACAAAAGTAATGGTCTGCAATTTAAAACAAACAGCTCCAATCTTGAACTGTAATGTTCAGGAACATGTAAGAAACTTAGCTTAGCTACACATTGTTGTGGAAAATCGAGCTTTGAACATATGACACCTTGTTCCAATGATTGTTTTGAAATCGAATTCGTTAATAGTTTTAAATATTTAGGTGTTACAATTGACAAAAATTTAAATTGGACAAAACACCGCCGTTGAAACACCTTTATGCATATAAAGTTCTTAAAGTTTATTTCATGAAAAGTGGATACAGTCAGATACTCAGAAACTCAAATACACATAGCTTAAGAATTAATACTCTATTTTTAGTTAATATTCCAATGAGTAATAAAACTCAATTCTCAAATTTTTACACTGCAACAGCACCTAAACTTTTTAATCAATTGCCTTTTGAAACTAAAAAACTTCAATATCCTAATCTATTTTTGAAATCAGTAAAAAGATGGCTCTTTGAAATAAACAGTTCGATAGTCAAAAATCTGTTTTTAAGTATAGCATAACTTTTTAGCTTTGTATTTACTTTTTCTTTTCAAGTTTTGTTTTACTTCATTTAATAATTATTATTTTTTTTTAACTTTTTGCTATTTGCATGTAACAAAGTACCCCAAATTTAAATTTCCTGATATGGTTCATTCGCCTCTAGTTTTTCAACTATAGAATGATACCTACTATTTTTTTTTCTAAATAAATATTTATGTTAACATTATTAAAATTGTACATAGAGAATGGAATGAAAATAAATAAAAAAAATAGATCATTTAAAAAAAAAAAAAAAGACTTGGGATCATACAAATCTATTGATAAAGTTTGTGATGCTACCGAAGCTGTAAATTATCTAGCTGAGTTTTTGAACTCATTAGATTTATCAGGCATGCCACCGCATAATTTACAACTGAAGGTTGGATCTCCGGTAATTTTGCTTCGTAATTTGAACCCACCTAGGTTGTGCAACGGGACGCGATTAGTAATTAAAAATGTTATCCAAGCCACAATTCTAAATGGCAAATTCCGAGGTGAAAATATATTATTACCGCGAATCCCTATTATGCCCACAGATGTGCTTATTCAATTCAAATGCCTTCAATTTCCAATTATTGGCATTTCCAATAACTATCAATAAGTCAAGGCCAAACGATGATTGTCTGTGGCTTACATTTGAGCACTTCATGTTTTTCACACGGACAATTATACGTGGCGTGCTCTCATGTGGGCAAACCATCCAGTTTGTTTGTATTAGCGAAAGATGGGATCACACAAAATATTGTTCACTCTGTTGCATTAAGGGATTGATATTGTTCTTTTGTAGTACAGTCATAATATTAGCGATATGTATATTATAATTTTAAAGAATTAATTTTAATAAATTAAAACAATTTGTTTGGTGATTTTTTATTTTAATATTTTATCACCTTTTACAGTGCTCTATACCTCTCCCACTTATATACCACATCCTTACACACTTACAATAAGTTATATATTTCTAGCAAAATATTCTCTACAAATTATTTATATGACAACACAAAGTTTTTCGGGTCAGCTAGTATTCTATACAAATAATGATAAGAAGTGACTAAACTTCTACCATATACCCCTCGAAAAGCTGGTAATTTCATGAGAGTTGTTTAGGGCTACAACATTTTCAGCTTTTATTCCTGAACTATAATAACCCTTAAATTTTTCAAATGAAAATACATATATCCAAAAAGAGGCTGGAATACAACCCACATTGATAATATCCCATCCCGTCTATCGATTTACTTTAAAAAAAAGAGGCTGGGATGCGACCCACACTGATAACTTCCCATCCCGTCTGTCGATTTGTCTTGCTTAAAAGTTTGTCTATATGTATCAATTTTTACCAAATTTGCGTACTATTTTGTAGATTTTATTTTTTTATGAAAAACGGACTGTTGAATTTTTATAAAAAAAATTAATGAATATCGGAAACAATATTTTCTGTGAAATAAAATAAGTTTGAAGCCAATATTTGTAATTTTTGAAAAGCTGTTTGAGTCGAAAGTAAATTTTTACCAAGTTTTAGTATTGTTTTTTTTTTAGGTTTTTATTTTTTGTAAAAAAAACTGTCAATTCGATTTTTCTCAAAATTTTATCGAATGTTGAAGTTAAAATTAGTCAGAAGCCTATATCTCAAATTTTTGAAAAGATATTTGAGTCGAAAATCAATTTTTACCAACTTTTTTTAATTTTTTTTTCGGTTTTTAATTTTTTGTAAAAAACCTGTCAATTCGATTTGTTTCAAAATTTTACTGAATGTTGACAACAATATTTTTGAAAGATAAAAGTAGTTTAAAGCCAATAACTTAAAGTTTTGAAAAGATATTTGAGTCGAAAATCAATTTTTATCAACTTTTATTAATTTTTTTTTAGGTTTTTATTTTTTGTAAAAAAAACTGTCAATTAGATTTTTCTCAAAATTTTATCAGATGTCAAAAACATTATTCTTCATTGCACAAAATTGTTTTGGAGATGAAATCATATTTTAGTCGTAAAATTTTCGAGGTGACAAATTTTTTTTTTCAGTTTTTTTGATTTATAAAAAAAACCGTTAACTGGATTTTTTTCCAAAAATATAATTGTTTTGTATCACGTTACAATATATAATATAAAATTTAATTCAAGTCTCTAGCGTCATTGGTTCATGAGATATTTAGGTTTAACCAAAATGTTCACCTTTTTTTTAAACTGCTATGGTAAAAAAACCACCCACGCATGTATAACAAAATTTATTTGAAGTCGATATCTCTTCTGGTTCTTGAGCTATGGACGACGAAAAAACGTCGCGAACGTACGGACGTACGGACGTACGTACACACGCACGCACAGACATCTTTCTAAAAATCTTTTATTTCGACTCTAGGGACCTTGAAACGTCGAAAAATGTCAACATTTTCAATTTGTCAAATCGGACCCATTACAATAACTTCCTATGGGAAGTTAAAAATAATAATAACAATAAATGAGCTAAAAACCATTTATTTTCAGTTTTTTGTTATTTTTGTGGTTTTTCGTTTTTTTAAAAAACAATTGTCTATTCAATTTTTCTAAAAAAAATAATTTAAAGCTAGCAACAACATTTTTGAGGTTTTTAGTCGATAACCGATTTTAGAAGTATTTTTTAAAAGTTTTTATTTCTTATTACACAAAAATACGGATTGGATTTTTCTAAGACCATTATCTTACATTAACAACAAAATTTAGCACAGAATGAAATCGTTTTCAAGTCAATACCTTCAATTTTCTTGAAAGTCCTTTCTTCATCTTTCTCTGTTATTATCTATATAAGAAAAAGTATAAAAAGCCAATATCTCTACTAACTCTTGAGATAAAGACGGTGAAAAATTGTTTCCCGAACGTAGACATGCACACACAAAAAAGCTTTGATTTAGATTCTGTGGACCTTGAAACGTCGATAAATGTACAAATTTTCAATTCAACAAATCTTCCTATGGGAATTTAATATATCTAAAAATGAGTTAATGGTTAACTAATTATTGTGCATTTTGCTTTTTTTTATAATTTTGAATTTTGTAAAAATGGTTATCTGGCTTTTTTATTTAATTTGTTCTAACTTTATGCTTTTAAATCTAGACAATATTTTGTAAGTCAGCCTAAAATAAGTTGCATTATTTTCTGTTAAGGTTTAAATAACCACATTTAGAAATCATAAAAGTTACAAGAACTTAAAGAAAAACTTATGAAAGAAAATTGTATCTTGTTTGAGGGTATCTAATTTTATAAAGGGTAAGTAATAAATAAACGACTCATCGCTTTATTATTTTGTACAGCTTACATTTATAGATGATATTTGAGTCTCTTATCTGTGATATTCTTTTTTTTTAATTACTCTTCTGTTTCCTGTGAATTTTGTATTGACGCCTTTGAAAGAAATTTACAAGTTGACAGCGTATTTTTATGGACTTCAATAAGGAATGACAAGAATAGGATTTTATCACATTTAAGTGACAGATATTACAATGATGTTTTTAAATACAATCGTTCAAGTTAATTTTTAGTCAATTCTGGTGTACCACAAGGAAGCCATCTTGGTCCACTATTATTCGTTTTATTTATAAATGACCTTCTTTGCATTTTAAAGAATTCAATGACATTAATATACACGGATGACGTTAAAATATTTCAAACAATAACATCCTTAACTCTCTGTGAATTACTTCAAAACGACCTTAAAAATTGTGGAATTGGTGCAATACTAATCGTTTATTACTAGAAATTGTAAAAGTGTAAATCGATGAGTTTTATACACAATTATAATTCTATAATATTTTTAGACCTCGAAATTATTTTTAACAAAAATTAACTTTTTCTGACTCATCACGTCATATGAAAAGCTTGTAAAATATTAGGTTAAGGATTCAAAGATCCTTATGTTACAATCTGTAATCGCTTCAATTTTATTGTTGGCCGCGTTAATGTAAAAAATAGAATTCCAATTCGAACAATTTTAAGTCAATCCAACTATGGTAGTATCAACCTTGGCGTTATGGTTAGTATGCCGGACTATCATGCTATAGGTCTTGGAAAGAGCTTAATATTGTGACGAAACCTCGAACAAACAGACCTCTTTGTCAGCACCTACTTTTCTGCATTTCCGATCAGTTGAACTGAAGTAAAAGGTGAACGTTAGAGAAGATTAGGTTTTGCAACAGAGTGGTTTTCTAGGTTAAATTTTCTCTGATTTATTAATTAGAATACAAATACAATTTTGTATTAATTATTAACAATATGTTTCGTCTATACGAAAGTAACATTAATAGTCTATTGAGATGTGGACATCATATATAATATGTTTATTTTATTCTAAAGGTACACTTGGGCGTATGTGGAACATTTTTTTTTTTGTTTCGAAAAAGGCTTCGTATACTTTCAAACATGCTTTCCAAAAACCTGCATTTATGTCAAATATTCCATATAACAAATATAATTATAAATATATGTCGAGTACCATTAAATTCCACCCACTAACCCAAAACCTTTACAAAAGTTCATGGCCTCTATGTTAGCAATATAAAACAACGATTATACTGTCAAGCCTAAACTATGTTTTCCTCAAATATATAACTTCGCAGGCATAACATCAACAATATATTAAAATCATAAATTCTCTGAATTTTGTTTTATATCATACCCAAAAGCAAAAAGGAATACCAACATCAAAATATATTTATAATAAATTAAAACATTAAATTTCACATTCGTACGAACGAAGAGTGTAACTTATACAAAAAAGAAAAACACCATCATACGCTATCGTATATGAAGTTCAATACAAGAATCGAATATTGTGTTTGAAAAAGGAAAGTGGTACTGCGCGCACGACAACCATTATCACAGTCAGACAACAATTTCCCTTCCACAATGCTCATATGGTTTTAGCTCTCCATAAGCCACATCGTCGACGTTGCCGCATGTTGTGTTCGCTGCGCCGCGGTATGTGGTGCGGCAAAATATGTGTTTACACTCGGTGAGTTGTTGACTTACCAGTGTCTTGAGTCTTAAGTCTTGGCTAGCAAGAAGTATGTACTCTCGTATCTTTGGTTTCCCCGCAAAACCAATTCCATCAAAACCAAATACCATACAATGGAAACTAGTTATTTTCTTCATTTCTTTTTTGGACGAGACCCGAGAGCCGAGACCCGTCGTCGTTATTATCATTATCATTTTTATTTTATTTTATTTTTATTATTATTACGTTTATGTTTTTGTAGAAAAATATTTGTACTTATTAATATTTTTGTCATGACTGCGCGTATAAGAAGTTATGTCTAGAAGACCGAAGAAGAAAAATTCTTTAGCCTTTTACCCAGAGACCAACCTACCAACCAACCAACCCATCAAAGAAAAGTGTGTCATTTTGAATGGTTTTAGGTGTTCTTAGCCGAATTGTGTTGTGTTGTGTTGTGACCTTAAAATCCAATACAATCCCCTCCGAAATGCCAATTGGTTTGAACCTTAATTGGAATGTGACTACATGATGTGATGGCGAACTTCCTTTTGGCGAGCTAAACTATGTTGAGTTGAGTATCTTGTTTTGCCATTTGGTGGTGAATTTAAATTAATTTTTAATCCAGCAAAGCTCTTTTGGTCTAAAAACTACGACGAACTGCTTACTGACTGCTGCCTATTGCCTCTTACCTGCCTATAAGGAGCTCCAATTGTGGGGTGATGAGTGGTTTGGTCAAACTTGTGGTGTACAGGCTTAAGACCAATTTATATAGAACGTTATGGTCTGCTAAGCTTCGACTTTTCATTTATTTTTATTTTTTGTTGTTGTTTTATTTCCTCCCTAGAGTTTTGGTTATGCTCGCTTTTTACGGTGGTGATGACCTATTTTTTGTTAAATTATTTCAAATGGATTGGAGAAATTGTTGTGGCCTATTCTTTATAGATACGATACTATGATAACGGTTTCAGAGCTGTGGTTTTTGGCTTCATGCACAATAATTCTTATAACTGCATTTATCGATATAATGTAATTATGTGTGGTTAGCCGGTTTGTAAAGTTGGTAGAAAGGTGCATTGCACCATGTTTCAACAAAAAAAAAAAAAAAATAATAACTCTAAAATTAACTATACCGCACAGCAAACGTCTTCGTCTTGGCCTTCATATTCCGTTTTGTTGATGATGTCTTAATCAAATAAATTCGTAAAACTGATAAATGAATTGTTTATTGTTAATTAAATATACCGAAGTGATGGTTTTTATGGTCTTGCTGCAAGTGTTTTGGTTCGTTGATCTTGGGTTTGTCCAGTCTGATTTTTTGTGTTGTGTTTTTAGATTTCTCCCAAGTCTTCAAGAGGATGGAAGTGCATATAGTGTTTATTTTAAATTGCATTTCGTAAGATAGATGAAGATTTAAACAGGAATATTCAATTAAGCTGAATTACAATCTTGATGTGATGATGTTTTGTAACAATAAGAGAAAATTGTGTTCTTTTTTTAACTGAACAAATTAAAATACAATATGCGTTTTTTTATTTAGTGTGAATTCAGATTCAGATTGATAGAAGATTAAAATGTTAGTATAAACTTAGCCCAAATATTGTTAATTTAAATTGGAAACAATTTCTATGAAATTAGATTAGATCTACATTTTGGGCTTTGTCAGTCTATTATCTTTTTGACTATACTGGTTGAAACAGCTGAAGCACGTTTCGTGTTTTTTTTTCACTATCAAACATCTTCAGTTTGGTCTATAATTTAACCATGAATCGTCTTACAAACGAACAGAGCTTGCAAATTATTACATTTTGTTATCAAAATGCGTGCTTTGTTAAGAAAGTACTTCTTCCATTTTATGGTCTGTTTAATCGACCCACTGAAGCGGCTATTTGGGCTATTGTGACTTAATTTCGCACCAAATTCACATTGTTGCACATTAAACCACCAACACGCTTACGTAGAGTGCGAACTCAAGAAAATATCGCAGCTGTATCGGCCAGTGTTAATGATGACCATCAATTATTATCGATTCGTCGCCCTTCGCAGCAATTGGGCCTCTGTTACTCAACAACGTGGAAAATTTTGCGAAAGGATTTAGGTGTAATGACTTTTAAAATACAGCTGATTCAAGAATTGAAGACGAACAACCTACTGCAACGTAAAATTTTTGGTGAATGGGCTCTTGGAAAGTTGGCCGAAGATCCACTTTTTTACCGAAAAAATGTGTTCACCGACGAAGCTAATTTTTAAGCAGAATTGTCGACTTTGGAGTGAATATCAGCCAGAAGCATTGCAAGAGCTACCAATGCATCCACAAAAAGTCACAGTTTGGTGCGGTTTATGGGCTGCTGGTATCATTGGACCGTACTTCTTCAAAGATGATGCGAATCGTAACGTAACTGTGAATGGTGAGCGCTACCGTGAAATGATATCCAACTTTTTTTTGCCCAAAATCCAAGAGCTTGACTTGCATGCCATGTGGTTCCAACAAGACGGTGCCACATGCCACACAGCACGCGCAACAATGGACTTATTGAGAGGCGAGTTCGGTGAACATTTTATTTCACGTTCGGGACCGGTGAATTGGGCGCCTAGATCGTGCGATTTCACGCCTTTAGACTATTTTTTGTGGGGCTATGTTAAAGTTCATATCTCTACAGACAAGACCGCTTCAATTGACTGAAGACAACATTGAAGCATTTATTCGTGAGATACCGGCCGAAATGTTGGAAAGAGTATGCCAAAATTGGACTAAGCGGATAGACAATTTGAGGCGCAGTCAAGGTCAACATTTGCATGAAATAATCTTCAAACATAAAATTATACGGACCGTACTATCAGTTCAAATAAAGATTTCATGCATTTTTCTGAATTGTATGTGTTTTTTTTTAACTTTTCTATAGCTTTTAAAAAATCGTCCTTTATTACATTGAATACTTTGTAAGCTTGGAAATGCTGATAAACTATCGCCGAAGCATTTTGATGAAATGATGAAATGATGAAATTTTAATGCCTAGCTCGAATCTTATTTAATTTGGTAGACAGATATATATTTTTATTATTTGTATTGTACTATTCGTACTAGAATGTCAGCTTGTTAGACTTGACCATTCCTTTTAATTTCATTGAATGTTTTTTGAACAACAACAACAACTTAAAGGTGCTACCACTCATTGTTTTTGGCTGGAGATATAGCTATTTCGTGCTTTGCCACTTTTGCACTCATCAGTCTCCTTTTTTGTGGTGCTGACGAAAAAGATATATATTTTATTTTTGTATTTATTTGTCTGTAAGTACAAAAACTTTCTTAGACTTAACATACTTTCTTAGTTAACATACCTCTTAACTTAAGAAACTAAATTTGTGAAAATACATATATACATTGAAATTTTGCATAATTTAAGACTTAGACAGGAATGGAACTAAAATAATTTATAATTGTTCATTCAAAATCACATTCATTATTTTATTTTTAAAAACATCTTTAGAGCATTCAAAATGGATTAAATCTGTAAATTTATTAAAAAATGTACAAGCCCGTTTTAATGGTTCATTAATACCATATTTAGTCGAATGAAATGGGATAGACAAAAATTGATTAACCCTTGGTCTTAAACAACCGGCCAAAGTATACAATTTAAAAAGCAATTGTAAAGATGGACAATCAATATGACCAGTTACAACTTCGCGCTCAAAAGATATTAAATAGCAAACTGTTCTAGATTCAAAACTTTTTAAGTCAACTAAACCACATTGAGCTTTATATTAGGGCAAGGGCACGCCACATTTTAGTTGTCGAATCGAAAACCTTGTAAATCGTTTTTGAATACTTTTTATTCTATTTGACGCATTTTTATTGTATAGCGAGTCCAAACCACACAACAGAATTCCAAAATCCATCTACCGAAACTAACAAAAAGACGTTTTAATGTATAAAGACATTTAAAGTCGTTAGAAATTCTTATCAAAAATCCAAGCATATAGTTGGCTTTAGAGATAACATATTCTAAAATCTATTTTTTGCATCAAATATAACTCCTAAATACTTATGGTTATAAACTCTTTCCAGCACATTCCTTAAAATTTTATAATCATATGTATATAATAGGGACATGATAGAACATTACATTTCCCTATATTTAAAGTTGAAGTAAATGAATATGAAAGCAATCTGCGAGAGATTTTATTGTTTTTTAGATTTTAGCATCATCCGCAAAGATTAATCATGATGAATATGAAATGTGTAGAAGTAAATCGTTCATAAATAACAAGAACAAAAGGGGGCCAAGATGACTGCCTTGAGGAACCCCTGAGTGGTTAAACATTTTGGTTCATATTTAATCGTATCATAGCCGATTTTGACATATAGAACACGATTAGTCAGATACCTTTTCAACCAGGTTAATTACTGACCATGAAAACCTAAAGATTTAAGCTTTTCTATTTTATGATTAACTCTACTAAATGACTTCGAAAAGTCCGGATATCTACTATGATTTTCTTTTTAAATAGTATTAATACAAAAGTTTGTAAATAAAGTGAGATTAGATGAGTTAATGTTGACTTGCCACTCACAAATCCGTGTTGAAAAAGGTGATATATATATTTTAACAGCTTCATACATCCTCCTAACAAAAGATTCGAAAGCTTTTGGAATTAACTGGAATTTTGCAATAGGCCTGAAGTTTTCAACACATTGTTTTGGTACTGATTTATCAATCGGATCTATGTTTGAACTCTTCCAATAATCAAGAAAAACACAATTTTTTAGAGACAAATTAAAAATATACCAATTGATTCAATCTAGAATTTTTTTTTAAATGTTGAGGGAATATTAATAAGAAGCATTAAAGAGATTTTAAACTACTTAATTTTGAGAAAAAAACTCGTCTTCTGAAATATAAATTAAATGTGTATTTAAATTTAAATGACTTTTAACTGAAATTATCGGACTCTATTGTAGGTTTATTAGGTACTACTTAATTTGATTGAAAAAATGATGTGAAATATTCATAAATTTAAAGATCACTACTTGTTGCCTTATTATAACTTATAGCAGATGGAATTCCAAAGGATTTCCTCTTAAAAAAAACATTTTGAATTTTTTTAAATTTTTCGATTCAATATTCCAGATAAATTGCCATGCTAAAGTTCACTCAGATTTTCATACTCACGGCATAAACGACAGTATTAGCTTCGTAAATTAGGATTGACTTTACTTTTACATTGCTTTTTTGTGATAACATTTTTTAGTCGGGATAGACACTTAGGGGCTTACCACTCTTCTTAATCCGTTTAACCAGTACAAATTAGAAAAATCATTATACAAAACATTCAGAAAGTTTATATTTTTTTTTATTAATCATTATCCTCATTTTAATAACTATAACATTTGATAAATCTTAAGATAGCTCTAACAAAATTACAATAGTTATTTTAAGAGAGAATAGTTAGTGACATTGGTATTTCATAAAAATAGAGATAATGCCACTTCATAGTACAAAAATTCAGCGTGGGGTGTACAATATAAGCAAAGTCAAGTTAAAAAATTAAAAATAATTAAATCAAAATGCATTTTCAAAAGAAACAAGATAAAACAAATTCAAATTCATTGACAGTATTAATTGAATTTAACAATTAAACAATATAGCTCAACAAAACTTCGATTTCATTATGATCGAAATCAAGAAGCCACAGTTTTACTTTTTTCAAAAAGGCGAATAGATTTGGTAGGTTGCGTAGGCTAGCTGGAAGGCGGTCATACAATTTGCAGGATACAACATGATACGAGTTTCTAAAGCTTGTAGTACGAAAAGAAGGAATGGCAACTAAGGATTGGTAATTACTGCGTAAGATATAGCCTTCACATATTGGACTCTGCAAGTACCCGCCTCTAATAAAGAAAATCTTGAGAACCTTGTAATAAAATAACTGTCTGACAGGCAAAATCTTTATACGCCTAAAAAGCTCCATGGAATGAGAGAGACGGGGTGAGTTACACACTTTTCTTGTAGCGCATTTTTGCAGCACAAGAAGCGGCTTCCTCCCTCCCCAACAGCTTATACCGTATTGCATTCGAGAATGAAAAATCCCATAGTAAACAGTTTTCATGGTGTTATCAGAACAATACGTTCTAAGGCGATAAAAACAACGGATTGTTGAAAGGAAATATTGTTTAAGCCCTAAAATATGCTCAGACCAGCTCAAATTTCTATCGATGAGAACACCCAAGTATTTAAAACAGTTAACGTTTTCAATTTGAAAGCAGTTGGTGTCGCAAGAAACATTAGCATTAAAATAGTGATACGAATTTTGAAAGGAACTCAAGTGTAAATTATACCTTGCACAGTTCGAAGAGTGGAATACAACATTAATGTCTGGAGTCACGTTAGAGCTAAGGGAAAAAAACATAAGTTTAGTTTTGTTGCTTACCAAAAGTTTATGTGCATCAAACCAAACTCTCAATAAGTGCACATCATGATTTAAATCAGCCACTAGGTTCAATAAACTAACGGATCAGTATGTATTGTATATATATAATATATATGAACAAAAGGTTGTTCAAAAATAGAATTAATATATCGGGTGATTTTTTTGAGGTTAGGATTTTCATGCATTAGTATTTGACAGATCACGCGGGATTTCAGACATGGTGTCAAAGAGAAAGATGCTCAGTATGCTTTGACATTTCATCATGAATAGACTTATTAACGAGCAACGCTTGCAAATCATTGAATTTTATTACCAAAATCAGTGTTCGGTTCGAAATGTGTTTCGCGCTTTACGCAAATTTTATGCGTTTTTTTTTAAAAAAAAGTTCTCAAGCTCTTAAAAAATCACCCATTATATTAAACAATGTCCTCTTTTCAATGGAGGACAATAAATACATAATGGGTGATTTTTTTAGAGCTTGAGAACTTTTTTAAAAAAAAAAACGCATAAAATTTGCGTAAAGCGCGAAACACATTTCGAACCGAACACTGATTTTGGTAATAAAATTCAATGATTTGCAAGCGTTGCTCGTTAGTAAGTCTATTCATGATGAAATGTCAAAGCATACTGAGCATCTTTCTCTTTGACACCATGTCTGAAATCCCGCGTGATCTGTCAAATACTAATGCATGAAAATCCTAACCTCAAAAAAATCACCCGATATATTAGAAAAAGGATGGGACCAAGAACAGATCCCTGAGGAACTCCAATATTGATAACCTTGGAGTTACTCAGACAGCTGCCGAGTTTGACCTTTTGTTCCCAGTTTTTCAGATAAGATTCAAACCACTCATATATAAATCCACGGAAGCCCGCATAATATAATTTGTTCAAAAGAATATTGTGGTCTACCATATCAAAGGCTTTCGTAATATCCACAAAGAGTCCACTACAAAACCTTTGATCATCCAGTCCTTTATGAATAAAAGTGCAAAAATCCAACAAAGCATCCTCAGTAGAGAGCCCAGTCCTAAACCCAAACTGTTTTGAACTAAGAAAATTAGTATTTTTGAGAAAGTTCAAAACCCTACATTTAATTACTTTTTCAAATATTTTTGAAATAGAAGGCAACAACGAAATAGGCCTATAATTATTTTTGTCTTTTTTACTCCCTTTTTTAAACAGATGTATCACAATGGCGTGTTTAAGTTCATCAGGAAAGATTCCAGAGAAAATACTCAAATTAAAAATGTATGTTAAAATATCCACAATATTCAAAGCAATTTTTTTTAACACAATGTTAGAAATGCCATCATTGCCAAAGGATTTGGAGTTAGTCAGAGAGTTTATGGCTTTTAATATCTCATGACCAGATATTGATTCGAAGTAAAAACTATTTATTTAAAAAGACGAAACTAGAGTGCTGGAACCAGTACAAGAATATCCTAGAAAAGAGGTGCCCCTCGAAAATGTTTCCTGTCCAACTGAAACAAAAAACTCATTGAATGCATTAGCTACAGCTGTCGGGTCTGAAATTATTTCATCCCCGTTGTTCAAAGCTATCAAACTATTTTGAACAATAACACTTCTATTAATAATAATATTAACCACTTTCCATTCTTTGTTTATGTTCCCTTGGGACAATCTTATTTGATTATGATAATAATTATCCCTACATGCTTTGATTTCATCATTAATTTCACGGCTCATTCGATTGTAGCGGTTTTTTAAACATAAGTTTTGTGGGTGTTTATTACATTTTATGCGCAGTTTATGTTTCTGTTTTATTTTTTTCAGGAGAAGCCGGTTCATCCAAGGTTTAAGCTTTCTTTCAGACTTTCGTGGTTCATTAACGTAACTATACATGGCAATAGAGCTACCAGCTACGCCTTGATAACACAAAATTTATCTCCACTCAATATTACTCAGATAATTATTAATGCCAATATATTTAGCCTTTTTAAAATCATGTCTATAATTAGTAAGTTGCTCTGTGCAGTAAATTTAATTAAAAGAGATAAAATCTATAGAAATATTCAAAGCATTATGGTGTACAAATATTGTATCACAATTATGGGGAATTCAATTGTAAGCTTTAGTATAAGAAAATTCTACTTAACTTAGTTAACAGATTCTTTTCTGTTAATTTGTATGGCTACTGTTCAAAATATTGTGTTGTTAATTCTGGAGTTTCCCAGGATAGCCACTTGGGTCCAGTTCTTTTCATATAACCTATAAATTACCTTCAATTTTAAAAGTACTCTAGAAGCCTTACTTTACATTATATACCGACGACGATCTTAAGATTTTTTGACTACTAAAAGCTTTAAGTTTATCTAAACGCTTTCTAAAATTATTTGTTGTAAAATATCGACAAGGGTAAGATTATACATTTTACAATAAATTTATCTGTTTTGCCTTTTGAGTGCAATTTCAATAAGGTGAGCCTGTTTGTAGATATCTACTCTTGGTTTTGATACCAAAAATCAAATTCACACAAATGAGTTTCATAGAAAAAAAAAACACTTTAATTACTCGAGAAAAAGGAAAGTATATGTGATTTTTTAATTGTCCTCCATATTCAAAGCAAAAATAAAGCAATATGCAGATATTCAAAAAAGTTATTTCAATCTTTCTCGTGGCTTTTCAAAAAAATAAAAAGAATGAAAGTTACGTATAACTTTTTATGCAGAGAAAGATAAGATTGTATTCAATTTTGATCTCATTCGATTTATATAGACTTAATTTTTGAAAAATAAATCAAATTTGTTCAAAAGATCTGGGGTGGAATCGGCTAAGGTGATTTTTGATAAACGACAATCAAAATGACCGAATTTGATCTACGTAAGGTGATAGTCAAATTGATACCTAAAAAGCTGTCACAACAAAAATGTGATAGTCATTTTCAAACAAATATGTTTATTCGAATAGAGCTACCAGACGCTTCAACAAACGACTGGAAAATATTCTTAGTTGGCTTTGTTTCGTTAAAAAAACACATTCCTGTGACCGACAAAGCTTAAGACATTCGAAAAAAGCAAGAAAAGTAAGAATTTTATTCAAACACAGCCAATTTGATACTTTTATTTAGATATTTTATAAGAATCAATTTAAAATTTCACCAAGGCAACAATGAATTTTGACAATTTGAATCTGAAATTGTTCAATGGAATTGAATTGAGTTGAATCATCTTACACAGACGGAATGAAAATGATAGTCAATTTGACTATCAAAAAAATGATAGTCAACTATCACACCCCTGGGGTGGAATCGGCTAAGGTGATTGTTGATAAATGACAATCAAAATGATCGAATTTGATCTACGTAAGGTGATAGTCAAATTGATACCTAAAAAGCTGTCACAAAAAAATGTGATAGTCGATTTCAAACAAATATGTTTATTCCGAATAGAGCTACCAGACGCTTACACAAACGACTGAAAAATTTTCTTAGTTCACTTTGTTTCTTTAAAAAAACACATTCCTGTGACCGACAAAGCTTACGAAATTCGAAAAGAACAAGAAAAGTAAGAATTTTATTCAAAATCAGCCAATTTGATACTTTTATTTAGGTATTTTATAAGAATCAATTTAAAATTTCACCAAGGCAACAACGAATTTTGACAATTTGAATCTGAAATTATTCAATCGAATTGAATTGAGTTGAATCACCTTACACAGACGGAATGAAAATGATAGTCAATTTGACTATCAAAAAAATGATAGTCAACTATCACCTTAGCCGATTCCACCCCTGTATGTATTTTGTAAGATCTTAAGCTTAAACATTCTATCTTTCTTTTTATGCAATTTTTGTTTTCATCGAAAAATGTTCAGATAATATTTTTTTGGAATTTTTTTAAAAACTCTTTTCTACACATTTCGAAATAAATAAAACAAAACGAAATAAATAACATTTAATGTATCCTTATTAATAATAATTCCCAAAAAGAACTCTTACGAAGCCGAAACCAAGTTTTAAGCGAATCCATAAATCATTACATCAAAAATTGTAACATTTATCCTAATAATTGCAAAATCACTCATTTCAGTCCTGACTGTGTGATGATGACTGCATTCTTATAATATGCAAGCAAATTGTTCAATTCATTTAAATTCCCATGGCCAAGTCGTAGCAGTTACTGTTTGTCAAAAATCATCTCCACAAACAAAACAAAAATATTTGATCACGCGCAAAAGAATTCACTTTCACTTTTCTGTTCCTGTCTCAGACTAAAGTCTCACAAAAAAGATAAAAAAGAAAAACATAAATGCTCATGGGTTTCACTATTGTTTCGTTTTTTTTTTTGTATTTTTTGGTGTTTTGTTTTGTGGTTTTTATTGTAATCACTTTAGGACCGCGGACGGTCACCTCCAATCTGAACCTCAATTAAATTCAAATCTTGTTGGCTTCTTAACAACAACGTCAACAGATCATATCAGACACCACTGTCAAAGCCACTGCCACACCGATGCCGCCAACGCTAAGTTAGAAAAAAATAACTAACTTAGTTTTGACCCCATTATTATGCCGGTGGATAAGCCAAGTTAACTGAAGCTGAAATAAATATTGACCGCACCAAACAGCGGCGCAGCAGCGGTGGGAACGTGTTGGAATGTTTAAACGGTAGTGGTAGTCAGAAGTGCTAGCTTTCATATGAAAAATGGTTAAGAAAGACATGGTATTTTCTTTAGATTGCCTACTCAATCGTCGAGAGGTGGTTGACACAAAGCGTAAAATCCGCAAGTGGTGTTGAGTGTTAAGTTATTCGATTAGGTATTTATTTTTTGGATATAATTTATGTTTGTGTATCTCTTTTTTTTTGCTTTAAACTTAGTCATCTTTGTTAAGCGAATTTTTGTTTCGTTTTTTTTGTGTAAAATTTCACTTTTTAAGGTGCGTAAAGACTCATACATAAATGATGATTGTCACGGAAATTAAAAACCAGTTAAGGAAAAAATAACATTTAACTTCCTATGATGGTGTAAGGTGGAATATTTTAGCCATTGTATAAAAGAATAATTTCACAAAGAAAGAAATTATTAAACTTTGATCAAATTTTACACAAAGTTCGTACGTCAGGTCTTTTGTTTGACTAATGACGAAGATGGTTTTTTACCTTAGGTTAGTGCAAAATTATAATAAAACGTCGTTTAAGGATTGATTATTGTTGTAAAAGAAAGAAGTAACCTAATTCTATCAATGATAGTCAAACACCTGTTGACATTTCATAATTTGTGTTTACACAAATTCACGATCCATTGCCAACTAAAACTCCCCTGACCGAGCATGAAATTGAACTTGACTTTCAGTTGACGAACAACAAAAGTTAACGAAATCTGTTTCGTGGTCACTGATGCTGAACCGTTATTGCATGATTTTCATATTTTTACAATCATTTTCCTTGTTTGAATTTTATATTCATTCAAGTTTGTTGAGAAGAGAAGTTAATGCACTTTCAACAAGAGCATACAAATCCAGTACAGAAAAGTCATTAATAAATCCAGATCATTTGCAAGTAAACTATAAACTTGATCTGCAAGTGTTTCTAATGCGGTTATTTTTGCTTCTCGTCACCTTTACACTCATTACATACAAAGAACGAACGATCTTCTAAGGTCTCCAATTACGTAATATTGAAAATCGCACTCGAAGATATCTCAAACCACATTAAAAACAACAACACAACACCGACAACAGTAAGTCATTTGTAATAAGGTGATGTTGCTTCTGTCTTCTTCGTTGTATATACAAAAAAGTTCAATTGCAATGCATTTCCCTCTGTCCAATGTTAAACCGCAAAAACATTGAACGCCATCATCATACCAAGCCTCTAAAGAGATGGCAACTGGCGACAGCCTTCCGCCAACTAATTCACTACCATCTACCATCACTTCTTTATTCAGTCGAGCAACCGGCCGACCAACCGACCGACAACTGACACGATGGGAAAATCAAGTTCAAGAGTTGTCCATCACAGAGTCGCGTTGTTTATTATCCCCCGCCTCAGGTTTCTTTAAATATAATGTACACAAATATCTACTTTTATATTTATACAAAGTACAGCAAGTGCACTCAAGTGCTTCCAATGTTATACCTAAATATATATACCGTCTAAATGGCTCGACGACGAGTTGTTGTTGTTGTTGTTGTTGTTGTTAGTCTGCAGCGACCAAACTAGGGAACTAGGTCAGATTTTAGGAAACTTGTTTTCTCTTTACGTTTTATCATCTGATATGGTAATAGTACGCAAACGATATCTACAACTTCAAGTTGCAAATAAAAGTATCTCGAATCGATAGATAGATAGATTTAATGCAACATGTATCTAGGTATCTATAACATGTTAAATTGGGTATTGAGTGTGATGTGATGTTGTATTTTAGTTCATTAGTTGTACGAGTAGATTTTGTTGTATTTGAAAGACACATTTTCTTATACAAAGTTGTCTAAATGTAGATGGGATTAATTTTGACATATTTAGTTTATGTTGAGCAACTTTTTGTCATCGTCAACTAATTTAGTTTTTATTTTTTTTTATTTCAGATATTTATAGAGTGGATAAACCTGATATTTGGTACACCCCTAACTAAAAGGTAAGTTCATTTAATCTGAGCATAAAATGTAAAATAAAAAGATGTAGATTGAAAAAAGGAGTTGAATTGGCAAAATTGTTTTTTAAGATAATCAAATTGACAAATTTTAGTTGTTTTAAAATTAATATCTCAATTGATCGTGATCCTCGGTTTTGATGAATTTTCTAGGAAATGCATTGGCAATAATGTTAAATTTACTTCTTTGAATACAGAAGTTACTATTTGGTGTCTGATTAATTTATATAATTCTTAAAAATTATTATGGACAGAACTTTAGTGATTATTTTCAAATAGTTAAAGGTGCTGCAAAAACTGGGAATCTATCGGGCAAATTGTTGTCAGTGACACTTTTTTAGCAACTTTAATATTTGTTTTTAAAATTACGTCATTGTTGGTGCCACAAACTGTGACAATACTGTGAAATGGGGTGGCCACCTTGTTTGTTACAAGTCTTAAACAGATAAAATTGTAAAAATCGATATGTTGATGTTGAAATACAGGATTGTAACTGAAAAAGGACGTGAAGATGATATTCCCTTTTTCCACGCACATTTTGGTAATGGTTAGAATTTTGTTTGATCTAAATAATTATAGACAAGGTTTGCTGCAATTTTGTACTAAGAAATAATAATAATTTGTCCTAGCATAGTTCTTTGGCATTAAGTTTTTGGAAGATCTAGAATTGATCCCCTTCTGTTTTGGGGTTCTCCTTTAAGAATTCTTGCCTTTTAATTAAGTCTTTGACAAACTTGAGTGTTTGTGTGAGAGGGAGGTTGTCATCTTTCACCTAGTACGTATTTCCTCCTTTAAAACATCAGTGCATCTCATTATCCAAATATATGGGTTCATGTGTGCTATACAAGAACTAAAACCGGCACTATATGGAAGGTCCAAAACTTTTAGATGCCCATTTAGTTTCCAGGGGATAATTAACAGACTATTTTACTATATGAAGATTAAGCCTACTTTATTTTATTTAATTGTTTCCAGATTTTTATTTTATTCACCCCTTATGGGTTCTGTGGTGCAAATAATGGAGAAAATGAAAAATGTATCTAAAAACTGCTTAAAAACTGTTGCTATTAAGAATAGCTTTGATATTATTCAACTGAAAATAAATTTATTTTAAACCTTTGCAAATTTGGAACCAAGGGTGGAATCGGTTAAGGTGATTGTTGATAAATGACAGTCAAATTAAACGAATTTGATTTTAAGGTGATAGTCAAATTGATACCTAAGAAGCTGTCACAACAAAAATGCCATTTTTCTACAAATATGTCGTTTCTGAATATCAGACGCTTACAAAAAAACGACAGTAAAATTTTTTCAGTTATCTTTTTTAGGTACAAAAACACATTCTTGTGACCGACAAAGCTAACGGCATTCGAAAAAGACAAGAAAAGTAGGAATGTTATTTGAACACAGCCAATTTCATACTTTTATTTAGATATTTTATATGAAATTGTTCAATCGAATTGAATTGAGTTGAATTATCTTACACAGACGGAATGAAAATGATAGTCAAATTTGACTATATGAATATGAAAAATATGATAGTCAATTATCACCTTAGCCGATTCCACCCCAGGTGTTTTTGTAAATTTCCTTATTTTTAATAGCTGACTTATTACTTCGGTATCCGCGAAGGGTTTTTGACCAATAAGCTTGACTTGTTTTGTCCTCGACGAATGTCTGCTAGAAGAATCTCAGCACGCATATCTCGACCGAAAGTCTACTGAGACGTCTCAGTTTAAGGTAGTGCGCAACATTGATAAAACAGGTCAAAATAAAGAGTTTACTCTTTCTACCTTCCTAGACTTAGAAGGTGCTTTCAATAACGTCTTAACTGAATCAATTCACGAATCAATTACTCGCTTCAGGGTGGAGGATTCTATTCTAGGATGGATAATTTCTTTGCTAAGTGATAAAAGGATTAAAGTTAGTTATCACTTTTCTTGCAAACTTGTAAGTAGAGGAACACCTCAGGGTGGTGTTTTCTTGCCGCTTCTATGGATTTTAGTCATGAATAAAATTCTCTTTAAGTTGCGGGGTGAAGGCAGTAGCTTCTACTGATGATTTAGTTTTACTGGTATCAAAGTTCCTCACCGTGATAAGGAAATTAACGAAAATGGCTATAAAGTTAGTTAGCAACTGAGTCACTAGCAGTGGACTTGTAGATCAGAGCAAAACTGAACTGATGCTCTTTACGACCAAAACTAAAATACATGCCTTCACTCTACCCAGATTTAAAGGTCAAATCCAGCCCTTATCTTCCAGCGTGAAATATCTAGGAGTCATTCTAGATCCTAAACTAAACTGGAAATTAATATTGAAGAACGGATTAAGAACGCTTGCATTTCCTTTTACGTTTGCAGAAATCATATGTATCGATTGTGCGGTGGAATGCGCTTAGCAAGAAACACACCATCGACATACTAAAGAAGGTTCAAAGAATAGCTAGTGTGGACACTAAATTGGCTCTTCAATTCTCAAATGTTGTTTTGCACCTCTTAACAGTAGATCTAAACCTTAAAAAAGAGGCTGGGATGCGACCCACACTGATAACTTCTCATCCCATCTGTCGATTTGTCTTGCTTAAAAGTTTGTAGGTTTTCGTCTTTTGTCAAAAAAGTGGTCAGTTGAATTATTCTTAAAAATTACCAACAATATTTTGCATATAGTTTGATTTCAAAATCTATTTTTGTTAACGAGATTTTTATTCGAATACGAATGTTTACCAATTTTAGTAGCATTTGCGTACAATTTTTTTGTAGAAAAAACTGGACGACGAAAAAAACTTCGCGAACGTACGGACGTACGAACGTATGTACACAAACACGCACAGACATCTCTCTAAAAATCTTTTATTTTGACTCTAGGGACCTTCAAACGTCGAGAAATGTCAAAACTTTCAATTTGACAAATCGGACCGTTTACAATATCTTCCTATAGGAAGTTAATAATAATTATAGTATTGTGCAGCGCTCTTAGACTTGAGGAATCAAACTGTTAGTTTTCCAGATCCTATGTACACTAATGAACTGATTCCAGTGAATATTTTTGCGACAGACACCGACTACTGCATCCCTGTCTTGAACCTTCGTAAAGATTTTAAAGTCATCTTTTCTACCAAACAATTATTGGGATAATAGCATGGCTACGAAAGACTTTAATACCACTATCTTTATTGACGGGTCAAAGGAGTGTGAATTTGGGTCGGTAATATTCTGCAAGTCTTTAAGTCTTTTCGGCTACCTGATTTTGCCTGTGGAGTACCTTCATTGCTCACTTGCGGAAATTGTAAATATTTCTCTTGGAGCTATGAAGGGACAACTTTCTCAATTTTTCTGACAGAATCCAACCGTAGGTGGAACAGTCTAACGAGCTACATATGTATATTATGCCCAGGAAAATATGGGCTAACTATACCAAAAATCGTTCTAAGGATCTTTAATGTCCACCCAGGCTTTATATAGCCAAGGTCTTTGCAATAAGTACTAAAGACTTGCGAAAGAAGAGCATGCACTAAAGTTGGGAATCCCTCATAATGCTCATTGCCGTGCGATACCAACAAGAAAGGGAAACTGTGATTCACTTTTTCTGTAAATTTGCTTCCCTGCACAGTTTTACGATTTATGGTATCAACACGGAGCTCTCCAGCGCTAACTGCGTCGCTCAGAAGCGTATGATGGTGAGTGCCATATCTTCCTTCCTACCTAACTTTTACTTAGGTTAATTGAAGAAGTCCAGCAGTTCCATTGTATGAATGTATGCTTTTTGTGTATCCTAATTACTTTATGTGACACCAGCATTTTTAAGAAACCATCACCAAAATATAGCTTTTCCAACCTTTATATTTATAGACTGATTTTTTTATGTCCATTCTAGGTCAAATTCTTTTTCTGATTTAATAATGATAAGTATACATAAAGATTTGAAGAATATTTAGGCTGCTCTAACAATGTTCATTTACATTTTCCTTTCCAGATCAGGTTGAATTGGTCTTGTCCTAAGACTTGAACCTAGAGTAGATTAAAATGTATACAATATATATAAAATGAATTTTTTTGCACATATGGTAGTCTTTTTAGCTGTTACACCCAAAGTCGGAAGATGTTTGTGTTTCATAGCACCAAGAAAATGTTAATTCTTTCCACAAGTGGCCTTAAAAGTTAGTATCTTTACCAGACCAGCTTGTCAGTCAGTTCCTTCAATATCACCCTGACCTTGAACCGAGATAAATGTGAATTGGATGTAAATATTCAAGCTCACGAGTTCATCTCTTCATTGTTGGAACAGTACTCTAATTAATAGCGTTAATAAGCTGTTTTTGAAAATAATCGTGTTTCATGTATGGTTGTCTAATAATGATGTAATTTTAGTATTTTACAATGCACGCGTATATGCCAAAAATTCTGTTTTAAAAAGACTTGCAAAATTAGAGAATCGAAATGACATTTTTGACCTCTCAGTAAAAAATTGTATATCTAAGTTTTTCTTTAGCAGTAATAGTCTACTCTTCTATACATCCAATAATCCCCCAATAAGCGAATATAAGCTTTCCTCATCGTTTTTACTTCCAGCAGAACTCATAATCTTCAACTCTTCATTAATCTCATTTTGCAAGGCTTGAGTTTTATTTTTGTAACAGTTTAATTGATATAAGATTAAAACAACCTCTACTCTCTCCTTTATTCTCCTAGGCAACCATTCCTTATCATATTTTTTCTTTTTTAATCGCTCGATTATAATTCAAAGCATTAATGTTTTCACTTATCATGATGAACATGATGGTGGCTTTATATTTCCTGTCAAATAAAAACAAACAGATGAAATAAGCTTTCATATAAGAAATTATATAAATATTATAGTTTGCAGCAAACCATCAGCTTTCTTAATAAATCATCTATTAACTTCTGGTAAATTATTGTTTATTATTTATTTCTCTCGATCTTCAGGTTGACTTTAATTGTTCGTTTGTTTGTTTTATAAAAGAAATTTTAAATAATATTGTTAAGAAAATTACTCGCTTAATGACAGCCGATTATCGTGATGCCTCGATATCTGAACGTGATAATAATTTCAAAATAGGGGAAAAACAAAAGATATTACAATAAGCGAATGTCTTTTGTTGTTATTGTTAAATTGTATCTATTTTTCTTTCTCATCTTCGTTTATGTGTGGCTTTGTTATTTATGATTTTTTCTTTTATCAATTTTCAACTTCTGTTGAAAGACCTATCTATCCATCAACATCATTGCTTTTATACATTCATCTTCAACAATTGAAACAAATCGAAAACGATAAATTGAAAACACTGAATACAAAGAAGTTTGTTCGATTAATGTGAGCTTGTCCATCGCCAATGTCCAGAGTAAAGCTTCCTGCGTCGTCGTCGTCAAGTCGTCTCTCTCTCCGAGCTACATCATCACTTATGACAGTTTGCTCGACAGTATGCGGCTGGTTCAATGGCTTGCCACATCAGTATCTAGTCTTTCAACAACATTATCATCAACAACAACAACAACAACAAGGATGACACTACCAATAAGTTCTTAACTGTGTAAGTTTAAGCGAGATAGATGTAGATATAAATTAAGAAGAAACGATAGAAAATTTACAACATCCGCAGTTCAATCGCGATAAATACAACATATGATGGTGCATCAAGCATCATCACAGGAAGCTGCCACAGGAAAACCTTATTTTTGCACAATAAACACACTTTTGCTTTATAACAACAGCAGCAGCAGCTTCATGCCATCATCATGCGGATTGTTTCAAGACATCAGTCGATAATGATGAAAACGAAGATGAAGATAAATTTTACAAACTTGGATTATTGGATGGATTGTTGTAAATGATGGTCATTAATTATTTATATGGCTTTCGTTTGGCCATAATTATGTATAGTGCGGTCTTGATGGTTGGGCAGTGTGACTTACTGTCTGCGATTGCGGCGCAGAGCGGCGCAGCGGCAGGCCACATCATCACAGTTTCAGCGTGTTATTGAAGTAAGTGCTTATGAAGCTATTTAGGTTTTACTTTCATCATCGCCATCATCATCGCATCATTCCATCTCTATTTTTACCTGGTGTATAAACACCGACTGTCATGCCACCGCTCACCGCCGCCGCGCCACCGCCACTGAAGCAATACTAGCAGCCGTGAAGATGGCACATAAAGAAGATTCCTTATGAGGATTTTATTGTTTGCGCTGCGAGAATGCATCAAATATCGACAAATTGCTGCAGATTTTACACAGTTGTTGTTGATGATGACTTCTTCTTTCTTCATTTTGATTTTATGGTGTCTGCTTTTGGTAGAGTCGCAATATTATTTTAAGTGTGATTTGCCATGGAACAGTGGGCGGTAATTACTATAGTAAATAGCGGATATTTCAATTCAATACTATCTACAAACTTTATGAATGGCGCATCACGAGTATTGAACTAGTGATGATGATGGTGGAGAAGAAATTGATGTCTTAACAAAATTCGTCAATATTATGAACAACAATTAGCAAGGATTTTCAAAATCGTGAAGCTTTCACATTAAAGGGAATTTTATAAGGAACGATTGAATTTTTTCAATATTTTTAAGAGAAATTTGAAAAGAAAAGTTAATCGTGACTTTTAATATATTGAATAAAACAGACGCCATGCCATATGGCTGGTGATTACTTAGGAATCACAACGGAATATTAATTTTTCTTTGATCCCAGAAGGATAGTTTTAGAGAAAGTAATGCTTATATAAAACCGCTGATTGTGATCGATTAGAGATGGTGAATTAAACGAAACTTATTGACACTTTGATAACACGATTCATGACTTGCATTTAATCACTATTTTAATGATTCTTTTGTTTCATCCTAAGTTATTTGGCGAAACACTCCGGTAATACTTTAACTCCAAAAAACACCCTTTAATTTTGTACTAAACTTGTACCATGGAGTCTTATCATTTGATGTATTTATCCCTACAGCTCAAGTTCTCTCTCTACTGAAGTTTTTCATTTGAATAGTCCACGATGTACCCACAGTTTGTCACTGTAAAACTAATTCTCAAGTTAAGCAGTACCCCCCTTTTTATACCGACACAACCCTCATTTTCGGTCCCTATTAAACTGAAATAACAATACCTCAACAATATTTAGCAAAATTTTGCTTTTTCACAAAACTATATTATAGTAATTAATTGATGCAAATTATGATAAAATAGGTGAGACCCACGCCTTCTATAGCAGAAAAATGAATAATCAATTTGTATCCTATTTTTGACCACAAGGCCTACTTAGCAACATTTCAATATTCTAAGTTATCAGGAATTTGCTCAGTAATTTTGAGAATCATTCTGTCGAATTTGAAGAAATTAGAAATCTACTGAGTTCGTTCCCGTTAAAGGTTTGAGTGTTCAAAAAAGTGCACTTCAAATTTTATCATCGCTATCTGTATTTTTATTTAAAATAATTAATTTTTATATAATTTTTTTAAGACCAAAAATAACCGTGAAAAATCTAAAATTAAAATTTTCCCAAAAACGACCCCATAGATTTTAATAAAATGTTCTCAACTGTACACAATTATTTGTGGCTACGCTATTCTGGTTAGACAACAGCCGAAGGAAGTTATGTTGAGTTAAACCACCTGACTCAGTTAGTTAACAAGCCAACTCGGACAAGCCTGACGCTAGCACTCTAGATTTGATTTTACCTCTGATCCAAATAAATTTGTGATCAGTGTATTATTGCCTTTAGGCATATCAAACCATTTTGTAATTTCTCATGTCAAAAAAAAAAAAGTTAAAGAGAAACCCCTTACCCCTTGAAAATTTTGACATTTCTCGACGTTTCAAGGTCCCTAGAGTCCAAATAAAAGATTTTTAGAAAGATGTCTGTGCGTGCGTGTGTACGTACGTCCGTACGTCCGTACGTCCGTACGTCCGTATGTCCGTACGTCCGTACGTCCGTACGTCGCGACGTTTTTTTCGTCGTCCATAGCTCAAGAACCAGAAGAGATATCGACTTCAAATAAATTTTGTTATACAGATAATAAGGCAGACAGATGCAGAAGGGGATCTCAAGAAAATTGTGTGGGTGGTTTTTTTACCATAGCAGTTTAAAAAAGAGGTGACAATTTTGGTTAACCCTAAATATCTCATGAACCAATGACGCTAGAGACTTGAATTAAATTTTATATTATATATTGTAACGTGATACAAAACAATTATATTTTTGGAAAAAAAATCCAATTAACGTTTTTTTTTTATAAATCAAAAAAATTGAAAAAAAATGTGTCACTTCGAAAATTTTACGACTAAAATATGGTTTCATCTCCAAAACAATTTTGTGCAACGAAGAACAATGTTTTTGACATCTGATAAAATTTTGAGAAAAATCGCATTGACAGTTTTTTTACAAAAAATAAAAACCTAAAAAAAAATAATAAAAGTTGGTAAAAATTGATTTTTGACTCATATATCTTTTAAAGACTTTGAGATATTAGCTTTAAACTACTTTTATTTTTTAAAAAATATTGTTTTCAACATTCAGTAAAATTTTGAAAAAAAATAGAATTGACAGTTTTTTTTACAAAAAATTAAAAACCGAAAAAAAAATGTAACAAAAGTTGGTAAAAATTGATTTTCGACTCAAATATCTTTTCAAAAATTTGAGATTATGGCTTCTAACTAATTTTAGCTTATAAGAAATATTGTTTTCAACATTCATTAAAATTTTGAGAAAAATCGAATTGACAGTTTTTTTTGCAAAAAAATTAAAAACTGGAAAAAAAAATTAACAAAAGTTGGTAATAATTGGTTTTCGAATGAAATATCTTTTCAAAAATTTGAGATTATGGCTTCCAACTAATTTTAACTTATAAGAAATATTGTTTTCAACATTCCGTAAAATTTTGAGAAATGTTGGATTGACAGTTTTTTTTTACAAAAAATAAAAACCTAAAAAAAAAACCGATACTTAAACTTGGTAGAAATTTACTTTCGACTCAAATAGCTTTTCAAAAATTAAAAATATTGGCTTCAAACTTATTTTATTTCACAGAAAATATTGTTTTTGATATTCAGTAATTTTTTTATAAAAATCCAACAGTCCGTTTTTTCATACAAAATAAAATCTACAAAAAATAGAACGCAAATTTGGTAAGAATTGATACATTTAGACAAACTTTTAAGCAAGACATATCGATAGACGGGATGGGAAGTTATCACTGTGGGTCGCATCCCAGCCTCTTTTTCTTTTTGGAGTGAAAAATTGTATCCCAAATAGGTTATAATAGGGTTTGATTCGAGCTTCGAAGAGGTTATTAGGATGAAAGATGTAAGTTTTTGAATTTACAAAGCCAACCCCATTGAGAAAAACCTGAATAAGTTCAAACAAGACCTGTAACGCACATATTCGACGCATTTGATTTTTGGATGACCAAAAATTACGGCAAAAAATACTGCAAGGTCCCAAAGGTAGTACAAATTTCTAATCTTCTAAGAATTGTAAAAATGTGAGCAACACAACGTAATCGTCAGTGCCTACGCTCGTTTCCAATGACACTTCTTTTGTAAGCTCGATTGATAAAGCCAATTTGCCTGCAGCACAGATTGCTGTTTATTCGATGCGGCCAATGAGTGACATGACTCCGCCTGTACCTGAAAAACGATGTACTTGTAAACAATTCTATAAAACAAATCTTCTTTCGCAATTCAGTAGATAGAGTACTTAAGAATCTTGACATACACAATACCGCTGACCCGGATGGTATCATCGCAACTGTTCTGAAGAGGTGTTCTTAAATGCTAGCAAACACATAAGCTTTTCCATCTGTCTTATTCTAAAAGTATCTTTCCAAGTTGATGTACAACAGCATTTGTCAAGCCTGTTGTTGGTGAATCCTCCTCCTTCTCTAACTAGTGTCCAATTACAATTACTTTCCTCTTTTCCAAGGTCATGGAAATGCTGATCAATTTTCAGCTCAAGAATTATCTTAAAGAACAAAAGATTCTTAATGACTGGTAGTATGGCTTTCATAGCAATAGGTCCACCGGTGATTGTATGGTTTATCTAACCAAACAGCGGAACAAATCTTTACAATTACAGGCATTTAATAGAGTTTGACATCAAGCTCTCTTATCGTAAATGCGTACATTAGGAATTGATAAATCATTTCTTTATTAAGTTGAAAATTACCTTTCGGACAAGTTGTATTCCACGGGCTCAAACCTGATATCCACAAAATATATGTACACTGGTGTAACCCAGGGATGCGTTTTGTCTCCGACACTCTTCCTTATTTTTATAAATGATCTTTTGTCTGAAATTTCTAACCAAGTAAATTATTTCGCTAATGATAGTAACCTCAGCTTTTCAAATTTGTTTTAAAATTCTCGTCTTTATTCTTCGGATTTGGACTACCAACGGCAGCGTATGATAAGCTCATTAAATTCTGATCTTGATAGCATGGGGAATCAAAAACCTTGTAGAATTTAAAACTTCAAAACCAAATGCAGCCTACTGTCGCAAAAGCGTAACCCTGGGTGGTACTTGCATCGAAGAGACTAAAAAGCTTTCAGTTCTTGGTATGAACATCAGAAACTATCTGTTGTGGAGTGATTACATATTTGACAGTGCCAAAAATGTTGCTAAGTTTTTAGGTTTTCAAGAACAGTGCAAGAAGTTGTTTACCCTTTCTGATCTGGGTATAATTTACAAAGGCTTTGTTCATTCAAAACTCCAGTATAATTCTCATATTTGGGCTGGAATCCTAAAATCTTACTTAAGTCTTTTCTTCTTCTTTAAGACAGAATTGAAAAAAAAGTTCTTAAATTGATAGGCGATTTTTTTTGCATCTATTAAACAACGCCGCCGCCGCAAGGTCTCATGCCTATAATTTTTGTATCGATATTTTTACAAACAATGCTCCAGTGAAATAGCCAGTTGCATTTCTCCCCTCAAACAATTCAACCCTAATACTCGTACTTCTAGAAATGCTTATTAGTTTAACCTTGAACCCAATTTTGGACGTTCTGTTAAGGACGTGGATTCTTTTCTTAGCCGCACTACACGAATGTGCAGACATTCTAAACCAATGTACATTGGTATTGTTAACCCCTTACGCTCGCGCACAGTATACAAAAATACTCTTTCAAGTTCTTTCAATAGTCGCATCCCAGCCTCTTTTTGTATAAGCTATTGTTAGGGAAAAAAATGTTAACTTCAAAATTTAAAATATTTTTAATACAGGGTTATCTATTTTGCGGTTTCAAAAGTAAATGGAAATAAAGCACAATTAGAACATTTTTGTTGGTGGTATTTCTTTTTAATTATAAAACTTTAACGTTCACATTATGTGTGAGAACATTTTTGACCACCATAACCTGCCGAATGTTGGTATTTAAGTGCTCAAGAGTTGAAGGTTTATCTGCATAAACACGGTCTTTTACGTAGCTCCACAAAAAAAATTGACAGTCGTTCCAACGTTGTTTTCGAAGAAGTAACGTCCAATCACACCTCCAGACCAAAGAGCAGCATACCAAACTGTGACTTTTTGTGGATGTAATGACCTCTCTTCAATTACTTGGGGATTTTCAGAACCCCAAATATGACAATCTTGTTTATTAACACACCCACTGAGAGAAATGTGCTTCGTCGCTGAAGATATTGTTGTTCGAAAAATAGCCGTTCACCGCCTGTTGTTCAAGCACACATTCGACGTATCTATGACCGATGTTGTGAATGATCAACTGGCTTCAGTTGTTGTATGAGCTGGACTTTATATGGATGTAGATGTATGTCCAAATACAAAATATGTCATAACGTGCCATAAGACAGTCCTTATTCCTGAGAACGACGAAGAATTGACATATTCGGGTTTTCGGCAACAATTTCACTTACAGCAGCGATATTTTCAGATGTACGAGCAAAACGATTATGCACAGACCTTACAATATCTGTAACCAATCCAGTCTCTTTAAATTTCTTCACAATTTTGCCGATTGCTCTTATAGTTGGACGATTATGTAAACCATAATCTCCTCTTAAAGCACAATATGTTGCTTTGGCAGAATCACCATTTTTGTAGCAAGTTTTAGTTTAGTGTGTATTGTGCGATAGTTAAGATATCCATTTTTGGAAATGTCAGACTTTCAACTGAAAAAAAAACAAATTAGTTTAAAAACTTAGTTTGACAGATGTCGAATTCCAGATATTTTTTCGATAAAACATTGCAATAAAACGTCTGTGGGGTCAGCTAGTTCATAACATGAAACACTTCTGTATGTTATAGAATTATGAAATTTGATTTTATCATTCAAAAGGATAAACACTTAGTGTTTAAGATTTTTGTATTTTAATAGAACTCCTATAAAATATATAGCGGAACCCAAACTCTAATTTAATTATTACTTTGTTTGGCTAATTGAGAGTTTATTTTAATCTTCAATAACGATTTTTTTTTGAAGTTTTAACGTTTAATAATTCTATGTGAATTTAACTTGACGTAACTTGATGCTTTTAACCACTTCTTTCACTCACTATATCATTAACTTTTTAAATCTTATTACATAGTATTTAATTTGGTTTTAATTGTATACAATCTTATATTTTACTAAATGTTGCATCAATTAAAAAATATCATTTTACAAAACCATTTTCTCGGAATTTATTAAATTATTACAATTAAATGCTTCATGCTATGAATTCTTAAAATTATCTTAATTTAAATAAACCAACTAAATAATCTTCATCTTTTGTTCGCTTTCATTTGAAATGGAAACTACAAAGCAACAAATAAAAATCAAAAAATTATTTGAAAAATGTCAAATCGAAGTCGTAGACAGAAATTAAATTAGAAATTTCTCAAAGCATCTGTCGTAATGAGCGAATTGCTATGCAGTTCACAATGGATGCATCCACTGCTAGATCGTTAGGTTCTTTTATTTCTCTAACAATATAGTAGAAAATACAAAATTAAAGAAATAAATAGTTAATGGCTCATAAATTGTTTGGTTAACGATTTTAAATTGCTATTCATTCAAAGAATTTACTTTTCTTTTTAATTTTTGAGAAAAAAAAAAACAGAATTGAAAAATAAAACTTTCTTCGGTAAGCTTTCAAAATCAAACATCATTTATATGCACAAGCTGACACGCTTAAAAGTAATGAGATTGATTATCTACTCGTACCATACCTATAGGCATGGATCTTAGGTTTTGTTTTTATTTTTAAAAAGGAGATTTTCTAATTTTAACTTATGTATACTTCACATAATACACAGAAATAGCAACATGATTGGTTTTTATATTGACGACGATGACGACGATGATATCTGATCCTGCCAATCAATCAATCAGGAATTCTTATTAAAGAGCTATAATATACAAAATCACAGCGTTAATGATGATGGCGTATAAGCCAAAGTGATCCATAGGCTTAAGAAGTGACATTTCAGCATCAAAAAGACACGAGTCACACAAGTCTGTTGCAAGTTGCAAGAGGATCTTCTCAATAATTACACTTTGTGGCTGTGTAATCCACAAGTTACCAGTGGAATCTATTTCTGAATACGATTGATTATAATTCAAACGGTAGTCACTCACTAAGCTGCGTTGTGCTAAGTCATTGATAATTGAGTCTTTTTATTTCTTAATTGAAGAAAAAAAGGGAAAATCAAATACATACAACATCCAGAGCCGGCAAATTCAATTGGGAAAAGTGCTCTTAATGATTAATTATCATGAGCGATGACATTGGAACGTGATCAGTAGAAGGATTTTATATACTCGTATATATGAATATCAGTCTCTAAAGACCAATAAAAGTTGAGTCCGTTGCGTTGATTGATGTGTTTTTCCCTTATCAAAGGAAATTCTCTGAGTGAAATTTTTCCGGCGATGAGAAATAAGTTTAAAATAATTCAATCAATCACTTTATTATATTAGATGAATATCGGCAATACTGCAATGAAGAAAAATTATTTAAAAAAAAAATATAATACAAAAAAGTGCGTATACGCCCTGAGTATTATTTTCGAATATTAGAAGAATACAAAAATGATCGTTTTATAAGATGTATTTTGTGGTTCGATTGAAATTCAAGTTATTGTGACAGATGCTTTTGAAATAGGTGATATACTAATTATGGACTAAACAACTAAATAGGTTAATAAACAACTGATGTCTTATTGGTCGAGAAGAGCTTTCTTTTATTATTTATTTATTACCAGGAGTTAGAATTTACTGACTTAAGTATAGAATTCGACATCTCTCTTTTATATATCCACCATACTTGATCCATTCATTGATCTCTCTGAAGATATTATTTTAGTGGGTACTTAACCCCTATTTATTTTGCTTAATTCAAGCTATAAGTATAACTTAAAAACTATTTTAAATGTAAGCTTCAAACTATCAGAAGGGGTGGGTCAAAAAGAGTTTGAGGTTTTATGTGTGTCAAATGAATATCGATTCGAATTTACCAACCCAAACATGGCCAGAAGTTCATTAAGGCTATAAGAGGAGTGGGGTGTTAGTAAATAGAAGAGGCGGATGTTTTTTTGTTAAATGAAATCAAACCAGAGAGAAGTCGATGTATAAAAAGTATGTCAGCAAATTTTCTACGTTACCGTAATAAGTTAAAAAAAAAACGCTCTAAGATGTGTATTTCAAAGTTTAATATGTGAGCACATTGTTTGCATTATCAATATAATTGTTCTTTTTCAGTCTATTTAAAACATTTTAAAATACATAATTTTAATCAATCTGAGTTTTATATTAAAGTATTTTGAAATTTTCCGTATATTGACAGTATCCAATCGATGAAACCATTTTTCCAAAAAAGAGGCTGGGATGCGACCCACACTGATAACTTCCCTTCCCGTCTGTCGATTTGTCTTGCTTAAAAGTTTGTCTATATGTATCAATTTTTTACCAAATTTGCGTTATATTTTTTGTAGATTTTATTTTTTTATGAAAAAAAAGACTGTTGGATTTTTATAAAAAAAACTAGCTGACCCGACAAACGTTGCTTCGTCATATAAATAATTTCTAGAGAATATTTTGATCGAAATAAATAACTTATTGTAAGTGTTTAAGGATGTGGTATATAAGTGGGAGTGATATAGAGCACTGTAAACGGTGACAAAATATTAAAATAACAAATCACCAAACAAATTTATTTACTTTGTTAAAATTAATTCTTTTAAATTATATACTAATCGCTAATTATGACAATACTTCAAAAAAAAAAAAAACAATATCAATTCCTTAATGCAAAAGAGTGTAACTACAATATTTTTTTTGATCCCATCTTTCGCCAATACAAACAAACTGGATTGTTTGCGCACTCGAGAGCACGCCACATATAATTGTCCGTGTGAAATACATGAAGTGCTCAAATCAAAGCCGCAGACAGACATCGTTTGGCCTTGAGACTTATTGATAGATAGTCATTGCAAATGTCAATCTAATTGGAAATTGAAGGCGTTTGAATTAAATTGGTACATCTGTGCGTATAATAGGGATTCGCCGTAATAATATATTTTCACCTCAGAATTTTCCATTTAGAAATATGATTTCAATAACATTTTTCATCAATTTTTAATTACTAATCGCGTGCCGTTGTACAACCGTGGTGGGTTCAAATTACCAAACAAAATTACCGGAGGTCCAATTGTAAATTATGCGGTGGTAAATCTAATGAGTTCAAAAACTCAGTTGGATAATTTACAGCTTCGGTAGCATCAAAATCTGTATCAATAGATTTGTATGAAACCAAGTCTCCTGTTAACAAATGTTGTATCTTGAGATTTAATTCGTTGACATCCATTTGTTTTGCTGCTCAAATTGCTCTTTCTGGCAGCCACTCATGATTATTATATTGTCTGTGTAAATCGGGAAATATCTGGTCAATGAGAGCATCTTGTGAATCAATAATCGTGCAGAAATCGACGGGTAATTTTATGCATCAAGTTTCATCTGTAGTAGCTTTTCCGTCGCCTAAATCTAACAGTATTGTTTTGAGAATGTTTCAGCGGATGGATCTTGAAGCATTTGAACACGCATATTTACTTTCAGTTGTACTCTTTCAACATTACGCCGCAGTGGCGATGATTTAAAGCACTCGTTGATCTCATCCAGGGTACGTGGATCGCGGATTAACGGGAAGTGTTTGCCTGAAATCACCTGTAAGGAGTAAAAGAGTGCCGACAAATAGTGTGTCGCTGTTTTTTATATCTTTTTTAATGTTCTGTTTAACGCCTCTAGCGAATGTTTGTGTGCCGTAGTGCATTCATCCCAGATGATAATTTTACACTTTTTCAACACTGTGGCCATGGATGATTGTTTTTTTATACTGCACACCGGGTCTGGGTTATTTTGAATACTTAGCGGCAGTTTAAATACTGAATGAGCTGTTCTGCATCCATCCAATTCAGTTGGCGCAACAGTCAATGCGATATTATTATTTGATCGTATTTTAGCAAGAATTAGCGAAATAAGAAATGTTTTGCCAGTTCTACCTGGTGCATCCAAAGAATCCACCTTGTCCTGCGGAAACTGCGAGCTTGATGTAGTCAAAAATGGTTCTTTGTTCTTCACTCATTAGTGGGACATTGCGAGCAACAATCGCTGCCATTTCTTCAGTGTCTATTAAATCAGATGCATTTCGGTGAATGCATACCGAATTGACTGAGTGGTAAGTTGGCACTGATAATGCAAAGATCCTCAATAGCAATCAATGCTTCATTGTACATAGCGTCACTGAATACTATCGTAAGCTCGTTGCACCGTATACGATGTTGATGCCACTAAACCATAGCACTTAGGAATATAAAAAAAGATAAAAACCTATTCTCAGATCTACCGAATGTATATGCAAAATTTCATTGAAATTGGTTGAGCCGTTTCGGAGGAGTATGGCAACTAACACTGACAGGAATATTTTATATATTAGATTACTGAATATCGAAAAGAATATTTTCTGTGAAATTAAATAAGTTTGAAGCCAATATTTTTAATTTTTGAAAAGCTATTTGAGTCGAAAATTACCAAGTACCAAGTTTTAGTATTGTTTTTTTTTAGGTTTTTATTTTTTGTAAAAAAAACTGTCAATTCGATTTTTCTCAAAATTTTATCGAATGTTGAAAACAATATTTCTTATAAGCTAAAATCAGTTGAAAGCCATAATCTCAAATTTTTGAAAACATATTTGAGTCGAAAATCAATTTTTACCAACTTTTGTTAAATTTTTTTTGTAGGTTTTTAATTTTTTGTAAGAAAAACTGTCTATTCGATTTTTTTCAAAATGTTACTGAATGTTGACAACCATATTTTTAAAAAGATAAAAGTAGTATAAAGCCAATATCTCAAAGTTTTGAAAAGATATTCGAGTCGAAAATCAATTTTTACCAACTTTTGTTAAATTTTTTTTAGGTTTTTAATTTTTTGTAAAAAAAACTGTCTATTCGATTTTTTTCAAAATGTTACTGAATGTTGACAACCATATTTTTTAAAAGATAAAAGTAGTATAAAGCCAATATCTCAAAGTTTTGAAAAGATATTCGAGTCGAAAATCAATTTTTACCAACTTTTGTTATTTTTTTTTTTAGATTTTTATTTTTTATAAAAAAACTGTCAATTAGATTTTTCTCAAAATTTTATCATATGTCAAAACCATTATTTTCTTGTTGCACAAAATTGTTTTGGAGATGAAATCATATTTTAGTCGTTACATTTTCGAGGTGACAAATTTTTTTATCAGTTTTTTGATTTATAAAAAAACCGTTAATTGGATTTTTTTCCAAAAATATACTTGTTTTGTATCACGTTACAACATATAATATAAAATTTAATTCAAGTCTCTAGCCGCATTGGTTCATGAAATATTTAGGGTTAACTAAAATTTTCACTTTTTTTTAACTGCTATGGTAAAAAAACCACCCACGAAATTTTCTTGAGAGCCATTTCTGCATCTTTCTGCCTTATTATCTGTATAACAACATTTATTTGAAGTCGATATCTCTTCTGGTTCTTGAGCTATGGACAACGAAAAAAACCTCGCGAACGTACCGACGTACGGACGTACGAATGTACGTACACACGCACGCACAGACATCTTTCTAAAAATCTTTTATTTCGACTCTAAGGACCTTGAAACGTCGAGAAATGTCAAAATTTTAAATTTGGCAAATCGGACCTACGAGTATTACAATAACTTCCTATGAGAAATTAATAATATATATTTGAATAGAGTTTTTGAATAGCTATTTTTAAACCACGTATGACCATTTATCTATATAATTGTTCTTTTCTTCAACAAATACACTAAGTACTGGAAGATCACTTGTTGGAACATATATTCTTATAAGGGACAAAAGAAAGGGACAATTAGTTTGATTTTTAAAAATGTCTCTAATAAAAATTATTTCAAAATATTTTCTCCGAGCTTCTTTAAACTGGAGGCGAATTAAATATCATCTGGTAAGATAAGAAGTCATTCATATGTTCCAATGTAGTCATTAAATTTTAATTCTCTCGATTCGATTTGATTTAAGAGGAGTTCCATATTAAACAACGGTATCCACGGACCGGCCTTCCTTAAAATAAAATAATGCCCTGAGTGTTTAAGGGTCGGAAAATTCCTTTGAGTTACGTGAAATGAATCGAAGTAAGGAATTTGCTTTCACAACATTGAAATAAATATAAAGGCAAAATGTTACCTTAGGATCAAATATAACGTTAATTAGAAGCAGAAATAGAAGTGGACGTAAATGACTTCCTTGAGGTACTCCAGAAGCCACAACTATGGGATAAGATATTATGTTATTAATACGCAAGTATTGATTGTACCCCTTTATAAAAGATTCAAAACAATTAAATATACTGGAGTTCTTTTTTCATGGCTTCCACTAATAGATAAAAATGATTTTACTCAATATTTTGAAACTACAGGATCTTTAGTTATTTTACGCCATCCTTTTTCTTAAGAATTTTTAAGAAAATCAAAAAGCGGATATAAAAATTCCACAATAAGCCGATACTAACCTTCCTGCGTTATTAAATCACGATTTGAAATTTAATGTAAAATGCATAAATAGGCTTAAGTTACATTTGTAAGCTATTAAATTCAAAAATTTTCTTTCCTCTCAACACTTCTGAAAGCACTGACTTGAGCTAAACTAATATATGTTAGTGAAAAATCAGCCTTATTTCAACGTCTCTTTTAAGAGAAACTAATACAGGATAATCGCACAGAAATAGGGGCAATAACAATGTAAAATATGATGGTTCATGAAGCTAATTGATTGTTTTCCAAATCTATAATTCCTTTCTTCAATATTCAGCTAAAATATTATTCATATTATTTACCTAAGGTATTCGAAAAATCTTCATGAGTTGTTAGATTTTAGCTGTCTTACAAAATTCTGAAAGAAACGCTAATCTATTTCAGCTAAAACTGTTTTCAACGTAAAAATATACAACGGTTTGAAAGAAAGTTTTGTTCTTGTAACGAATCACACAATTGTACTATATCATCTCTTTGAAATATATTTATAAATATACTAGCGGCCCGGTACGTGCTTCGCTACGTATAAGGCATAATAATAAAAAAAATGATTATTAAGTTCATTTATTCAAACAAAAAAATATTTTAAATTGCTAGCTATTTAAAAGTTCAAATGACCGAAATGATAATTGTTTATATTATATTTATCAGCAAAGAATAAAAACTAAAAAATAAAAAAGAATTGGGTACTCTTACTATGGTGGGTCTATATGGGTTTGTCTAAAACAGTTGAATAAACAATATTTTTTGTTTTTCCATTTTGAGCATGAATAAATAAACATTTGGGGGTAACGACTCTGGAACAGGCAACATAAATTTGGCCATGTGAAAAACATGATTCCTCCAAATTGACATCACAAACGTGAAGTGTTTGCCCTTGGGCCTTATTTATGGACATCGCAAATGATTAACGCACAGGATATTGTAATCTTTTGAATTAAAATGGCATATCAGTTGGAATCATAGGGATACGCGGTATCAAACACACTTCTCCTTTTGATTTACCAGTTAAGATTGTAGCTTCAATCAAATTTGGCAATAACTTTTTCACTGCTAATCTTGTTCCATTACACAGTTTTGGTGGATTAATATTTCGCAATAATATAATCAAAGAACCAATTTTCAGATTCAAGCAATGCGGTGGTATACCAGCCGGTTCCAATGAATTTAAAAATTCAATTGGATAATTCATTGCCTCATTTTGATTCATAACACTGTCAATTGATTTAATATGTCGTGACTACACCTAGCAGTTTCGCTTGAATTTGAAAATTAATGGCATTGATATGAATGTTCTTCGGTGCTAAAATGGCGCGTTCTCTCAACCAATCATGATTTCTGTAATTCTGAAGAATATTCGGAAAAACACATTCAATCAACTTATCTATAGATTGCGCAATTGTACAAAAATTGTTCGGTAAAGTGATCAATCTGTTGGTACTGTCGATTGGTATTTTGCCATCACCAATTTCTAACAATTGTTTTAAAAACTCAAGGGCAGTTTCATCGTTATGTAGGTGAATACGCATATTAATGTTCAGTGTCAATTTTCGTACATATCTCCAAAGAACTGATTACTTCAAACAGGAGTTTATTTCATCAGCAGGAGTTGATCGAGGAATGACAGGCAATGTTTGACGAAAGTCCCCTGACAGAAATATCAGAGCACCACCAAAAAGCTGTTGATTACCGCGTAAATCTTGCATTGTTCAATTAAATGCTTCTATTGATTTTTTATTCGCTATTGTGCACTCAGCCCATAAAATAATTGACCATAGCAGAATTTCTCGAAATATTGCAAGTTGGAGTTTCAATTACCTGTACATTCAATGGCAATTTTAATGCAGAGTGTGCGGTCCGACCACCTTCTAATAATGTAGCAGCAATTCATGAAGATGCAAGTGCCTATTCAATTTTCTGTTCCGATCGAATAGTCGCTAAAATCAATGATACAACGAAAGTTTTGCCTGTACCACCAGGTGCATCCAAGAAATATAATCCACCTGCATTATTGGAAACGGCTTGCATGATTGTGTCGTATATACATGTTTTTGTTGAATATTCAATTTGGTGCTATTACAATTTTGTGATTATCAGATGGCATACGATCAAGAGCAATTTTGGACAATTGAACTAATGCGTTATGCTGATGGAAAAACCTTTGTAGCTCACGAATAATTTCTCGGCTTGTATTTGAAACAATTGAACAACGTTGATCCAATTCACGATTTCCATCACCAATAAAATAATTTTGCAAAAATTGATGATCAGCGTCGGGGTATGGCAAAAACGAACTAGCTTGATGATAAATCTGGCCCTGAATTTCTTACATGTATGCAATTTTAGGTAGATGTTGAATCAGAATTTTTAAGACTTTATGATTCAGATTGATATAAACGTGGGACAATCCTGTTGAGGTGTTTTCCTTAAAAGTCGGCATAAAATTATCTCTTATAATTTTAGTAACACCAATTCTGCATTGTAAATGCCGAATTGAATTGTTGAATATTACTCAAAAACTGCTTGGACTTTTTGAGATGTCCCAAAAATAAATGAATACAATGGTTTGGGTGGAGTTGCTTATGTTGACAATCTCACTTTACCATTAGCATGCCGGGCGTTTCACCTGGAAAGTTAGCCGCATAACAATGTGGACATATTGCGTCCATCATTCCAATTTATCCGTACTATAATATATACTATAATTAATGTGAATATTGTAATTAAAAGCAGCACGCAGCATTTCATCCAAAACAGCACGACGTATTCGTGATCGCCGCGCCGGCCGTGCAAGATTAAGTACAGGTACAGGGTCAACAGATCTATTCTGTGCAGTACGTTCACACTGCGATGCATTAGCTTGTGTGCGTTCATCTGTAGACTGAGATCGTCTTAATAATGCCACTTGATTTGCATTACGCGTTCGCCGGCCTATGTTTGGTCGTCTTGCTCGTGGCATTTTACCTTCACTCAACAACTCAACAATATTTTGGAATATATAAACACAAAGCAATAACTCAACAATATTTTGGAAAATATAAACACAACAAAGCAATGATTATCGCTGATAAAATGAAATGACATATGATGACATTAAATTTGTTTGACAGAACTAACGTCACTTTTTTTGTATTCGATTGGTTTGCCAAAGGTTCAAATTGGCTTTTAAGTATTAGTACAAACCGTTTGTATATGGGAGTATAGAAAGATGTTGATTTTACACTTTTTCAAGATTTTTTTTTTAATTTCCTCTATGTACAAACCTTCTCTGGACTTCCACGAATAATTCAAGACCAAAATTAGCCAACTCGGTTAAGGCATTGTTGAGTTATAACATTACAACGAAAAGTGGCATTGATTTGTATATATATAGATAAACAAATCAATTCTAAAATGTATTTTTTCAAAATTTTGAAAGTATGTATTAAATTTCAGGGTTTTCTCAACACTTCATATAGAATCCAATAAAGACTCATATCTACTAAGATTTTCTAAAAACTAAGTTGATTTAAATTGTATTAAGAAGAGAAAGATTTGTCCTTTTTCTTTTTCTTTTTCTACTTTGCAGAATCATCAAAAAGTCTATTGCTAAAAGATATTTTGAGTTTTAACTCAGCCTTTAAAAACCCGTTTTTGGTTGATTTTAGCATTTATATAGGGTCATATTTTAAAAACCTGATGTGATAGAAAAATTAAAAGGCAACATTCGAATTACGGGCATCTTAATCCTTTAAAAAAGTATTGTTTTGTTTGTGGGAAAGAAAAAAAAAATAATTTTGTCGACCAGGCATTAATCGCACCTAGAGTTGATTAAGAGTTCTAAGTCACTAGACCCTGGTTCTTTACTTTAGCTGTTGCGCAACGTTATTTTTATTTGTATTAGCTTACAGTCAAAGATTAAAGTCAAAGCATTAAGTTTTTAACAGTTAACCACTAATTCAAAAATATCAAAACACATTTTGTATGTTACCAGGATTTTAAATTGAATTATGTATTTAATTTTCGCATGAAAATTTGAATCACTCTCAGTAATAACATTGATATATATTATATACTTAATTATCAATTTCTAAAGTGGAAAATAAAAAAGTATTAAGAAAAAAATAAAAAAAAATAAAGCTCGCTGCTCAGCTCTTTCGTATAAAAAAAGGTCAACTCAATATTGTTCGTTTAAATATCCTAATCTGTGTTTTTTAATCATTATGTATATATTTATGGAAAATACAGATAAACAAGCAAATAACTGTAGCATCATTAATTGTAACACAAGGTATTTGAAATGCCGGGTCTGCGGTGGCGCTTCAGTCACTATGTAGTATAGACATAATATTAAAAAAGTTAACAAAACTAATTTTAAACCATTCTAAAGTAAATATTGATAAACATAAAAATAAATTGTATCTAGGTCACCATATTGAAAAAGAACTGTCAAAATTCGCAGCTCAAAAGATCAACTTAGTATGTGCATATACATATAAATAAATAAGAAAGAAAAGGGGAAACGGTAAATATCAAAATTTCTTACCACCCAAAATGATCTCAATTATCACGAAAGGCCACACCATCGATCTGACTCACTTATAAGTTACAAAAAAGTAACCAAAAAGTAAATAAAACATAATAACTGAATTAATAAGCATCAAGCAATCTTGCGATGAAGATAATGGTGATGGCGAGCGCAAAAGAACTACAAAAAAGCCAACAAAAAAGGTGAAAGTGAAATCCAAAAGAATATTTATGTATTTTTCTGACCGGGTCTTCGTCTTACTATCGTCGTCGCCATGGCATTATTGGTAAATAGAGGAATATAGCAATCTTTCCCTCATGTGCCAAGCTAAGATAATTATTTATTATTCAAAATTGGAATAAAATTCCAGTCCAATAAAACAAAAAGATGTACATATCTACTATATGCAGATGAGATGAGTTTTAGGGGGCAAAGATATTGCCGGTTCTTGTGTTTTTCTTTGGTCTCAAAACTAAATTTTACTTTCATCTTTGTGAAATGAAAAGTAAATTTTAAGAATAACAAAATTCTTTTCTTAACACACAGATTACAGTTTTTGGACAGTCTTGAGGTTTCTTTTGTTTTCCTTTTCCACAAATAGATACAAAAGAATACATTTTTCAGTGTCATTTTTAAAATAAGCCTCAGAAAGTGACAACTTCATTATTGCCATACTCAGCCCATAACGAACTTCTTCGACATTAGCAACTTCGGATATTGGAATCATTCATTTCTACATAGCTTCATTCGTATACCAGAATGCGTAATTACGTACAAACGAGGACCGGGGTAGGCAGATACAAGCTAAGAGTTGAGTGTTTGATGTTTTTGTTGTTTTTGTTGTGAATTGTGATGTCGTTTTGTCGCTTAATAAAATGAAAGTTGTCCTCCTACATTCTTTCTGGAATTAGTTGAGTTAAGTTGAGAGTCATCTCATCTCATCTCATCTCTTGGATGGATTTGTTTGCTTGTTTTATTGTTGTTATATTTTCAATGATCAAGTATTTTTATGGACATTGGTAGCAGAGAGATGTACATAGATACAAAAATACTTTATGGCAATAAAATATAGAATCAACTATTATAACTTGAAGTTGTTCATTTGTTTAAATTTGGACTGATGTTTCAAATAAGACATACGCATTGGGAAACGCATTTATAATCTATAAAAAGAAATACTCGAAAAGCAGATATTTCATCATCGCAACAATATATGTAAGTGAGATGAAAAGTTTTTATTATTTTAATTTGTTATGCGAAATTAACTAGGCCAAATCAATATCAATTTAATTTGTTGTTCGTTTTTGATGAATTTTTAAATAAAAGTGTTTATATTCGCTAATTTAATCAAAATAAAAGTTAATTATTTGTATTATAAAGAGTTTTCCAAAAAGAGGTTTCATTTTTAATATATGTAGGCCTCTGTTTGGGGCAGCTGTCATTTTTTAACATTGTATGGCCTCGTAAAAAAAAGGTCTATAAATACTCTTCAATCAATCCAAGACGTTATAAATGAAATTTGGGAATATATCGATTAACAGCTATTCGAATATGCGAATTGGTCTTTTTAAAGTTCTTTTCAAAAATTGAAACAAGATAATTTTCATAAACAGTATTTTTAACAAGGGTAAAAGTTTATAATCATGCAAGAGTTCAATAATGCTGCAGTTTGAGTCATCTTATTTTTCTATTGTTTATTAATGACTTTTTACATACGCATACTCTGCAGATTTGAGGTCAACCCCTAATTTCATAATTAAATAACTCGAAACTACAAATTTGCAATTTATATTATACGAACCAGAGAAAATCACACTTCGAAAAGTTTTAACTCTATAGAACAAGTGGTTCCTGAAATAGAGCATTTGAAATGTGAAAATAAGGTTAACTGACTGAAGACTAACTCACTGACAAATCATAGAAGTAATTAAGTGCTTCTTGATACCGCAGAACTTTTTGCATTTTGATTAGGTGAGGTTATGCCAAAAAGGCAAATCCGAAAAATTACTGTTTTTAATAGCGTAAAAATAGGCCAAAATAGTGCCTCTAAAAACTTGTTTTAATTTATCTTTGAAGTATAATTTTAAAGGTAAAGAAGTTTTTGTTTTTACAAAATTTCATTTGATAAAAAATTGTCTCAATGTTTTTGATTTATATAAACAAATCTGTTTTTATTTAATTTATGTATATCAGACAATATTTGTTTATATATTTAAGTCTAACTTTTTTTTAATTTCTACAAAATTGAACTAATTTTCTTATAAAATTAATTTAAGGCCGAGTTCTCTTGAGACCAGTGGCGGACTAAGTTTGTTGAGGGCCGGGGCGGCAATGCAAAATGGGGCCCTTTATGTGGTCAGATATTTTTTTGTAGTTTTATAGAACTGATTTTTCGAAAAAGAAAATCAATATGTTTCAGAAAAAAAAATCGCCTAAGCAATAGAAGCAAATTACCCCCGTTTTTTAATGGAAAAACGAAATTCTGTTGATTGGAATATTAAGTTAGATTTATTTGAAGATTGCATAAATTTTCTTTAAAATATGACACGTAGTTTTTAAGTCTATAAGGCAAATATATACTCGTACATAAATCGATTTTACATGGATCTAAAAAACAAATCTACCTTATTACCAATTAGTCTGCTTAAGTTTCTGTTGAAACTTTTCTTTCAATTGATAAAATTGAGAGATTGACTAGACGTTCTTGAGTCATTGCAGATCGAAGGTGATTTTGTATTTATTTCAATTTAGAAAAGCTCCTTTCGCATGATGCCACGAAGATGCAAATGGTCAAAAAATATCGGCAATGATTCGCTGAAGTTCCACTTTGTTATGAATTGTATATTTTCTAAGGCTGTCCATTTCGCAGCAATGTCCAATCGTCATAAGAAGCTTTAAGCATAAACTTTGGAGTATATTATTTATTCCCTTCATAGTTTTACTTCGATGGGACAGTTCTTGATTAAATCGGTCAAGGCATTCAATCATTGTTCGACGAATTTCTTCTTGAATTTATAGCATCCTCCTTCTTCTTTGGTCAATATTGATATTCATTTGGTTACATTTATCTGTGCCAAAGGTAACAGCAGTGTCCACAATTGTTAATTAGTTAAAAAATCAATCAGGGTAAGAAATTAAAAAAAGAACTTTATCCAAATTAATTTTTGGAGATTGTAAAAATTGCTAAACTACTCTTAGGTTTACTTCTTCCAAAATCGATTGCCAAAAATGAATTTGGGTCAAGTAGCTCAAATCACATACAGCTGGAAGGAGAAACCATACAGCTGATCTCTAGAGTGCTGAAAATTATTTCTGCATCTTTTTTTACGACTTTTATATAATCGTAATGAGAACTCCAGCGATTATAAGACAAACGTTTCAAACAACTCCTAGTTTTTTTCAAAAGCAATTCCCATCTTTCCTGAGAAAACCAGTTGATACTAAAGTTGTAGGTATAGGTAATCTTATTAAAAGTGATAACGTTCGTCTGCGTTTATGAGAAAAAGTGCATCAAAAGTACAACTTTTCCGAAAATTTAATTAGGGAGGGAAACCACTTCAAATGCATGGCATCTCTCCCCTACGTCTCTCTGATCTAAAATATGGTTTCGACAGATATGTAGGTGGCCGCATTTGTACAACAGAAGTCGCCGCAAACGCGTTGTTTTTTGACGTTTATATATTTTTGGGAAACCACTTGAAATTGGTCTCATCCGGAAGCCCTTGACTTCCTGATTGCGAATATTTACATGACAGACGTCTACGTGGCCGAATTTTACTCGTAGACCACATCGAATATGGGTTAATTTTGGCGTTTGTGGGGAGACGTGTAGGCCGTATTATCTAGACACACGCGATTAAAATCGCGGGTTTTTAAGTAAATCATTGGATAACAAACGAAGCCCAGTAAAATATATCACAATCGAATGCTCTTCGATACCAGAGTAAAATTATTCTTACAAATTCTTATTTTTGCAATTAAATTGAACAGCTGGGAAGCGCGATTAAAATTACATTTTTTTTCAATTTAATTTTTATTGGTGGAATGTTGAGGGAATCCACTCCTGTCATATGTTAACAGAAAGATATCAACTCCAATAAAATTAAAAAAGTAGCACCAGAAGTTAAAGTGGTGCTAAACTCTTTGCAACCGCGATTTAATTAACAAGTGTAATTAGTGTTTTTTAAAATTATTTTTTGATGACAACCTATTGTAATGTACGCATTAATTTAAAGATAAGAAACAGAAGCGTTAAAAGTCGCGAATGCTTAATAGTATTTTATTAAATGTGTTGTAAAGGTAACTCCTTAAAATAAATGTAAGTTAAAAAGGGTTTCATTCCTAAATATAAAACTGTAACTGATAAACGTTTAAATTCAACCAACTGCTCACTATCGTGATTAAATTCGCGAATGCTAATTTGTATGTTATCAATTGACATATAGAGGTAATGTCTTGAAACCTATGCCTTTGCCTTTTGAAAATAACATTACAAATTTTAGACGTAGAATTTAAGCCGAACTTAAAAAAAAAACGTGTCAACGTGTTCACCTAAACTGAAAATAATGTCATTTTGTATCCCTTTTGACAAATAGGTTTTAACTCTTTTTGACCCGTTTTGACTTTTTGAATCTAGAGAATTGTCTTTGTTTTCAGTTAAAACGTCATCACGATGTTTTTCTTATTTTTTAGTTTATTTTAAAACTAGCAGTCTAGCACGTTGTATCCATATTTGAATTCATTTTCAGATGATATCGTTTTTAGGACCCCATCAAAAATTCTTGAAAATTCTTCACTCGGTCTTTGTAAAGAAGAAAATATTATCTTTACTCCAAGAAAGAATTCCCTTTTTCTCTTCCTTCCTCTTTTACTTGATGCAGCGTCAAAGAAATTACACACTTCAACTTCTTCCATCTCATAAATGCGCATCTCCTATCATAGGTATACGTAAAAGGTAATATATGTGTACTTGCAACTTGCAAGCAAAACTTTATAAAAGATACCAAAACTGGTAACAAAACCATTGACGCCGAGAGTCGAGAGTATACTTGTATTTCATTTTAATGTTAGATACGATGGTAAAATTGATTTAATAAAAGAAGATACAAGGAAAAGAGTTTATAAAAGAGACATTTCAATAAACATGATGCCAATTCAACTGCGAGTTTCAAGCTGTCTTTGGTTATACAATGTCTTTCAGTTGTATAAAGTGTACACTTGTTCTAGCCATAAAAAGAAGTGTTTGGAAAGAAATATTTCACACTTGAATTAATTGTGTATATATAGTCATATGTTTTTATCATGGGAAGAGATACTAACTAAAAATATAAACAATTTCACTTTTAACAACAAATTTAATACTCGTATTCTTACCAAACCCTTTTTTCTAATAGCCATATTCGACTTTCTTCTCATTTCAGTGTTACCTAAAATGGGGAAGCTTAAGATTGTCATATCAATCGCCTTGGCGCTTATTACTCTTGGTGCAGCTCTTCCCACGACCTCAGACGAGAATCTCAAACCCGAAGCACGAGATGCTACCAGTGAGTCACAAGAAGATGAATTTGTCCCCTCGAGCTATATACTGCCAAATCAAATATTCAACGATGGGAAGCCATTTTACGTTGGCAAAGATCCTGTATCCGGGCAATTGGATTTCAGTTCGAAAAAGGCTGGATTTGAGACTTCGGCCAATGAGGTCTTCGATCCTAAGGAGAAAATTGTCCTTAGTAGTGGATCTTCACCAAATTTCCACGATTTTCTCAATTTGCCTGTGAAGTATTCATCGTCGAAATTTGTCTATCCATTGGTCTCGAGCTCCTATGCGAACTTGAAATATCAGGGAAACAACAAAAATTACAACTCGAAGAAGGGTCAAACTGTGATGCCAACTTCTATGACCTCCACATCATCGCCACACTACTACAACCTTCAGAGAAACATCACAAAGCTGCACTTAGCTAGTAATTCAGCTGTTTATCCTACTACCTCAAGGACTACCACAACTACCGCTTCGACGACTACCCCACCTCCAAGAACTTATACCACAAGAAAGCCAATTTCATCAACAACACCATTTACAGTTGCAACAACAACTACCACGAGAAAGAAGTTCGTCCCGACAAAGAAGTACAACCAGCCAACATCAGCGATTTCCACATCGTCGTCGGAAGAAGTCAAGAAATCAACAAAACCACAAACGAAGCCGCCACAAAAGTCCACCACACCGATATCAACAACGACCACAAAGAGAATAAGCACCACTGCTGTTCCGAAAACGAGCAAAACGACTCCCAGCAGTACAACTCCAACTCGTAGAACAACCCCACAATCTTCCATCTTCCCAACCAACCCAACAACTACCACAACTGTCAACAATCCTGTCGTTTTTTCAGATAACCCTCCATCTTTCAGTCCAATCCCATCGTCAGGAACCAAGAAGCCATTATTAGAAGTCAGCGACGTGTACAACAGTGTTGGTCAGAAGAACGAACCCAACTTGTCTTTGGCAGACCTTTTCAACAGTCTCGCTGATGAGGAGGAAGAAAATTCACTCTCTCAGAATCAGGGTCTTGACGCTCAAGGTAACCTCATGAGACCGATTTCACCATCGAAACCATCTCCATTTGCAGTGAACCAGGCCACCACTGTTGGACCAAGCAGTACCAGGCAGCCAAGTTCGGGAAATCAATCACCACAACAACCTGCATCCGTTCAAGCAACTCTCTCAATTCATCCATCGAAGCAAACCCAACAGAACAAGTTGAACTCAGAGCAACAGGAACAAGGCCAAGGAGGCAGCAGCTTCAACGGGGAGTACGTCCAATACCAGGTTCAACAGCCCAACGTGATGCAATACCACCCTACCTCGAACATTAATAATGTAGTCATCTCACCAGGACAGCAATCGGCTACCTTTGTCTTGGGCAGCCAACAAACTGTCGGCTCCAACTCTTTTCTGGGAAGTGTTGAAAAGGAACCACTTTTCTCCAAAGAGCCACCAGTCCAATATGGAACCGTTATCAACGAAGACATCAATTCTGCTTTTCCACAACAGGAGAATACCAACAAGAACACCATCAACTTCCAACAGATTGGAAATCAGGAGCAAACCCAGGAACTCTTAGTTTCCAGCAATATCAGATTCCCAGCTAACGAAGGTCAGATCTCCGATAGCTCAGCGGATGGCAGCTCGGTCAATGGGCATGCTCAGCCCTTGACAATGCACCTTCAGATGCAAAAGGCTGGCAATCAAGTTGTGTTCCCAAATCCAGAGGTGGGTACTACATCTTCAATCACTCCAAACACGCAGGCAAATGAAATTCAGTACAATACCGAGAATCAAGGCGACGTCCTTATTCAACAGCATGAAGTTCTAAATCTCAACGCACACCGCCACAATCAACCTCAGACTCAAAATCAAGGCCCACCTGATCATCATGTCCAACAGCATGGACCACAAGAGCGTCCGCAACAGATGCCCTTCCAGGCGTATCCACCACAAGGTGTGGAAGGCCATAGACCTGCCCAGCACATGGAACCACCTCACTTCCATTCACGTCCTCCACCCGAGTACCATGAACAGCCAAATAGGAGCCCTGTTCCAAATAGGCAACCGTACCCAATGGGACCACATGCCCAAAATGGACCCAACCATGGCCCTCCTCCTCCAGGATCGCAACCACCACCCGCTTACATGTACAACGAATTTACGCGTAAGCCCATCCCCGGCATGAACCGCCCTAACCCTGATCGAACTCTTCCCAACATTCTGCCACAGTTCCGTCCGAATGCCAAACTTTCTCAAGGCCATCCAACAAACTTCAATCAAGAGCCCGGCAATATCCGTATCCAGCATCCGCAATTCCAAAAGCGACCTGGCTCGCCACAATTCTCACATCGCCGTCAACCAGTAGCCGGGCGGTATCCAGTAACTCGGGTTCCTGAGTATCCTGGTGGTCCTCCACCACCACCACCTTCGCAAGAGGCAAATCGTAGGATCTACCGAGTTTCTCCATACCCTCCACAGTTTGTTGATCGGAACTACCTACGTCGTCCTCAACAGCTTCCACAACTTCAGAGGCCCTTGGACTATGGATATGAACGACATGCAGTCTACAAGACCATCCCCGACCCCTATCAACCTCGACCAGAGCCACCAAGTGGTCCAGCTACCGAGAGACTAGCTGCTTTCGAAGAAGAAGACCTTGTAATTAATGATCCCCCTCAACCAGTCATGAAGAAGGACGAAACCGATGATATCAAGCTAGAACCAGTGGTCACCCTTCAAATGCTTAAATCCCAACAGAAGTCGTCCGAAGATTCCGGTGAGATAAAGGTTCCGGGAGACTCCCAGAATTCATTCGAGAAAACTGGTCCAAATCAAGGACTCTATGTAGTCTATCCAGTCAAACCTTCTATGAACGGCCCTGAACATGACATCAATGAGTCGGCTGAAACTAAGGAACCCGCTCCAGTGGTAGCCCCATTGGAATCTGGAGCAATCACAGCTTCTGGAAACGACTACCAAAACACACCATTCTCGGTCGTAAGAGATCAGCCACAGGAACCCATTCTAGTTGTAAAGAACAAGGTGCATACTCTTCAGCAGAAACAGTCCAAAGAAAAATTCCCGTATCCTCTGGAGAAACCAGACCTCTCTTATTCCGGTTTTGGCCCCAAACACCACAACGAGATTGATAGACTTGATCGCGATCCAGGTGTGCTGATAGCACCAAGAATAGTCAATGGAGCCTATCCGCAGAACGTCATTACCGAAACCCCGATAGCAATTGCTTACACACCCACGGAACCCAACCATCACTACCACGACGTTCGCGGACCTTACATGCAGGACCGGTTCTCCAGCGTCAATTTAGCGACTCCAGTGATTCGGGAAATTAGAGATCAGCAAACTGAAGACACACTCAACCAGGACCTGGACACGAGAGGGCAGAACTTCGAGAAGGACTTCATGGCTCCCTTCTATCCTAGCATGAGCCTTGACACAGCTACAAGCTCTCCCATCGCGTCCAATGGCTGGAATATTTTCCATGGTACCACTGAACGACATGGGGCATCATCACTTTACGAGAAGAACAACATCAACCGAGCTGATGTGTCTTCAGCTGGATCCTCGGATGAAGAAGAATCAACCACAAAATCTTTCGAGCTGGACAGCTTTCAGCCAGAGTTGCAAGGAGGATTCAAACCCATCTATCCACCAGGCTATAAACTAGACGATGAAGAACCTGAGCAAAACGTAAAGCCTGCAAATGAAAGGCCACTCGCTTTAGCTTTGACCCGAGTCGAACCGAGAACGGCGAGCACAACCACTTCGACCACGGCAATGCCAACAAGCTCCGCTGTTATCACAACAACCACAACGACCACCACTACACCCCGGCCAAAGACTGTTCCAACGACGAAAAAGCCAACAACCAAACCAAGTCCTACCCCTCAAGCCCTTACAGGAACTTCTACAGCCGCCCCTGAAGTAACACCCGCTACCACAACCAGTCCAGCACCGACATCACCCAAGCCTACAACGCAACGAAAGAAGACACCATTCGAAACCAGTCTAGAAGCCCTCCTCTTCGGAGACGATGAAGATTTCGAAGACGATCCTGTGCCCAGTCCCGACGAAGCCAAGAGCAGCAGCAGTTAAACGTTTTAAATAAATAAATAGCATGTGTGTGTCTGCGAATGTGTGTGTGTATTGAAATATATGTAGTTGTAAAAAATGTATCTACGACGTTGACGTTAGATATTCCAGTTCATAAAAATTCCCACAAAACAACGAAGGCGACCTTTGCGAGTCTAATTCGAAAAACGAAAAGGGCCTCATAAGCAAAAAGCAGCGTATAAGACCCCCAAAATAATTGAAATAGTTGTTTTTGGAAACCATTTTTCCCATTAGACTCTCGAATCGTGCAACAGAAATTATGATGTTTTTTAAAACCGAAACATCATTTTTTATTTTCATTCAATCCAAATAATACATTTTTTTATTTTATTCATTAAAAAATTTTAAGTTTAATTTTATTTTTTTTATATTTAATTATTTATGACTTCTTATTTTATTAATATTTATTTTAATAAGTTAATTTAAGCTTCGATATATTTGCGAATGTTTGTTGGACATTTCAAAGGATTATTGTGTAACAAAGTATTTTCTTTTCTTATAAATAAAAAAATAATAAACTTTTATAACTTAATTCAAAACTTTTTATTTTTTAACTATTTACAATAACTTTAATAGTTGTATATGAATTATTAAAGTATCTATCTTGACGGATTTTCCATTTTTAAAATAAATCAAGTTGTTTTCCATTAAAATCTGTCAAAACACCGGAGAACCCTTATCGAATTTAAGTACAAATAAATTGACAACTAGACTGAAAACAGACACCAGTAAGACAATGGGCAGGTTCAGACGACATAAGGGACTTGAAAGTTAGGCAAGCTTCTAGTATCTGATTGGCCAGCTGCCAAAAAATGATCTTCCAATAAAGGCAACTTTAATAGAAAGTTGACTGGAAAGTTAGTAAAGAAAAATCTCCCTAACTATTAAGTCCAGTCTACTTCTATAAAAATGACAGTTGATCATGTTTTTTCATTCAACTGAAAGTTGAACTTTATTATTTGATGATTTATTTATTTTTTGCACAACTTCATTTGGTATTTTTTGTACTATGAACTTAAAGTAGAGGTTTGCGAACTAAAGTTCTGAATTTGAAATTCATGACACTTGAAAAACTAACTAGTTGCCTTGGTCACCATTTACTTTCAAAGAATGAAGTTGACTGCCAATGAAGTCCCTTATGTTGCCTGAACCTGCCCAATTAAATTAAATCAGTGGCATAACAGTGGTGTTTTTTTAGTTTTGTAAGGGATGATATATAGATTTCTCCATGAGTAATGCACATTTTTTTTTCTGTCCCAGACATTTGGCTTTGAAAATAGGTAATTTTTTTTTGATTCAATACAAATCTGCGCCTCCCTATTTGAATAATCACACCGATTACCGAATATCAATGTTATAGCTATCATTGAAATCAATCCGTAAAATTTTTTGAATGGACATTTGAATGTGTTCCTTTTGATTAGATATGAAAATTATATACTGATCGATCGGAAATCACACAAAGAATTTTTTTGAGAAATAAATGTTGAATTGCGTAGATATTTGTCGCTAAAAATGTATATTCCTAACATGATATAAATGTCAAAACTGACTTTTGATTCCTTTCGCAGCCTGTTCATCGGGTTCTGTAATCGATGCGATTAAGATAATCGTTTTTAAAATTGAATTTTTACTTTTGAAATAGAACACAGAAAACTTAGGACAGTCCTAACTCCAATAAATCGGAAGTATCCCTAATGTAAGCAATACCCGTGTTTTGTTGGCAAATCTATCCATAGTATAGTAGGATTTTACACGAATAACAAAAACAATATCCATAAGTATGAATAACACCGATAAAAGTTAGAGTAGGATCTCAATATGGATAGGTTTTTGACAATTATACGAGCCTCGAATGGATCTTATGTGATTTCGTTCTCAAATGTTGGTACGATTGGTATTGTATTTGTTCGTTGTGTTCGTTGAGTAGTTGTGCATTTGGAATCATGTGTGTTTTCCATTGGGGAAAAAATCAATCTATTACTGTTGATATTATTTAGTTTTGTTAGTGAAAATGGACTAACTGGTCTTATTTTGCAAGAGAAAACAATAGAAAAGATATTTATGTTTTGCTATGTTTCCACCAAAGGTTTATCTCAGTTTCTTTTGGTGTTTCCACCGCACAAGAAGATTTAAAAATGAGAGTGAGTAAAAAAAAGTTTGACAGCACTTTCTAAAATGCAAATGGTGTTTCGATGTTTCTTATGAAGTGCAAGTGAGATAGTTTGATTCGTGTTAAACAATGAAAAACTAAATAGTTCAGCACCATATAGGAATATGCTACCTACTCCATGTGCAATTTTTTTTTTAATTTGATTAAAACAAAACTATATTTTTTGTACACAAACATGCCAATAAACAGACCATAACGCATTATCTGTACAACCAACTCCTCCACACAAGTTTTTCTTCACAAATTTCCGATCCCCGACCGGAATTGAGCAAATCAAGCTCATTTCAACTCAATTCAGGTATATAAAGAATTTAGGCGAGCTTCAAGCTCGCTTCAACACCACATGTTAATGTAGTAGTCTACTAACAAACCCCCTTCTTGAAGTTTTTATTTTATGTCAAATTGTTAGGTTAAAACTTTGAAATCGACTTTCACATTACACAGACGTATTTTCTTGATTTTGATAGTCAACTGTCAAAAATCAGCTTACACGATTTCACCCCTGGTCTGAATTTCGCTATTTTTTGGAATTTTTTGATAAATTAAGAATAAGAAGCTAGTTAGGAACTTTGAGCGGCAGCTGGCAGAGACTGTCACTGCACCCAGGGAAATAGCAGAGGAAGTGAATGCCAAAGAGTCGGAGAGCAAAGGAGTAGATGCTGCCAAACCTAGGTCTGTCCCTAAAAAGGCAAACCGTGAACAGGCTGGCAATAACTCGACCGCTCGGAACGACAAAGGTAAAGTTCAGGCGACTTCCAGTAAGAAAAAGCAAGCCAACGCTAGGAAAGACCAAGCACCGGCAAGCACCTCTTCTGGAACGAAACCAGGAACGTCCAAGAGACAAAGATCGGAGGAGACAGTCAAGCAAGACGGTGCTAAAAAACAGAAAACCAGCAGCTTCGACACCACCCCGATTGACCTACAAATCGTCATTATAAGCCGGGACGACCCAGATGGGAAAATCTCGGCAAAAAACTGGCTTCTTGTGGAAAATGAGATCCTTAAAGCTATGATGGCAGCATCAGAGAACGATAGTTCTGAGGACTACATCTTTGATGGTGCCGGATGGCGGCGAGGAGTTAAAGTGGTCTGCTGCGGTGACCAGAAATCACGAGAGTTTCTGAACCGTACAATCGCCAACATTGGCGAACTATGGGAAGGTTCCTCCCTTGAGGTTCTACCCGCCGCAGCTCTACCACTCCGCCAGCAGTTTAGCATCTGGATCCCCCCTCCTGCAGAACATGAGGACGCAGTCATTATTAAGCTGTTGGCGAAGCAGAACAAAGAGCTTCCCATTTTAGAATGGAAGCTCCAACATTCAAGAAAGAGTCATGGAGGCGAAGGGAAGGACCTCTTGTTTGTGGCAGACAACAAATCTGACCTTCTGCTGAGAGAAAGAAAAGACGTGTTGAGGTATGGTCTCGGAACCGTAAAGGTTAAGAGGCATGAAGGCAAAGGGGAGTCAAAAGCTGCAAGTGGTGCAAATAAACCTGCACCACGCTAAAGCAGCAACGTACGACCTTAAGCTCTACATGTCTCACGAGAACGTGGATGTGGCCTTGATCCAGGAACCATGGTTAGGCAAAAACCGAATCCGTGGGTTGAGGTCAAAACACTACAACCTTTTCCATTCCACGTCAGATGAAGGTAATATTAGAAGTTGTATCCTAGTGAAAAAATCAATTAACGCTTTTTTCCTATCTAGGGACAGCAACAAAGACAACACGGCAATCAGCGTCGAATCGAATGAAGGAAACTTCATTCTAGCGTCGACGTACATGCCGTACGAGGAGGAGAGCCCACCATCAAAAACAGTCCGCGATCTGGTGGTCCATGCCACAGCAAGCGGTACACCTATGGTGTTGGGAGGTGATGCCAACGCTCACCACACTCAATGGGGCTCTAAGGACATCAATAAAAGACGTGAGTCAATTTTTGAATATATTCTCTGTTCTAATTTATCGATATGTAATAGGGGCAATCACCCTACCTTTCGAAACAAAAACAGGGAGGAAATCATAGATTTGACCCTTATTAGCAATAATAGTAAAATTTCAGTTGAAGACTGGAGAGTCTCACCTAAAGAATCTTTTTCGGATCACTTTAGGATACTCTTCTCTATAGACAGGAACTTTACTGAAAAGAAACCTTACAGGAACCCAACTAGAACGAATTGGACAGAGTACGAAAAATGGATGGAAGACTGTATTGATCCACCAGAGGACAATACAAGTCTAAGCACTTCAACCATTGACACTGTTGTCCAAAACTTGTCTAGCAATATGAGAATGTCTTTTGAAAAACACTGCCCTTTATCTCGTTCCAATAACACCACTAACCCACCGCATTAAAGAAACGTAGAACAGAGGTTAGAAAACTTTTCAATAAAGCTAAACTGAGTAAATTAGAAGAGGACTTGAAGTCTTATAGAGCCGCACTTAACACTTACACCAAAGAGTTAAGGAAGGCCAAAAAGGATTCGTGGGCTAAACATTGTGAATCCATTGAAAAAACAAGCGAGGCTCCGTAGAACCCTGGCCATTAATCCCATGATCCCGGGGTACATAAAACACCCTGATGGATCATGGTCGAACTCGAGTCTAGAAACGCTTGAACTCTTCATGGAAACTCATTTCCCCGGTTGTAAAAACCCAGAAAGTTCTGATTGCTTGCAATCGAACACGCTGGATTTTACTCACACGGAATCAAATTTAGAACTAAATCAGATTATTACCGAGCAAAAGATTATCTGGGCAATAAACTCGTTCAAACCCTACAAATCAGCGGGACCAGACGAGATTTTCCCAGCTCTTCTTCAAAATGCTCTCAAAGTAATAACTCCGTGTCTTAGGGTAATCTTCATAAGTTGTATTAAACTTAGATACGTCCCTAATAGCTGGAAAAAGGTCAAGGTAGTCTTTATCCCAAAAGCAGGGAAACCGACTCACTCGACCGCTCAGGATTATAGACCAATAAGTCTCTCTTCGTTTCTCCTTAAGACACTGGAGAGGATAATTGATCTACATGTTAGAGAACTTCTCAACGAAAACAACTTGTGCAGCTACCAACACGCTTACCTTAAAGGTAAATTAGTGGAGACTGCTCTGCATGAAGTAGTTTCACATATTGAGAAAAGTCTTAAACACAAAGAATATACACTGGCAGCATTTCTTGACATCGAGGGTGCGTTTAATAACGTTAAAACGGAATCGATCAAGACTGCCTTAGTTGAAGTTGGAGTTGAATCTGTCATTGTCGATTGGATTTTCACCATGTTAAATGGCAGAATTATCAACTCTCAAATAGGAGTTAGCACTATCGAGAAAACCTATGGCTCTATTGTATGGTGGAAGGCGGTGGAAAAATCAAGCTATCTCAAGAACCTGAATAAGGTACAGAGACTAGCTTGTATAGGAATAACAGGGGCTCAAAGATCCACACCACAAGCTGGATTGGAAATGATCTTGGACCTCCCGGCTCTGGATGAGTTCATAAAGTGCACGGCAGCCAAAACTGCAATTCGTTTAAGAGAACTGAGTTTTTGGAGGCACAGCACTTATGGCCACGGGTCAATCTTACAAAGATATGACACGATTCCAGGACTGAGGGAGACCACCGATTACATCCCCCCTTTACTGGATTTCGATAGGAAATTTTCTATTTTCATACCAGAAAGACAGGGTTAGGATCCCAATTCACTTATAAGTAAACAGGGTATCCCTTTCTACACTGACGGTTCAAAAATGGAATCAGGAACAGGTGCTGGAGTGTTTTGCCAATCTCTCAACATCAGAGCGTCATATACACTCCCGGCTGACTGTAGTGTCTTTCAGGCCGAGATCTTTGCCATTGGAAAAGCAGCTGAACTGGCACATCAAGAAAATCTAAGCTCTTCGGAGATTACTTTTTTCGTGGACAGCCAGGCTGCTATCAAAGCCTTAGCCAGTGAGACCATAAGATCAAAAGCAGTTTTAAACTGTAAGAAAGAATTAAACAAAATCTGCCACACTAACCAGGTAAAGCTCTGCTGGGTTCCCGGACATAGCAATATAGAAGGGAATGATATAGTAGATGAACTAGCCAGGAAAGGGTCAGAAGCAGACACCAGTAGTAGCGACCATTCAGTCAGAGGACCACTCGTCCCGATTGGGGTACTCAAGAGGAAGATAGACCTTAAACTAAAAGAGAAAATCAATATCTCCTGGAAATCCAGGGACGATTGTGTAATCTCTAGAAGTTTATGGCCTAACACAAATGAAAAGGAAACTCGGTATATTCTAACAGAATAGGGGCATTTGCACACGATTTTTGTAGGAGCTGTCAGGAGGAGGAAGAAATGGAAACCATTAAACACCTGCTCTGCGACTGTCCGAACCTCCAATCCAGCCGACTCCGTCATTTCGGAAACAGGTTTGTTGGAGAACTGGATGATCTAGCACAGGTCTCAATGGCAAGCATGAGGAAATTTATAGATAGCACAGGCTGGTTCGTCAACGAGCCAGTCTACGCTAATCGACAGAATTGAGGAACATCGTTGCTAAAATTTTTACTTTTACAGGGGATCACAATGGACCAGTAGGCCCCCGTGTACGCAACAGCTTCATGCTGTGCACACCCCTTGCAACCTAACCTAACCTAACCATACATTTGTACGCTGAAGACGTTCAGCTTTATGTTAACTGCCCATTGGGTCTAATCGAGCACACTGTTAGCTGTATAAACGATGATTTTGCAGAAATATCACGTTGGTCTTCAGAAAATGGACTCCTTTTAAACCCCATTAAATCGAAATGTTTGGTAATTTCTAGAAAAACACTGGACTTAACGTATTTTCCAACTGTCAGCTTAAATAACACTATAAAATCGAGTATACTAATACCGCTCGTAACCTTGGAGTTATTTTTAATCGAAATTTAACCTGGGACAACCATATATGTATGTAAATATTGACGTTGGTAAGTCTTACGGTATCCTTCGTTCATTGTGTAACACACAATCTTTTACTCCCCTGGCTACTAGAGTTATAATTGCTAAAACTTTAATTATGCCTACATATATTAACTTATGGTTGTGAAATATTTTCAAAATGTAGCTATGCTAGTAAGTGAAAACTGAATGTTGTTTTCAATTCCATAAAACGTTACACTTATGGTTTACGCAGGTATGACAGGATTTCTAATTTTTCATCTCGTTTGTACAATATGCCGTTTGATAGTCTTCTTCAGTTTCGTACCCTAAGTCTTTTCTCAGATATTATGTTAACCCACAAGCCAACATATGTACCTTTATCAAAGAATAAGCCATTTTTCATCAGGCAGATCCGTTTCTGAACGTCAATTTTTCATTAATTCTACCCGATTGTGGAATAATTTGCCTCGACAACTTAGAAGGATAAATAACGCAGCACAGTTTAAGAAAGATCTTAAAACATACTTTTTTTGTTGAATTAGTCTTATTAATTTTTTTTTTTTTTTTTTTTTACGCAGGAAGGTGAGAAATCTTCAGAGACACTATAAGCCCGATGCTTATAGTAGTGTCAGATTTTTACTGACTAAAACTCACCTCCCTTATCTTCTATATTATTACTACAACTAAGTCCAGCTTAAAAAGTAGTTTTAGCGTCATTTTGTTCGCGTTTTGTCAGGAAGCTCCCCAACGAGAGGACCTGAAGATTCCACAAAATTCGAGTGGAGAGATTAATTTGTTTGCGCTAGATCAGAAGGTCTTGTTCGGTGCAGACACCGAAAAACGAACGCCTCGCTAACAGATTGTTGGATTAAGTTATTACTATGATTTCTAAGTCGTGATCTTAGCTCTGTAGCAAATTTTTTAATTTCGTTTTCTACATATTTTATATTTAAATCTCTATGTAAGTCGCTATTTCTTACATACCATGGAGCATTTACTATTATTTTAAGTACTTTGTTTTGGTATGTTTGCAAAATTTGTATATTTCTTTCGTTGGTACAACCCCAAAGTTGTATACCGTACGTCCAAACTGGTTTCAGTACTTGCTTATAAATAAGAAGCTTGTTATAAACGCTTAGATTGGAATATCTTCCAATAAGCCATGTCAATTCGCGGAGTTTATTTTCGAGTTCATCGCGTTTCTTTTTTACATGAACTTTCCATTTAAGTTTCGCGTCTAGAGTCATACCTAGATACTTCGCTTCATTAGCGTATGGAATTTGCACAGAATTTATATAAATAGGTAAGTTATATACTTTTTTATACGTAAAATTTGTGTGCGTCGATTTCGTTTCATTAAGAGCAATTCGCCATTTCTTTGTCCAATCTGAAATGCTATTTAATGCCTTTTGAAGCTTAGAGGTTGCCGTTTCTATTGAATCCGATATTGCGAGTACAGCTGTATCATCGGCAAAAGTGCCTAAAGTTGTGCCTTCTGTTTGGGGTATATCTCGGGTATAAAGAACAAACAAAATCGGTCCAAGGACGCTACCCTGGGGAACCCCAGCGTTTATTTCTTTAAACTCCGAATACTCCGTTCCTTGCTTAACTCGAAAGAATCTATTTTCTAGGTACGATTCAAGAATGTTATATATTTGCTCTGGAAAGACTTTTAATTTATATTTTAGCCCGTCATGCCAAACTTTGTCAAAAGCTTGAGAAACGTCAAGAAATGCAGTTGAGCAAATCTTTTTTTCTTCAAATGCTTTTTCAATTTCGTTAGTTATTCGGTAAACCTGATCAATTGTCGAGTGATTATTCCGGAAACCGAATTGGTGGTCGGGAATTAAACGTTTTTCTTCAATAATTGGTAGCATTCGTTTAAGAAGCAATTTTTCAAATATTTTAGATATAATTGGTAAGAGAGAAATTGGTCTATACGATTTTTTCTCATTCGGTGGCTTACCCGGTTTGGGGATCATTATTACTTCGGCGACTTTCCATTGCGTGGGTACGTAAGCAAGTCTTAAAGCAGCGTTAGTGAGCTGTAAGAGCTTAACCATTGCTTTTTTAGGCAACTCTTTGAGGACACGACCGTTAATCAGGTCGTAGCCAGGAGCTTTATTATTTTTCTGCCGTTTTATTTCCTGGACAAGTTCAGTCAAAGTAATATTCGTGATAGAAAAATTGTCCGGCGCTGGTTGGAGCTCTCCGTCATTAGTCAGAAGCTCTTGACCATCGAAAGGTTTGAACGTTTCCTCAAGGTTCCAAAGAGAATAATTCGTTTTTTTGTCTGCTGTTAGGCTTTCAAGATAGGCAGAATTCTCGCTGTTTTTAAAATCTCGTAACAAATTTTTAATCTTGTTTGATAAAAAGTTGACGACACTTTTATGCTGAGGAGCACGTGATTGCTGCCATACTTTTCGAGCTTTTCGTTTTTCGCGTATCAATTCTTTTATATCTTCTGGAATTTTTTCTTCGTATTGCCTTGACTTTTTACTACAGATCGGAGTATTATTCCAAGCTGCTTCTTGAACAATATTTATAAATTTTTCTGTTTCATCTTCTAACTCAAACGGAGTTTGCAAAGAGACGTTCAGTATAATTCTATTTTCGCAATCTTCTTTGAATTTATCCCAATTTGTGTTATTATTTGTTAAAATTAGGGGCTTTTCTTTTTCGATTACGTTACTGTTTATTGTTAAGATAACGGCCGAGTGATCCGTAGAAAAATCGAAGTTATCATCTACTGTCATATATTTTCTGTTCATTCCTCTTGCGATGAAGAAGTCAACAAGATCGGGTGTTTTCGCTGTATCGGTTGGCCAATACGTTGGTTTTCCTGATGAGAAAAATTCAACGTTACATTCAATACCCGCTTTGTAGAGTTGTCTACCCTTCGTCGAAATGCAACGTGATCCCCAAAATGAATGTTTCGAATTGAAGTCGCCGCCAATAATAAATTTTGGACCTAAAGCGTTGAAAAGATCTTTAAAATCGTTTTTGTCTATCTTGGACCGAGGAGGACAGTAAATAGACGCAATATTAAAAAATACGTGTCTAACTTTTATGCTAACGGAAGTAACTTGCATTGTATCGAGCTCGATATTTATCTCAAATGAATGATTGATATTTTCTCTGATAAATACGGAAGAACCACCCCTTGCTCTTTCAGATGGATGGCATGCGTGGTAAGCCGAATAACCTTTAATACTTAAATTTGAGTCTTTTTTCAAATGAGTTTCAGAGATCAAACAAATATCTATTCTTTCGTTAAGAAGAACCGTTTCTAGTTCTTCGATTTTTGCGGTAAGTCCGTTCGCGTTCCATGTTATTATTTTGAGTTGTTGGGACAACTGATCCATGTTTACGGTAAATTTGGTGTTTTAAGAGCCGCCGACTCAAATTTGTCCAATTTCTCAAGAATAATTGTGTTAATTCTCCCTTGTTCTTCTAATCGTTCAAGTATAAGGGAAAATACATTTTGAACGGAGTCAGGTTTAATAGTTTTAGGTTTTTCGGGCGCCGTGACTTGAGCGTACGTGTTCGTCTTTTTTGTTTTTATGTTTTCTGAGGGTAAAACGTTTTCATTATTTTTCCCGTCCGTTTTACTCGACGCTTGAGTATTAGTCTTGGTTTTTAATTTTAATTCTTTGTTTTGCTTTGAGGTATTTTTTTTAGTTTTCTTACTAAATTCTTCGCGCCTCTTTAACATTTCCTTTGCGACCTCACAGCCACGGTAATTTGCTGGATGATTACCTTTGCAATTCGCGCATGTAGCCGGAGTTTCTTTTTTAAGACGGCATACATCAGTCATGTGCTTTCCCGCGCATTTAACGCAAACGGGGTCCTTCTGACAATAAGCTGCTGTATGGTTAAAACCTTGACATCGCTTGCACTGAGGAATAAGGCGTTTGTTCTTTCTTAGTGGTTCGATTTTTACAACAATATTCATTATAGTTTTAATATTATAAATATTGTCTACATTTTCATTTTTATCGAAACTTAGAATAAAAAGCGGAAGAGCGCGTTTTATATAAGCGGTTTCGATTCCTTTTTCTCGCTTCAAAAGATTTGTTGCGTCAAGAATCTTAAATCCTTTGGTTTTTAAGTCCGAAAGGATGTCTTCTTTTGAACAAGAGGGATGAAGTCCTCTAGCTACTACACGTAAAGGTCTTTCTTCTTTAATTGAATAACTATACCATTCAATTTTTTCATCGCTGAGTTTTTTCGACAGTTTTCTATAAGAATCTGAATCATTTACGTTAATTTTCCACGTATTATTGTGAGTGGATGTAGCTTTGAAATTCCTTTGCGCCGTTTCTTTTAGAATAGGAAGAATTTTGTTATAATCCGCTTGACCAACGATGTTTATCGGTGGAGGAAGTTTCTTATTCGCAGAAAACTGATCTTTCCGTGTAATTTTATTTGGTTTTAGCTGATTTTGAAACTTAGGCGAATGTTCAGCCTTCCGTTTTTTACAAGGTCTACTTTTTTCAGTTTCCCGAGCAAGTTCATCTTCATCAGTTTCATATTCGTGCCGATCTCGATGTTGTGGACTTAGAGTATTTACTTTCATGTTTTCAGAAGTTTTTAACATCTTGTTCTCTTCACGAAGACTTTCGACTTCTTTTTTAAGCTCTTCGTAGAGTCTTATCATTTCGTTCAGCTTCTTTTGCAGTTCACAATTGTCCTGCTCAAAACTGTTTTCGGTGAGTCGCTTTTAGTGCCTTTTGGCACAACCGGTGGACTCTTTCTGCCGGTAACTCTCGGTACAGATGGAGGTGATTGAGGGACCTTATGCGCTTTCGCGAAAGGATTTATCAAATGCAATAAATGGCTCTCCCCAGAATCCGTAGAGCCTGCCTCCGAAGAGGATGGATTTGCCAGAGAAACTGGCTTTCCACCTGGGGTAATTAATCTATTTGTTTTTTCCATTGCATATTTTGTATACTTATGTAGTTCTCAGTATACGGAGATTGGATTTTAGTCGCCTTTTACGACAAGCATACCTTACTTCGGGTAAATTCTTAACCCCTACCCGAAGGGGTAAATTAAATAAAAAAAAAATATAAAAAAACATTATTAAATTAAAATTATATATAGAAATATATAAATATAAATATTTTATAAATTGTTATGGTTTTCATCTATCATTATTGTTCGAGTAGCTCTTATAATAATAATTAATTCTATTTAAGCTTAGCAATAACTTATAAGATATTGTATCTTACTTTGTATAAGCAATTAGTGAAATAAATAAGAAACGAAATTTCTGACCAGGCTTTTTTAATGGGCGCGATTGATAACTTTTTGTCTTCGAATTGCCTCCCTGACGTATACTTTACGTGAGAGAAGTCCCCACACATTCTATATTATGTTAAGTTCAGGGGAGTATGGGGGCCACACCAGCATCTCCACATTTTGACTCTCAATCTCAATCCACTGCCTTACTGTCCTCGCTGTATGGATAGGGGCATTATCATGTTGGAATGTCCACGATATTGGTCCAAACAGGTAAGAAATCTGTGGGAAGGCCTTTTCTAGCACACCTTTATAAGAATTTTCATTCATTTTCGATTTAACAAATTGGAGCTCCAAGGCTCCGTAGAAGGAAATTATAGCTCCCCACATCATAACACTGCCTTCACAGCTATGCAGCCGACTTACATAATGCTCCTCTTTTCGAAGGTCATGGAAGTAATAATTACAGCCGTCAGGGCCCTCTAAATTGAACTTTTTCTCATTTGAAAAAATCACGTTTTGCCACTCTGACTTCCACGACATGTATTTCCTACAGAATTGGAGACGAATTTCTTTCCTAGATTCGTTAAGTGGTGTTTTTTTCTGATTTTTTTTTTCTTTTCAAATGAGAAGCACTTTTAATAACGGGTTTTGCAGTAGCTAAACTGCAATTGACACCGGTTTTTATTTTTATTTTTTGACGCGGAATCATGAGAATTAAAAGCTGCTCTGATGATAGCACGTCTATCAGCCATTGATGTGTAGACATTTTTAAGATCTGAAAAATATAAACTGGCCAAATGATAACAAAATAAAAGATTTAAAAATTGAACGAGTTTTATATAGAATTTTAGAAGGTATTTCAAAAAGCTTTCCAAAACGTTTAAAAGGTATCTTAAAATACACTAATCCAGTGTTTCCCAACGTGGGGTCCACGCCCCCTAGGGGGGGGCAATTTCATTTTATATGGGGGCAATTGAAAAATTGTCTGCATTAGACTTCTCTCCGTAAAATCTATTGTTCTTATGTTTCCACCCCTGAAAATATATTTCTGAACACATCCCTGATCTGTAATTCATCTATGTTGTTAACTGTTACCTTTATTTCAATATATGACACTTTCCGTCAAATATGAATCAGTTTATATCTGTCACTTTTATTTATCAGACTGGTTATTTCCCAGATAGGTATAAACATCAACGTTTTTATTTTAATCATATAGTATTGTATTTCTTTTCCTCGATCCATAGATCATATTGAAATGAGTAGTTCAAGCAAAAAACAAAAATTCGGCAGTATTCGGAGGAATAAATTTACTTTTATACCTGCTGTTCCCCTTTTTGTCTTTTAAGCTAACAATGCTTGATCAACGAATCAATGAAATCAGGTCGTCTTAAAACACTTTTGAAGGCGAAACATAAAGCCCATATATATGTAATTTCAAATTCGAATTACTTACAAGCTATAGAGACATATTTTGAAAAAAGAAGAACAGTTAAGTCCCTATTTACTACTCAACATGGAAATATCAATCGTACTCGTAATTTCTTTACTCATCGCTAAATCTGGAAAAAGTCATACCATAGGAGGGAATTTTTTTTTTTTTTTTTTAGTTTAGTTTAGTTTAGTTTATTTCATCAATCTGAGATTAAACATTCTCTTTTAGATTACATAAATATAATATAAATAAAGATAACGAAAAATAGTAACTTAAAGTTATAATAAATATTTAAAATAAATACAGAAAACATAAATTTAACATATATATATCACAATAATTAATGAAATAACAAAATTAACATTACATGTTTTTTAAAAGTTTCTCGTGAACTGTGCATATACAAATATCTATTTTTTCAATTACAGCATTAGTTTCTCTGATGCAACGCATAATCGGTACATTTCTACCATAATTACTTCTAGAAAAAGTCTCCCGTAAATGAAAGCCTATACGAAGGCCTCTACTGGGAAAATAAAATTTTATTTGCTCTAGCAAGTAAGGACACACAATGTGACTACTTACTATATCCTTTATCATCATAATAGAAAAATACTTTCTTCTGACCTCAAGCGTTTGCATACCAAAAAGCAAACATCTCACATTATATGCGGGCATAATAATGTTCCAATTTAGCTTAAAAAAACAATATCTTGTGAAACTTCTCTGAATCCTTTCAATTCTCAATGAATGATTTGCATAGTACGGATTCCAAACCACGCAACAGTATTCCAGGGTAGATCTCACAAAAGCCATATAAAGAGATTTAAGAGCATATGAATCGGAGAATTCTCTAGTGTTCCTTTTTAGAAAACCCAACATTTTATATGCTTTATTAACTATATAGTCAATGTGACTACTAAAAGTGAACTTCCTATCAAATATGACTCCTAAATCCTTCTTTTCAGTTACTTTATCTAATGTTATATTATTGATAGTGTAATCAAATAATATTGGTGCAATTTTCTTTGAGCATATAAAGCTTTGACATTTGGCTACATTTAAGAAAAGAAGATTTTTATTGCACCATGATGCAAGTTCACATAAATCTTCTTGCAATAAATAACAATCACTTAGAGAATGTATAGTTCTGAATATTTTTACGTCGTCAACATATAATAAAAACCTGGAAAACTGGAAAATGTCAGGAATATCATTGATAAATAAATTAAAGAACAAGGGACTAATGTGACTTCCTTGAGGGACGCCCGAGGTTACTTTTATGCACTTTGAAACATATCTGTGTATCTTAACGAATTGGGTTCGATCAGTAAGATACGAACGTATCCATTTTAAAAGTATGGAGTGGATACCAAGCTTGGACAATTTATATAATAATATTTCATGGCTAACTCTATCAAATGCCTTGGCAAAGTCGGTAAAGATGATGTCGGTCTGGAGACCACTTTCAAATCCACTAACAACTAAATCACACAAAATAGGAATTTAATCAAACCATCAATATCAACATTTATTAAGACCGTTCTGGAAAAAGATGACAAAGACGTTCAAAATATGCCACTAAATAACAATACTGTTTGCAGACGAATAGACGAAATAATTGAGGGCAACTCGTTGAAAAACTAAAAACAAGAAATTTCTCGGTGCGATTGGTTGATTACACTTTAAGACAGAGTGAGGCCGTACTTTTAACGTATGTAAGATATATTGACAAATGTGACTTTCATGAAGAAATGCTGTTCTGCAAATCTTTAGAAAACACCACTACTGCCAAAGATATATTTAGTAGGCTTAACGATTATTTAGAATTCAATAATATACCCCTTAAAAATATATCAGCTTGCGCTGCAGATGGTGCTCCTAATATGATGGGGAAGAAAAATCGTTGTTTAAAATTGATGAAAGATGAGAACCCAAAAATGCTGTGTCCATTTTGTTATTCACAGGGAAAACTTGGATGCCAAAAACATTTCGCCTGTTCTGAATGAAGTTCTAAATTCTTTAATAAAGTGTATCGATTCTATTAAAGCTAGTGCCAAATGTGAACGTCTTTTTAATCTTTTTTGTGAAGAACAAAATCAGGATTATATAAGACTTATACTTCACACCAAAGTAAGATGACTCTCGAAAGGGAACTGCTTGAAAAGATTTACGGAACTTTTTGATACTCTGTGATTTTTTAAACGACAATCCAGAAATGAAAAATCTGATGACGATTGATGGTAAAGCATTTGTGAGTTATTCAGCTGATATCTTCAAGGAAAAAATAAAACTCTCGTTGAAGCAAAAACGAAGATATTTGGGTTTGTTACCTTTATTGAATTATGTCAGACATATATTTACAATACAAATTTTGAAAAGTTTCCTTGGCTCCAAAAATGTGAAGTAACCGATACCGCTAAAAATGTAATTGTCGATCATCTGAAAAATGTATCGGCTGATTTAACAGAAACATTTTTTGATTTGAAAGAAATTTATTTTCCAACTTGGATGATGCAACCAATGTTACTGAATCTTTCTGATATTTCAAATGTATAATATCAAGAAGAACTCGCTGAAATACAAAATGATGAGTCAATTAAACCTTTATTCGACATAAAAGGAGCAATGGCATGGCTTTCTAAAGAAACCGAAATCAAATACCCCAATACAATCAAATATGCAAGAGATAAATGACTTGCTGATAAAAGAAAGAAATCGTCTTGATATAACAAAACGAGCGGATTTGAGACTGAAGCTGTCTAAACTTGAACCTGACATAAAATCCATTTGCAGTAGGCATCAAGTACAAGGATCTCACTAAATTAAAACAATACATTACTATTAAATTATTTTTTACTACTTGAATTTCAGTTTTAGATTATATGTTTTAAAAACAATCTTGTGTTTACTTATTTTCTATGGATTTCTTTATTCAACATTTTAGATGTAAAGTAGATCTCATTAAGGAGAATTTGACAGTTCCACGAAAGCGAAAAATCAATTTTATATCATGTTCCATTGGCACAAAAATAATTGTTTTTTTTATTGAAATCTAAAATTACTAATCAATGGTAAATAAACGGATATCCGCTTTCCAGATAGGATACGTACCATTTGGATTTCTTGAAAATAAGAAAATTAATAGAACTCAAGTTTTTTATCGAACCTCTTGATTATTTTCGGGACTTTATTGTTGTTGTTTTTTTTCGATTTCCTTTTCTAATAGGTATCTTGGCAATTCCGTTTCCTAACCACTTACTTTTTCTTAGACCAAAAGTCTCAAATTTTATAATCTCATTCGAACCTCCTTTAATCATGAAACATGTTTTGCGTTTGGTTATCTAGTTTTTAAGTTGACACCTTATTTATTAATCCCCCTCCCCCATTACCCCCAACCGGCGGTTTTATTCAGGAAACTTAAGAACATTGAAATGTTGGTTTCCATGATTTTCAAAATAGGAATGTTTTTGGTTGAGTTAATTTGGGCTCAATTTTGAAGACTTTCAGCATTTATTGGTGTGAATTTAAATTCATACCGAGGCATTAAAGTAAAGCAAATTTTTATAAAAACTTTATTTTTGTATTGTCTTACAAACTACGCAAAATAAATGTATCGAATTCCTTAGTTCTGGTCCTGATCTTTCTTGCTTACATACTCAACACACTTTGACGGATCTGTTGGGAAATATTCCTGGCATTTGGTCATTAATCTCTTAAGGCCCTGAATGTATTTGCGCTGCGTTTCGTCGTTCATCACGTGAGCTACATTCTTCGAGAAAATCTTCTCACGTCCAGTACGTGCGTGAATACCCACCATAGTAACTCCGATGGGCCAAGGAGCATTTCCGATGGCCATTTCCAGGTACGCATCACTGGCGTGGATGTAGTTCCTCGACAATAAATGTTTCGTAATGTCTCTCAAACTGTCGAGAATATCATCGGGCAGGTTTTTGTGTTTCAACTTTCTAAACAATGGCTTCACGTACTCCTTGGTTTGGGTATAGATAACTCGAGCCATTTTGACTTTGGTCGATTGCTTTTCCTGTGCGGAATACGAAGTAATCTGATCGTTCCACAGCTTCAGCAGGAATGTCAGAAGAGTTATGATCACGTCCATATCGTGTTCCTTGTTCCCACGACCCATTGTCCTGGCCATTTCGTGGATTGACTCCCAACTTACCGAATCGTCTATTTCGGCTTCATCTGTTTGTTTTTCCACCTTCGTTGTTGGCGTGTTGGCAAACATTTCATTGAGATAAGCCTGATCTACTTGCTCAAGAGCTTCTTGGAAGTCATTGCGGAAACCACGATTCGTCTCGGGCTGTGAGATCTCACAGTAACGCAATCGATGGAAGGATTCTAATTCTGTTTCACCAAAAAGTGAAATTGGTTCACCACGTTCCCGCAGACGACGGATGACTTCCAATCTCGGCAGGATGTTTGTCTCCGAGACAGAGTTTTGTATGTTACCTGAGAAGGGAGTTTTATTTAGGAATAAGAAGGTTATAAAAATGAATATGAGTTCTTACTGTTTCCTTCTTGAGAAGCGTCTGTTTTATTTTCTGATTCTGCAATTTTGTAGCCAATTTTTTGGAGGATTTCTTCAGTATTCTTCGCGTTCAGATCACCTCTGCGAAAATATTTCTTCTCTCCCTGAAATTCATATAAAACCATGTTAAAATGGCATATTTGGGGTATTAAGATGATTTGCGTACTTACCATTACTTGTTTTTCTTCGAGAAGCTTTCGTTTTCGGGCTATTTCAGCTTTTAAAACATCCATTTTTATAGAAATTTATGATTTTTGTACAAAATTCTTTGTTTTTTTTTTTAGTTGAAATGAAAACAAATGCAGCTGGCTGTCAGTTTTGTATCAAATTGCTGGGCTTACACTTGGGAGTTTATACATAAGACTGTTATATAAAATGATAGCGTTCAGGAAAGTCTTCTGCTAGTTCACAATTTTAGAAGTGTTTATGAATGTAAATTTGGGCACAACTTTTTGCAATTATTTAGTCTTTATGACTTTTTGTTTTCACAAAACCTGTTCTTGAGTGTCATTTTTGTATTTTAAGTAAAAAAAGTTTGGAATGTTCAGATTAAACACTTCACTATATTGTCATGCCATCTTAATTAAAAAAAGAGTTTTCACGGGTACTGCCTCTTGCGAGGAATTGACAAATTCTCCAAGAGTAATTCTTGTCATGAAAAAGTGCTTTCTCAAATTAGCCGTTCGGATTCGGCATATAAACTGTAGGTCCCCTCCATCCCTGCAATTACTCGCACACAGGAATGGTTGAGAGTTGTAAGTCACTAAGCCCTGGTTCTCTACGGACTGTTGCGCTACCCAATTTATTTTTTTTATATTGTCATGCCAGAGGTCTTGGGTTTAAATCCTATCTGTGCCATATAAAGTTTTTTTTTCACGGATACGGACTCTTTCGAGGAATTGACAAATCTTCCAGGAGTAATTCTTGTCATGAAAAGTGCTTTCTCAAATTTAGCCGTTCGTATTCGGTTTAAAACTGTAGGTCCCCTCCATCCCTGACAACATTACTCGCACATAAGAATGGTTAAAAGTTATAGGGCCTAGTTCTCAATGAACTGTTGCGCCACCTATATTATAGTTACATTGAAAAAGTATGTCCAAAAATTAAAAAAGGAAAAAAATAAACACATGGTAGTGTCATCTATGACTAAAAAAGTGTACGAATCGTTATGGCAGCTGCTGTTCGCGATAGTGGTACTTTAAAATTATACGTCATCTGTCAAAAAGTAATGTTTACCAAAATTATTAGATCTGAGAGACGCCCATCACTCAATTGTTTCAACTTTGTTTACATGCAATTATGTATTAAAAAAGTGAAAGCTAAGGCCGTTTAACTTTTCACATTCGTGTTATAGAAATGAGAGATAGAAATTCAAGTGTGTTGGTAAAAGACAAAAGATTTTTTTCAGTTGCGCACTCTTTCAAGTTAAATGTATCTTTAAGATTAAGTCATCTTTCGGTATCTTTGCAAGTCATATGATATTTTGACACTGACAGCTGTTTTTAATTTGAAATCTTCATAAAAAGTCAGCATCATACCTCCGCAGAACGAAATAAAATAATCTACCGCCTTAGCAACTATAAAAAATATTGTGCTGAACTTGATTTTTGTATGTTGTTTATTTTGTCAAACCTCATAGTAATATCACGTGTCCATAGTTACTTTGACAGAGAAATTTTTTTTAAAAGTAAAGAAACGACAAATGGCGTTTAAAAATTAATTATATTTTTTCCGCCACACCTACAAGAGGGCAAGCATAGCTAAAAAGGTGGAATCACGAATCACCTTTAAAGGGCACTTTGTATGAGAATAAGTATCAAATAGCTGTCCATATCTAAAGGTTGGTTAAATACAAATGGAGATCACCTAGGTGGCACACCTCCATCCGGTGGTCCAAATTTTGGATGACGCTGGGCCATAATTGAGGTTCTATGCCGTTAAAGTGCCGAAATATCTCATTCATATCATAGAAAAAAGCCCAATGATTTAAAATTTTGGTTTCCAATTGACATCGCCACCACGTGAGATAACACGACCATTGAATTTGTCTCGCAAAAGTTCCATTATTTCGTTAGCTCTGTGGTAAGTAGCACCGTTCTATTGAAGCCACGTATCGTTCACATTTCGATTTCAATTCGGGCCATAAAAAGTTCGTTACCATCTCACGATAGCGAACACCATTCACAGTAACTGCCTGACCGGTCTTGTTTTGGAAATGCCGCCAGCCCATGAACTGCACCAAACAGTCACTCTTTGTGGATGCATTGGTTTCTCGACAATCACTCTTGGATTATCATTAGCCCAGCATGGCAATTCTGTTTTTGACGAATCCCCTGAGGTGAAAATGTGCCTCATCACTGAAGATGATTTTCTTCGAAAAATGTTCCTTCACTGTTCCCATTCCTTGCCACTATTCTGCCCATTGACGACGCTTGAAACTGTCAAGAGGCTTTAGTTGTTAATTCAATTAGCACAAGCGGGTAAATGCAAGGCTATATGCCTACACGTCGACCTCAACGAGTTGAGATGGACATCAGTACGAGCTAAACAAGCTTGCACTGGTGTTTTTACATTTCATCAAATTTGAGCATGATTTTTCCGATTGTCCTCACATTTGGACGATTAAATTGACCGAAAAAATCACAAAGTGCACGATATGCATTTTGATTTGAACGCCCACTTTCCGTAATAAGCCTGAATAACTTTAACGCATTGCTCGATTGTGTATATTTCGATGGTTCAAATTGAATTAGTCTAAAATTATTAAATGTCAAATGAAATGCAAACAAAACTTGACGTTTAGATGTGGTTCACATTCAATATTGGCCCTTCAAATTGAACTAGTCTTTAGTATATCAATGAGCTCAACATTCAAAACTCTAACCTGAAGTGAATCCTGCACAAAGATCTCGGATTATTCGTTAACAAGGTGCAATTGATATTGAGTCAATATTTTGCTCACAACCTCTGGTTGTGTCAGGATAGCGCCAGACAGTTTAGTTAACCAGTTAACTCTACTTAAAGCGTACTCTACGTGCTCAGATTCTTCTCTGAGCTTAAAAAAGAAAAATAGCTAAGATAGGTCTGAAATCGAAGCGGGACAGTTCACCTCCGCCGGTTTACCTCTGCCAGTTTACCACCGCCAGTTTACCTCTGCCAGTTTACCTCCGCCGGTTTACCTCTGCCAGTTTACCTCTGGACAGTTTACCACCGCCGGTTTACCTCCGGACGGTTTACCTCCAGAGCAGGTAAGTTAGTTTATTATTTATTATTATTATTATTTATTATCAAAACTACCTTCTAATTGAAAACTTTTGACATTTATGTAGTTTCGTGTTGTTTTTTTATTTTCATTCTTTATGAAATGAATTATGATACTTCTACTATGCAATTTAACAAAGCAAAATATTCTATAAGATATTTAAGTAAGTTTTTGTATTTTTTTTGTTTTGTTTGAATATTTAACAGAATTCAATCATTTTCAGGACAAAAATGTTCATAGAAAATGCAGCGCATCCTCTAAAAAAGTAAGTAAATCAGTCCAGTGAATTCCAAAATTTCACAAAACAATTCGTTTGGGATTTAAAGAGTAAGTTTTTTGTAAATTGTTTCGATATTTAATATATAACAACTTAATCAAACAAAGCTGAAATGTCTCCTTTTCTTCAATAGACAAAACGTCAAATTAACCATAAAAATATTCAGGAGTAAGAGTATTTAAAAATAAATAAACTCACGGCCGAGTGGCACTATAATATAAAACGCGAAAAAGCAGAGAGATCGGCCTTTGCATTACTTAAGAAGCACCCTGTGAGCAAAATAAGTCACATTTCAAACTACCTTACCTGCTCTGGAGGTAAACCGTCCAGAGGTAAACTGGCGGTGGTAAACTGTCCAGAGGTAAACTGGCAGAGGTAAACTGGCGAAGGTAAATTGGCAGAGGTAAACTGGCGGTGGTAAACTGGCAGAGGTAAACCGGCGGAGGTAAACAGTCACGTACCGGTCTGAAATATGTTAGAATGCACATATATTTATATTTTATCTCAAAAGAATACCATCCTTCCGATATTCCTTCGTGTAATTGAACCCTTTGTCATTTCCCTTAAGAACCGCTGTACATTTTTCAATATCTGTTATACGTCAATTTTTGTTTGTCGTGTTTCTTCCTTCTGCCAGCCCAGCTGTCACTTCTCATAACAAAAAGAAACTGAGCAACATCAAAAATATCAAAATTTGTCCAATTTACAAAATTTACTCAAACATATTTTTCCAATCAAAAACTAAAAACTCTTTAAAATCCATCTCGCCATGCCAAAGAAAATGGGCCTAAACTCAAAAGCCGTCGAAGCACGCGAACGTAAACAAGCCATCAAAAAAGAAGCCATGACCAAAGCTGAAAAAGAAGCCGAGGATCGTCTCTGGCAAGACAACGACAAGAATTTGGCCAAAAAGAAGCAACGCAAAGAAGAAGAGGACCGTAAGCGTGCCGAGGCAGCCAAACGAAAGGCCGAAGCCAAGGCACTGCTGGACGAGGAAATGTCCTCAATTAAAACACAAGGCAAGCAATCGATGAGCAAAGTCAATCGAATGCAAATCCAAGAGGAGGTCGAGAAACGTAACAAGAATGTCGAACTTATCAATGCTCCTAAATTACCTGCTAAAGTTGTTGTACCCGAACCGATACTCGAGGAGAATCTCAATCGAGCCATGTCCGATATTGTGGTGGCGACGAATGTCGATCAAGCTTTGGCTGCTTTGAGGTAAGATCGAAGACTTGTGGACATTTTTTGTATCTTTTTAACATTTTTTCTCATGTCTTTTCTTTTTTAGAATCGAAGGTGAAGACAAACATCCCGAGAAACGTATGCGAGCCGCCTATAAAGCTTTTGAAGCTGTCAACCTGCCAATCATCAAAGCCGAAAATCCATCTTTGCGCCTGTCCCAATGGAAACAGATGCTCATGAAAGAGTGGAACAAATCACCCGACAATCCATTTAACCAACGGGACTAAATCAAAACACGAGAGGATGAGAGATGGTGGACTTCCCAATTTGGCTTTAATTTTGTTCTTTTTGTTTTCGAAACATGGACCAGTTTGTAATAATTTATGATCTTTTTTGTTTTGTATTTTCTTTTTTTGTGGAACACTCTTCCAAAACTTTTGTATAGAAACTACCTTAAAAATGTATTTATTTTGAAACCACCAAGCTCGAAGGTATAAAATATACGTAGAGTTAAAGTTAACAAAAGAAGATATTTGTGTTTCTTTCTGTGTTTTGAATCTACTAAAAGTCTAGAATGAACCTTAGCGGAACTTCCCTTGTGGTAGGCCCTGCAGGATGTGACACATACAAACTAGAACCTTTAAGAAACTCTTTGTTTTTGGTTAGAATTATCTACAAGTTTTATTTCGAGAGGACACAAATTTAGTCATCAACAATTTGGGGGTATCGTCATTTTATGAGTGTACAACAATTTAGAGTCCTTAACCAACTCAAACAACACAGAAATTTGGAGTATTCAAAGCGGTCGCATTAAATTACTTCTTCCCAAGTTCGGCAGCGCGTTGGGATGCCTTCTCCACGGCTGTCATCAGAGTTGACCTAAATGAAAAAGTGTCACATTCAAAGGTGTCCTCAAAAAAATTCGCTTCTCAACCAACCTCAAATTGCCCTTTTCCAATTCATACACTCCGCAGATAGTGGCTCCACCAGGAGAGCAGACCTCATCCCTCAGCACAGCGGGATGTTTGCCGGTCATGATGACTGTCTTGGCGGCACCCAGAAGCATCTGTGATGCGAACTGCAGAGCCATTTGTCGTGGCACTCCCTGCTTGACAGCTCCATCGGCCAGAGCCTCGATAATCGTATACACAAATGCCGGCCCACAGCCAGACAACCCTGAGATCCCATCAATCATAGTCTCTGGAACTTGTTGCGCCACACCCAAGGAGTTCAACATCAGATGGACCTTCTCCAGGTCCTGTTGTTTGACATAGGATCCCGGGGTGTAGACGGTGCATCCCTCGCCAACTTGCATTGAGGTATTTGGCATGGTGCGGATCATCTTAAGTCCTTGAATAAAAGAAAACGACTCTTCCAAACTCTTCAAATTCACCCCAGCCAGCACCGACACGAACAGCTTGTCCTTATCCCTCGCGGACGATATGTGGTTATTCCTCAGCTGGGCAGCGCATGGCTCGAGAATGTGTGGCTTCACTGCGATAAAGATAATGTCTGATTTCTCCAGCACCACATAGTTATCTTCACTGACCTCGGTGACACCGTGATCACGCCACCGTTGCAGATTCTCAATGTGCGGCCCCGACACCAGAACTTGACTAGCCTTGACAATGCCACGCGAAATGAGTCCAGCTCCGATGGCATAGGCCATATTTCCGCCACCAATGAAGCCAATTTTCTCATCTAATTTTGCCATGGTTTGAGAGTTCTTACGTAAAATCTGTCGAGCACGACACTTGGACACAACTGGAAAAGTGTATTCTTTATTTACAAAGGGCGACAGAGTGACAATGGATGGGAAGGTGAGGTTGGGCTGTGGCAGTGGCACGCACAAATGATGTTTTTGCTTGGATTTGTTTTGTTCGTCCGACAACAATGTAGAAGATCAAACAAACGATATTAATAGATTGCAAGCAGTTTCTTTTATTACACTACAGAAAGTTGCACTTATCGTTCACTCGTCTTCGTTTCTAATTCTGCTTTGATTTTCTGTTATCTATTTCTGCTTTTGACGTCTAACGTCTGTCGTGTTCGCGAAATTCTTTCCACGGCTGCGATTTACGTTTGTTTTGTTCAACGCGATGACTGCAGCCAATAGCTCTCAAACTGTTCACGGATGGTTCGTGTATGTGGAAACTTAAGAATGGTTTTAGGCTATAAAAGTAAAAATAGCGGTTTACAGGGTGTTTTAAAGAAACTTAAAATATGAATTCAAATCTTGTCTTCCTTCTGATGTTTGGATTTGGATAATAGTTTTAAGGGTCATTATTAATTTTATTATTGTTAACGGGCGTAGTACGCGTGGCGTGAAGGTTAGTGCGTTGGACTATCATGCCAGAGGTCTTGGGTTCAAACCCTGCCTGTGACACCTAAAGTTTTTTTTCACGGGTACTGCCCCTTGCGAAAAAATTGACAAATCCTCCAAGAGTAAGAGTAAGAGTAAAGCGTTTTGTGTTCGCTAATTGTATTTTGGAGCAGTTGGTCCATTTTTTGATGAATGGGTACGTGAATAAGCAAAATTGCCAGATTTTGGACGACACCAATCTAAGGTGCCAATGCATCCAAATAAAGTTACTGTTTGGTGTGGATTTTTGGCTGGAGGCTCGTACTTCGTCGAAAATGATGCTAACGCCAGTTATAGCTATTATTGAAATCGATCCGGAAAAATTTTTGAATCTATATTTGACGGTGTTTCCCTTTGATTAGAAATGAAAATTATATAATGATCGATCGGAAATCACACAAAGAATCTTTTTTAGAAAAAAACGTTAAATACCTCATTTATTTTTCGCTAAAAATGTGTTTCTATTTCCCGAACGGAAATTCATTTTCCGACATTTCTTCATATCAGATCGTCTCTCTTGAATTTTTGTAGCGTTCTTCGCATAAATAGAAATGGAAACAAGAAAAGTATATTTTATTTTTCGAAAAAAGCTACGTTTCAAAACAATTTCTTACATTTCAGCGTGAAATGCACCAAAAACCCTCTAAACTATTGTTGTTTAGCTCTTAAATATGGCATATTTAGAAAACTGTTGGAATCTTGGAATGCTTACATATGTAGGGAGTCACCCAAATTAAATAGTTGGACCATACCTTGCTGGACAACAGTGTTCTAAAATAATTTGATAACTAAAGTTGCCACTTTAGCAATTGAAATCTGTAAATGTAAGGTTAAGATACACATTATGTTATTTAAATTTTGTTAGCCTCCTTTACAAAACATTAAAGAACATTTTTAAGCGGTGAGTAAAAACTCATCTAAGTATGTGACCCCCCCTGATTAAAAGTCTGGCTCCGCCCTTGACCCCTCTACACTTTTTCTGTATTTTTCTGTTTTCCTGACGGAAATTCATTTTCCTGACGGAAATTTATTGAATTAATTTTGCTATCGACGCCAATTAGAAAAACAACGTTGATGTGAAAACTTTGCTTAGACGACGGATTTATTTTCAGAACAAACAGGTCTTTCTAAACCAATTTTTCTAAAAGTATAATTAGATACTGAAAATATTTAAAATGAATATTAAACATCGGAGTATAGATTTGCAAAATCTACACGAATTTTATTGAAAATAAAGCTTAATTTATTGTAGTTTTTCCAATTTCAAAAAGTAATATCTCAAAAACGTGTCATGATAGAGTGATTTTAAAGTCGTATTTGAACTCAGACCCGTGGCATGATGGTTAGTGCGTTGGACTGTATGTATGTATGTTCCCTAAAATCAACAAGATATTCTGGAAAAAGAACGATAATGACCTTCCGTGTCTTAAACTCCAAAGAACTGAAGAGAACAGTGACGTACCCAGGACGCAAACAGATCCAGAAGAAGCCATCTTTGACGATGACTTTTTTATAATTGAAGATCCGAAGGAAAAAGTGGAGGCGGTGGGAGCTGCTTTCCAGCAAGTGTACAAGGTGAATGTTAGCATTCGCCCCAACCACGACCTGGAAAACAGAGCCCTACTTAATCACTTTTACCTTCGAAATGATATAACACAATGGCGATCTGAGAACCGCGGTTTCATGCGGTTCAATGACGATTCCTTGGCAAATGCCATAATCGCCGAGCAAACGGGACCAAGTCCCTTGTTAGTAACGAAGGTTGAGCTTCAGCTCATCTTCAACTCAATAAAAAACAAAAAGTCAGCAGGTGTCGATGGTATATCCAACGTTGTACTAAGACATTTACCGATGGAGGCAATTGACATTTACACCACACTCTTCAATAATGCACTGAATAATGCATATTATCCAGTGCATTGGAAGACCGCTGTGGTTCATCCTCTCCCGAAAAAGGGAAAGGACAACTCCAACCCGTCAAATCTTCGGTCGATAAGTCTTCTTCCGAGCATCAGCAAAGTTTTCGAAAAAATCATCAATAGGGCTCTGATTCTCTTCAGCATTTACACCAGCGATCTGATAGATAGGTAGTCTTACAAAGTCAATTGCGTACAGAACGGCCCGAAAGGTTGAGGTTAATAGAATTCTCTTGCAGCGTGATTTCGACGAGATTCAGCGATATTGCGACGACTGGAAACTGAAAATAAATGTCCAGAAGTCGGAGACAATTCTGTTCCGGACTCCGTTGGCTAGGGTAACGAGGGATACGTGTAAGAATTGGCGCAAGATGGTCATCGTTGATCTTCACGGGCAGCGATTAGCGAGCAAAAGTGTAGTGAAGTACCTCGATATCTGGTTAGACCAGTATTTGTATTTCAACAAACATATAAATGCTGCTCTGACCAGGGCCAGAGGAGCCTTCGTTCTGACGAAACGGCTGTTTTACAGCAGTCGGCTTGACCCCAGAGTGAAGGTAATTTGCTACATGGCCCTCATACGGCCGATGATCGTTTATGGTTGTCCTGTGTGGTTCAGCGTGGCCCCTTCCCAGATGGAGAAGTTTCGGGTGTTCGAGCGGCAGTGTTTACGACGCTGTACCGGCTTATATCGAACAGTCGAATCTTCTTACAGTCGAATCTTCTTACGGACTCGAATCAACAGAATTGACAATTTCGTGATAAAACTCGTTCGATGTCACATAGCAAGAGCTATATCTTCGACCAACAATTTAATTTTCGGGGCGTTCTATCCGTACGGCGAGTATTTTGAGAGTGCATGCTTGAGCGGCTTCATTCCACCAGAAGCATTCTCTTCTTATGTAGATAGATGCGGTCTGATACAGGATAGATTGGCAGTTCCGCTAATCTACCACGTCAGACGCAGAACCGTTGATAGGCGACTCCTTTACAATCGGGACGTCATGGCACAAGGCGGAGCAGAGCTCCTTCGGTTCAGTAGGGCTGTATCCGAACGGGACCGAACTGATAGGGTGAAGCAGGAGAACCAATTTTGGTGGATTCAATCGGCACTTGATAGTGGGTAGTCGGGATGGGGTTTTAAGCCTTGGCCGGCTTACATACTTGTTTTATAGTTTTAGGGTTTAGTCTTAAGTAGAATAGACATGGTGGCACAACAAAAAAAAAATTTACAAAAAAAAAAAATTAAAAAAAACATGGAATAAGAAAAAAAAAGAAAAAAAGGAAAATAAAAAATGAAAAACAACAAATGTTAGATAGTTAGATTTGCTGCTGTGGTTGTTCTAGTTTTAAGTAGTTTATAGGTAGAATAGGTAGTTTAAGTTAGTTTTAAGTTTTATTTAAGGACCTAATTTTAAGTAGTTTTTAAGTAAAAATAAAAAAAGATATTGAAATTGTTTTTTTTAAATTTTCTAATAAACAAAAATAAATAAAATGAATTACAGTAAAATAGATCTTAGGACCGAAAGGCATTAGTATTAAGTGTTATATTTTAACTTAGAGTGTTCGTATAGGACCAGTAAGTTACTTGTAAGTTATGGTTAATTAGGCTAGTTTTATGAATTTTTGTCTAGCTTTAAGATAGGTTTAAGATTGAATTAATAAAAATGAATTAAAAAAAAAGAAAAAAAGTGCGTTGGACTGTCATGCCAGAGGTCTTGGGTTCGATCCCTGCCTATGCCAAAGTTTTTTTCACTGGTACTGCCTCTTGCGAGGAATTGACAAATTCTCCTAGTTCTCAACGGACTGTTGAGCCACCCAATTTATTTTATTTATTGAACTCAGACCATCAAAAGCCCTCGAAAAGTATAATTTGTTTACATATATTAATACTTGAATTATTTCTAGTCAATTTTTCCTTTGATTGGAAATCTATATTTGACAGTTTGTTTTGTAACATAAATTCTTATGCCATCTGTGGAAAAATATTGGAAAATCTATGGAAATGTGCATTATTGAATTTAGCTTGTATTTTTGTCAATGTGTTGGCGTTCTTTCTTGTTGGTCTAGCTGTCAAGTTGGCATTCAAATTTATTTTGACAAGATGGAACTATTTTTGACAGATATTTTTTTGAGAAATGTTGTTATTCGATTCATTTTGGAATTACATTTTTTGGTCCATAACTACTTGTATTCTAGATTTCAATATTCAAGTCGGGGAAACGACTTTAAAAAAAAAGTTTTTCGGTGCAGATCAGGTCTCTCAATGTGTAATTTCTTCTCCCATATTTCCTGAAATTGAATTGAGCATGTTGTTCTTAAAGTACTTTTTTTTAAAAACCTCGATGCGACACTATTGTGGGACAACAATTTTCGCCCAGGAATGTACATATATCAATCAAACATTGACTTAATTGGTGTTGGTATTGATTTGAATCAAAAATAAATTGAACTACTTTGCTAATGAAAACTTCGTCACAACTTTTTTTTCCCAAATTTACTTTAAAGGGGCTCAGTATTATGCTGTATTGTATTATCATTTACCTACTAGATATGGACTACTTGTTGCCAACTACTCGTTTGTGTCCATTTATTCTTTAACGTCACTAGCCCTTCTGTAGGTTCAGCGGAAATGTGGAGACACTTTTGAATTTGGTTTTTGTATTTTGTCAAACTTTATAATGGTCAGGTTAAGATAACATAAGGAACTTCAATTGCAGTCAATTGCATTCTTTGAACGTACATTTTGACCAAGGCAACTAGTCAGTTTTTAAGTGTCATACATTTCAAACTTCTAACTTTACTTTACTAACTTCTGTCTTGAGTTCATCGGAAAAAATTAATAAGAACATTATTGTATACAAAACACTCCTCAGGTAAGTTTTTACTTATTTCATTTCCAATTCGACGAGAAACCCTATGACACTAAACTTTAGATGGAGCTATGCTGAAAATAAATAAATCATAGAGTAATAAAGTTCAGCTTTCAGTTGAATGAAAAAACACGATCAATTGTCATTTTGACATGAGTAAACTTGACTTTATAGTTACGCAGATTTTTCTTGGCTGACTTTCCAGTCAACTTTCCAATAAAGTTGCCTTAATTGGAAGGCAATTTTTTGGCACCTGTCCAATCAGTTACCAGAAACTTGCCTTTTTTCAAGTCCCTTATGTCGTCTGAACCTATCCAATAAAACCTTTGTAGATGAAAACTTTGTATATGATATGAGAGCTTGTTTGAAGCAAAGAAACAACAGATGGCGTTTGGAAATTAATTATAATTTTTCCCGCTAAACCTATAAGAGGACAAGCATAGGTTAAAAGGTTAAATAACTTTTAAGGGGGGTTTTGCATGAGAAGCATCAACTATGAGTCCATATCTAGCATTTCAATGAGTATATGCTTGAGTTTATAGAAATTTACTTCTAATGGGTCAGATTATGAACAATTCTCTTCTCTATCGTCAACTAAAGAACGGATTTTGAATATAATTTCAAAAATGTTTGTAATTGCAAGAAAATGAAAACAACGTAATTAAAATTTCTGTTAAAAAATATTTTATATTTTCAATTTTTATTAAAAAAACACTAATTAAATTTATCTAAATAATATTAAACAATAATAACATACATACATTCACTTAAATTTCTTCTCATAAATTATGTATACATATAAACCTATTCGTAATAATTCAATTCATTCACTTAAATATTTATTGCTTGTCTTAAAAACTCAGTTTTTTGAACAACAATTCAAAAAAATATTTACAAAACATACAGATATGTAATTAAAATTATAAAAAATATACAAAATTAAATGCGAAACAGACGATTGATTAGCATGCTTAAAAAGCATTTAAAGTAAAATTACAAATAGCTACATATATAATAATTATTAAATCACAAATAGAATGGTTGAAAACTTGGCAATATAAAATTTATAAGAAAAATACTAAAAAGTAAATCTAAAAAATATAGAAATTAAAAGAAAACAAAATGAGGCCAGTTTATATATATTATGTCTCTAAAATCTCTGCGTGTTTAGAAATTTTAACGATATATCTCATTTTGATGCCAATTCTTTATATATTAAATTCTTATGCGCTGATCTGACAGTTGTTTCTGCAGTATATAAACAGACCCATTATTGTCAATCAAAATTTAAACTTAATTTGAAAAAAAAAAGAAAAAGTAGAATAGTGACAATTATATTTAAAAATCACAATTAATACAAAAAAACACAAACATTAGAATCTATCTACATAAAAGAGTATTAGCTTACATTCTAGTGACTAAGGAAATATTAAATTACATCAGTTTTTGTTTAAAAGTTTATAATATTTTAATATTTATACAATTATTTTTATTCAAAATTTTACACATTTTTATATTGTTTAAAATTCTATGAGTTTTTAAATCACTATTTCATAATAATTGTTTTTATTTTTTCTAATTTACATTTTAAAAATGGCAACTTTATAAATTAAAAAACACATTGACAAAGACGATAAGGACATTACAATCCTTTTTTTGTTCTTATTTTTAATTCGTTGAGGGCGGTGGCGGTGGCGGAAAGTGGCAGTTTTGATTTTTAAATAAATTATACAAATTTTGTTTACAATTCCGTTGTGGTTTCCACTTCTGATCTATCTAAATCGTTAAGATATGAAAATCCCATTTGACCATAGTCACGTTTGCCAAATGAAACATTCTCATTGGTCGCACTTATATGACTTAAGTCTCCATTCGATCTGCAAATTAAACAAAAAGAAAATGACGTTAGACAAGAATTTAAATTAAATTTGAAAAAAAATAATAAAGTCTTAAGAAATAAGTCTACACAAAAAAAAACTGTTTGGACTTTTCTGACGTTTCATCATTTCATTTTAAAGTTATCTCTTTTTAACCGTCAAGTGAGAAAGAGATACAATGATGAAGTAAAGATAATTTCTTAGAACTCATGTCAATTTGACAAGTTCACTTTAAATCAACTTGACTTGTGAAAACCATATATAAATTTAAGGGTAAGTATAGATTTTTCAAAAATCTCTTCATGAATTTTCATGAACTTTTAAAGCTTTTACTTGTGTAGAAATCAATCCAATGTTATGAACAACTAAGACCTGTTTCGTCAAGCGCTTTTAGATCGATTTTTTGTAGAAATGTTTCCAGAGTTGGCGAATTAACTCAGCTGTCATTTGTACTGTCATAATATTAGTTGAATGTTTGACATTTACGAAAATGGTTTCGAAATCGAATTTTCAAACAACGAATTATTTATGCCAACAAGATAAAATAATCTGACGAATGGATTAAATGCGATTTTTTGAAATATGTAAAATATGTCAAAATTGGCATCGAATTCTGCAATTGGTTTGAGTTTGTTTTTTAAAAGAATTTTCCAATAAACTTACCTTTGAAATAAGGGATTCGCTATTGGTATTTCGCCATAACCACCCCTATGGTTATTGTTCCTCCCCAAGGTATTGGTCATCAATTCCCCGCCTTGATTTTGATTATCATTTGGCGTATTCTGTCCACTTCCAAATGTATTCCCCCGCCTCCCCAAAGTGCTATAAGCATTATTTGGCATATTAGCCAAATTGTTTCTGCTTATCGTATCTAATTTATAGCCGCCATTTTGATAGTGATTTGTATTTTGTTTTATCCTTCCCAACGTTAATGTTCCAGGAAGGGTGCCATTCGATGCTAAAGGATTTGCATTGTTCCTGTTCATTTCCAGGGTTCGGTTAAATGTGTTCTGCCGGTTGTTCATGTTGTTATTGACATTGTTATTGTTGTTGTTGTTCCGTCTTAAAGTTGCTGTAGTCGCAGTTGTTGCTTCCGAATGAGATGGACTTGATTGGCCATTTTCTTTGTGGGTTATATAGCTCACGCTGTCCAAACTGAAAGCATGGTTTTTGGCACTGAAATCAAGCTGAAGGTCATCATCACCATCTGGCGGGACTGCCATTGCCAGCACTTGGGTCTCATATTCCTTGAGATTGGTGACTGCTTCGCCATTTTGTGCACCGACTATAACAGGATCATAGCGGGTGGGGCTAGATGGTGCTGAATATTGACGCATCCGCTGTTTGAAGTTTTTGTATCTGCAAGAATTTGACACTTAAAATTTCCCTTAAAAAAAAAACATCCTTCTCTTAAAACTTACTTTGACCAAGAAATACAAATGTAAATAATTCCAATTGTTCCAAGGATAAGAATTATCAGCGACACTGCAATCAGAGTATACGGAAACACCTCATCGTTGATGGCTATGGCAGCTTTGATCTGCTAAGAAATAAAAAAGTGTCACATACACGTGTCAATGGAATACATCAAAAACATCTACAACAAACCTTATGAACTTGATGCCTTGCTTCAATTGGCCCGAATATACCCTGAGCCGTGGCTCTGGCAATTCCCGAAGCTGCAAAATTTATCTCCGCTTGTGCTGTCGGCTCCAGCAGACTCTCACTCACAACGCTGTCATTGCGTCTGAGGATCATTTCAGTCTCTGGATCGATAATGTAAAACCAGACATCCGTCGCCGAAGGATTCTCCATTATGCTGCCATTCTCATTGAGGAACTTTCGATTGCTGAACCTCTCGATACCGCCAATCATTCCGTTTGTCTTCTCTTCGAGTAGTTCCTCCAATTGTGTATAATGATTGCGAATCTCATTCGGCGTCGAATCGGAGAATACCAGCGTCATGCGATTCAAATCTGTGATTTGATTGACAACGATTCGTGCTCTCGTCCGGTGCGATCCATCCTCCTGTCCATCATTGTCACGCGCTTCTACAAAGAAACGCAAAGGAAAAGTGACATCGCCGCGCAACAACTTGGCTGTCTTCAGGATTCCAGTTGTTTCACTCATTATGAAGTAGCTTGTAGGCTGCAAATTAAAACAAAAATACGTTAACAATGAAAACCTCTTTCAATTCCAAAACAAAAACTTACCAATTGTGCCTCGCTGATGGTGTTGTCCTCTTCGTCGAAGATCTTGTACCTGATCATTCCATATTTCCCAGAATCTCGATCGGTGGCGTGAACCTGCAGCACTGGCGTGTCTATATCCACATCTGGCCCAACAACACCATAGAATGTGTCGGGCTTTCCTTGAATGCGATTGAACGTGAACTCCGGAGCGTTATCGTTCTCATCCTGAACGATGATCTTCACCGACGTCATGCTCTTCTGGGGATTTATAAAGTACTTGTGTGACACCAACTTCAATTGCAGACCATGTGACGTTTGATTCTCGTAGTCCAATCGTTTCTGCAGAACGATTCCGCACCCGTGATCCTCAATAGTCACTCTAAACAGTCCGCGTTCGTTGCCATCAACGATTTCACACTTGAAGCTCGGATTCGTTTTGGCGGACTTCTTTGAATTTATGACCTGGATCAGTTTTATTGTTGCGTTGATGCCTGTTGTTTCCGGAACTCCCGTTGTATAGCTGTCGTCGCTGAATGCCAGTCCTAGACTCTCTGGACTCATGATCACTCCACTATCCACTTTTCCATCTGCAATAGGATCATCAACTGAGGGATCGGTAAGCAGATGCCTCACAAACACCGGCAAAGTGGCGACGGAGCTCAACTGTGGCTCACCCATGTCATAGGCCCTGATGTCGACTTGATACTCTGTATCCTCTTCCTTTCTCAGTTCGTCACGAATCCTAACAGTTCCAGTGTCCGGATCGACTTGGAAGTATTTTAGCGCCTTGCCACGTCCGACCATTTCATAGCGAACCACATTGCCAGGAGATGAACCGTCACCATCAATCGCCGCCATTGTGTCAATTATCGTACCAATTGGTTGGTCGTCATTGACTGTCTTCGGCTCGGGAACCGAAACGAAAACTGGTGGAATGTCATTGCGATCATCCACATCGATAATGATCTTAATCGTGTCACCAGGCCCATCTCCGTCATTCTCCAGAGTGCCCACAATAAGTTCGTGCTGCCTCTCCTTTTCATAATCCAATCCTTTTGTTGTCTTAATCTGTCCCGTCTTCGGATCAACCTTAAACAGCTCTGTGGCACCTTTCCTCAGGGTGTACGTGATTTCCTGCAATGTGTCGGGATCGATGGCTTGCACTGTCGCAATCAAAAGATCTGGAACATTTTCCGGCACTCTAACATCAACTCGCGAGTCGGTGAACTTCGGCACTTCATCGGGGATGTCACGCACCAGAACCGTGACACTAGCAGTTCCCAGCCTAGCGTCAGGCGCCCCATCCATTGCTGTCACCACAAACTTATACTCCGTTTGTCTCTCATAGTCCAACTTGTTCTTGGTTCGAATCTCACCTGTCGCCGGATCAATCGTGAACGGGATGTCAGTCGGAATGGAATAGGTTATCTCAGCGTTGATGCCTTCATCGGCATCCGTGGCGTGTACAATGCCCACAAAAGCGCCAGCCTTACCCTCTTCAACATTAAACACATACGGCAGCGTCGACTCATCGAATTCTGGATTTTTGTCATTGATGTCTGTCACTTTGACATTCACCGTCGCCGTACTCGAAAGCCCACCATTATCCTCAGCCTTAATTATTAACTGATATCGCGTCAGACTTTCACGATCCAATTTTCGTATGACCACGATCACTCCATTCTCTTGGCCAATCGAAAACTGTCTCAAATCATTGCCCGATGAGATTGAATATGTGACAGGATCGCTTTCGGGGTCCTCTGCCTTAACGACGGTCACTGTTGAATTTATCTCTGCACCTTCACTCACTTGCACCTCGTACACAGGCTTCACAAATCGCGGTGGCTTCGTGTTGGGTCCTGGCATCACAGATACCTCCACAATTGCCTGTGAACTCAATCCGCCAATGTCAGCTGCCTGCACTGTTATGCTATACTGCTCCCCGGCCATCGTCCTGCCACGAGTCTCTATCCTACCTGTCCGCTCGTCAATGGTAAATTTATTGATTCCATTGTTGGAGACATGATAAATCGAATACGTGATCACTGCATTCTCACCCTCGTCATTGTCTGTCGCCGTGACCTGTGTCACCAGGCGTTTGCCATCGCCAGCGGTAATCGATATCGGAGCTACCATTGCCAGCTTGGGCGCGTTATCGTTGACATCCTTCAGGTGTACAGTCAAACTCAATGGCGCACTGGCGGCATTCGTTTTCGGCTCGCGGGCAACAACCTGAAATTTGAATTTACCCGGATTCGGAGGATCGCGATCGAGCGCCTCCTCGTTAACGATCAATATACCATCTTTGGTCACATCGAATGATGGCGTTGTCAGTTCGTATATATACGCTGGCTTTGGGTCATCCTCACCCAGATCGGCATCGCTCGTCTGGAAGGATATCGGTTTGCCACTTGCATCCAACACCCGAGTGCCGATCATGGAATTCTCCTCTACATAGCCCTCGATATCGGATGCAGCTATAATTGGGGGATTCGCATCGACAGGCTTTACCATAATTGTCAGTTTGGCGGTGGTAAAGCGCTTCGCTTCCGATACCTCTTCGGCCTTAACGATGATGTCATATTTCTTGGCCGTCGACGTATCGACAGCTTTTATCTGCTTCAGGACACCTGTCTGCACATCGATTTCGAAATAGTCACCATAATTGCCTGGCATTCCGCTCGCGAAGGAGTACCGAATGGGAGAGCTTATCGTGTCCAGATCAACCGCTTGGATTCTCTCCGGGGACACACTGAGAACACCCTGCAATGATCCCGCTGGAACAGATGCTGAATATTCTGGATTAATGCACGCTCCGTCTAGGAGCACACAGCCGCGATAGATGAACGAGGGATCTAGGTCATCTGAGTCGGCTATGTTTACTGTGAGCGTCGTCGTCGAGGAGAGCCTCTCAGATACGTTACGAGCTCGATCCTGGAAAGAAAAAAAAAAGAATTGAAGTCGCAGAGGTTGAAGATAAAAGTTTAAAAAAAATTGATCACCGATAACGATCTACATCTTCGGAGGTACATGGAACAATTTTTAATCGTAACGAGTTCCTCCGGTCTTTTTCAACCTAATCTCGAATTTCGAGGCAATTTTGAGGCATCGATTTGTGCCTGTTGTGTGTGTTGTGTTGCAATTTAGTATGAAAATTATGAGATGTTTAGTCTGGCTCTAAATGTCTTGAACTAATATCCGCAAGATCTCTTTGCGGGTTTAATTCGTAAGCAATTTGGTGTCTGATTGATGGATATGGTGCTGTTTTATGGAAATCAGACAACTTGTCTGATTTTTATCATTCCCATATCGAGTTTTTAAGTTCGATTAAACTCTTTGATTGAAAGTAGAGCTCATAGGTATGTATGTACGTGGTGTAGATGAAAATGGCCATCTAAACCTACTTATAATAAGCTTGGTATTGATAGACTATAGCTATGGCTGTGTTATAAAATGGAAGCTTAAACAATTTGTTGCTGTTGCGGCTGGTGCTGCAGACATAGAGTCTTTTGTAAAAGTTGATTTTCTGGATCATGCTGAGTGGCAGCAGAACACATTTGGTAAGGTAACAATTTTATTTGATTTGCCTGTGATAAGTAACAAGAAGTACCTACCTAAGTATAACTATGGATCTATAACGAGTCTTTATAAGCTCCTCAATGGTTTTACGTTTGGGTAGGTTTTTATATTGGCCTAAAGTGTGTGGATTGCAAATGGCATTCAAACAGAGTAAACATTTTGACTATTGACAGGAGTTATTCGTTATCGATTATAAACAACAACTGCTGATTTGTACACATTTTGAGTTTATAAAGAAATATTTTTGTAATGCAGTTGTTCAGTGAGATTTTTAAATGTGCAAATTATATCTAGAGAGGCTTGTTATTAGTATACCGGAGAGTTTTTTCGATTTGGCTATCAACGTTAATTTGAATTAGATAAATAATTTGAATTAAATCTTTCAATCCGCACCCATATAGCAGAGAAATTGCGATTAAAAGAGATGTAAGCTCGGATTAAATATTAGACATTTATAATGCTTGCAGATTATGCACTCGCAATAAGTTGTGTTTTTGAATGTTTTGTGGAAATGTTTTGATTAAGGATTTCGTTTCTTGAGGTAATAAGTAAAGAGTTTTCCAAATAGAACTTTCATTTTGAATAGCATGCTATTTTGACAGCTGTCATCTTTTGACTTTTGTCAAGTACAAACTACGCCAATTCTAAAAAAGGGCAGGTTCAGACAATATAATGGACTGCAGTCAACTGCCCTCTTTGAACGGTCATTTTGACCAAGGCAATTAGTTAGTTTTTCAAGTGTCATATATGTATTTCAAACTGTTGAAATTTGATCTTGCGAAAAGTATGTACCAATGTATCGTCTACAATGCACTTTTCAGACAAGCAAGGCAAGTCCATCACAGTTTGTGTTTTGTATATTGTGAGAAAATATTACTTATTCCTTATTCCAATTTGACAAGGAACCAGAAAACAAAAAAATTGTAGAGTAATAAAGTTCAGCTTTCAATTGAATGAAAAACATGATTAACTGTGATTTTGACGCAAGGTGGACTTGACTTGATAGTTAGGGACATTTTTCTTGTCTAAGTTTCCAGTCAACTTTCTAATGAAGTTGCCTCAATTGAAAGGAAATTCCTTGGCAGATACCAGAGGAATGACTTATCTTCAAGTAACTTATGTCGTTTGAACCTGTCCAATGATACATGCTTCAAAAACGTATTGAAATTGTCAAAATTTAATATAAACATGATGAAAATTAAGCAGTCACTGTAGTTACAGTTGGCAAAACAAAAAAAACTTTAATATCGACGTGAAGAACCTTTTTGTTCAGGACAAGTTAGTAATGTGCACCTCGCAGTATTGACGAAAATTCAAATTCAGTGGTCACGCCAATTTTCTTAGAGTCAAACGTTGTTGAATTTGGGGCTCGGAAAATCTTAGAATGATTGTTAAAAATCCTCTCCATCCTCAGCATGTCTCAATTTTGGGCGGTTTTTGAAATTGCAATTGCGGCGGTGTGCTTACACCTTACTTATTCAAAAATGAGGCACTTGCAATATGTAACATCGAATTTATTGTGCAACCGAAATAACAAGATATTTATGGGGACCACATTTATTTTCAACAAGTGGACTGCTCGGCGCTATGTGTCAAAGAAGCAATGAATCCATTATATGAATTTATTATTCAATACCAAAAAAGTTTTCTTACCGTGTTACATCGGTTGACAAAATTAGGTTTTTTTTCTGTCTTACAAACAAAACAATATTTATATAATGGATTAAGGTGTCGAAAATTCGAATCTCACCTTTAAAATTTTCTAGCATATCGGTTTTTAAAATATGAATCTTTAAAAATTTCAAAAACAACCAAAAACGGTGTTTTAAAGGCTAAGTTAAAACACCAAATATCTCTTAACAATAAATTGCATGATGATTTTGCAAATTACAAATTTTTCTCCTCTAGATACAATTTAAATCATTTAAATAGGATCTTACTAAGTTTCTGGAAATTCTTATAAGTTAGGAGACTTTTTTTGTAAAGTTTATGAGAAAAGTTTATGATACATTAACGAATTCATAAAAACTGATATTCGATTCGAATATTTCGAGAATATAAAAGGTATTGACTTCAAAATTATTTCATTCTGTGCAAAATTTTGTTGTAAACGTAAGTTAATATTCTTAGAAAAATCCTTTTGGCATATTTTGTACAAGAAAGAATAACTTTTAATATATGCTTCTAAAATTGATAAAAATTGGCCTTCGACTAAAAATGTCGTAAACAAAAACAGATATTGAAATCAAACTTATTTACTCATTTGCAAAATATTGTTGCTAAATTTAAGTTGATTTTTTGAAGAATTTAATTGACAACTTTTTTTTACAAAATATGTAAACCTACGAAAACAAAAAAAAAAACTCATTAGAAATGGTTTTCGATTAAGGTATTATGAGAATAAAGGCTTGACTTAAACATTGTTCATCTCACACAAAATGTTGTTATTGATATTTTGTTAACTTTTTTGGATAAATCGATAGATGGGCATTGATGGGAAGTTATCAGACTATTGAGTCTGATCTGATAGATCCTAATAAATTTCTATTACGTTTGTTTCCTTAAAACACTCGTAGTTCAAGAATAATGACAGTTTTTGTGTTTAACTTCATTATCTAAAACTTCAATTATAAGCGGTACTTGAGCATGTTGGTAATAATTTCTTAAACATTTAGCCTTTCTTTTGTTTGACAGCCAAAAATTCTTTGTTTTTGAAACATATGTATGTCAACAGTCTTTGTTCAATTGTATTGAGCTCCATTTTTACTAACCCTTAACTGTCAGCTGTCCTGTCAAATTACTTCTTTAAGGCGTTACCAGCACTTCGTTGCATAAATGGCAGTTAATTAAAATTATGCATACATTTTATCGGATATTATAGGATCCCTGGAGTTAAGTTACGTATAAAAACACTTAGCTTTCGATTTCAATGAAATTCTATAACAAGACGTTAAAA